>JACYXH010000249.1:6500148-6657648 GCA_026745465.1 Lota lota
GAACCATTAACAATCATGTTTTCAATCATGTTTTGATAAATACAAATGACAGTGTTTACTAATCATGTTTTCCATTGATAAAACGTGTTTGAGCCACGCTCCCGTTACTCTAACCATCTACTAACCAGCTACTTCTAGAGGGCGTAGCTTTGGGTGCGGTTCATGGAGCAGTGCCGTCGGAGGAAGGAAGAGCACCAGACCTGGCCAGTCTCCTGGGGGTAGACAGCATCGAAGGTGTAGGTCTTGAACATCGCCTTCTCCTCGCGGCGCTGCGTCAGCTTGGCCCGGGGCAGGCTATTCCAGGTCGGTTCCACCACCGTCACCCTCTTCCTGGACGGGTCGATCCGGAGCAACGGGGCCCGGAGCGGGCCGTCGGAAGACAGGGGGGGTGGAGGGCACACCCTCAGGATGACTTTCACCTGGGAAACACAAGAGGTGAGAGAGAGAGAGAGAGGGGGGTGGGGACATGTTGGTTTTATGACATGATGGTATGTTCCGTTATAGTGCATTGCCGGAATAGGCTTCTGTACAAAACGACCCATTTGGTCATCACCTCAAAATGCATTTATTTGTATGCTGTCCAAAGTGCAAAAAGTGCTGCTTGAATAAGTTCTCAAAATCTGTACAAAACACAAGCGTATTACAGACAGAGGACATAGAAGAAATCTAAGTAAGTAAGTGTGATGTTTTTGTTTCTGTGTAAATATACATCCATTATGAATCACTCAAATCAAAAAGGAGGACAAAACGCTAAGTGTCTACAGAGGAAGAGTAGGTCAAATGGCAGTTCTTTCCAAGACCGCAGAGGGCTGGGTTTACAGAGGTACTGTCTGGTGAGTGGTAGGATGGTGTCTGTGGGGCGGGAGGCAGATCCATTGAAAGCCCTCAGAGGGGGCATCAAGGTGAAACGCTCTGTTTATCTGCTACATATGGACTTCCACTTGAAGCAGGGATGCTGCTGTATGTGAGGCAGATCGCAAGACGAAGAGATGGAAAAACGATTGAAGACCAGACGAAGCATTCAACACAATAAAACTCTTAAACATTGAAGTATAAAGTGGCCAGCAAACTTTTTGCAAAGTTGCAAAAATGCAGAGGAATCATTCAAACACATACCTCTACAACGTTATTTTTCGGCACTTCTTGCAGCTCCAAGATTTGGTAACTTGTCGAGATCTCCGCAGATGGCGGTAATGCAAACTTTGTGCGTGATTTATTTTGTTTTATTTCTGCAATCGGAATTAATCAACCTTATTAATTAACCTGTTTAACATTCACATTTGCACAGATTCTCTAATGTTATCCTCAAAAGAGTTTTAAAGTAATGGAAACTGTTTTCATTCTGTTCAACGGTTAAAACAAGATTTTGAAGCCTTGCTTGGGCTAAGGAAAAACTATACTGCTCAAAAAAATAAAGGGAACACTTGGAGTTACATTGTGCTGTTTAAGTGTTCCCTTTATTTTTTTGAGCAGTATATTTTCCCAGTGGATTCAAACCGTTTTAACCTTCTAGTCAGAATATATGTAGAACACAAGCTTTGTTTATATGTATACCCAAACCAAAGTAAACCCAAACAAAGCAGCATAAAAAAAAATAACACGTTTGAAAATTACATTAAAAATGATTTCATATAAAATTATCTATTTGGAAAACAGGTCTTCATGTGCATCTGATACCCAGGAAAACAACCACAAAACAAACAAGTGTCAACCACAGAGTTCCTTTGAACCAAAGGAAGACCGCACAATTATTTAGGTTACATATCCACAGATACAACTCTTACATCCAGCAGCTCGGAGGACAGTCTCATAGCTTTCTTCACCTTTTTTTCCAACTGCTGAGTTTGGTAAGACCTTTTACTCAGCATTGTGCTTCAGAATCACCATTAAATAATACTAAATTAATGTTACACTCTTGGGGAGTCCAATAATGAATCTATACCCCAAAGGCCCTGAATAGTCCTCCATAGTCCATATAGTTCAATATCTTCAACAAGTAAAATATTGAAACACTGAGCAGGACAGTAGCTATAGATGCTTCCAGCGTCAGCTCCATATCTTGCTATGATAATCTCCTTAATGCAGCTCCCTATGGCAGTCTGGAGGTTTTTAAGGCTTTAGTTGAAATGGATTCTTCAACCATAAAGAACCACTTAGCAGACGCTAAAGGTTTCCCTTCTGTAGCCTTAGCGCTTCCATAAAGCTTACCATGTGGTAGCATCCGTTTAGTTAATTCGCTGTGCTTTTTGGTTGGACTTTCGATTTATTTTGTTTCGTTTTTTTAATGGGAAATGGTGAGGAGGAGCACAGGAGATAAGAACAACAGGATGAACAGCTAATGTAACAGCCTTTTAAAGTACTGCTTAAACTGGTTTAGAGGTTTATCACAGTGATGGGGAACCAGACCACCCCCGATTCTGGATCAAATCCATCGTTTTCTGCTGTTTATTTTTTGTTGAAATACTGAAGGGCTGCATTAAAGACAGCATAATTTGTCAACTGATTTTTCACCCAAAATCTTCTGTTCATGTGATTTGTTTTTGTCTGCCAAATATCTGTTTATCTGTTGTTGTTTTTTTCAATGTAACCACATTCACTCTAAATTTTGTGACGTTAACGTTGCAAACAATAACATCATACCAATTCCACTCTCCCTCATATAACTTCTCCAAAGGGCTAACACACACCTGTTTTATCACTTTTTGCACGATCCAATCAAATCGCAATCCTCTGGTAATATCCAGTTTTACTTGGAGAAATCACAGGAGATCTCAAAAGACATGCTTCAAATCGCTCTTTACACTCTCCTTGGAACCACAATGACATCATCAACTGATGATTATGAAATGTGACATATTCAGCCATATTGGATGATGTATTCTTCCATGCGTGTTCTGACCAGCCCCATGTGGAGATGTGCCGTTCTCTAGAGATATTTAATTATTCATTAAGACACTTCCAAGCCACGAACATCACGCTGCTCACACATACACACGCACACACACACACACACACACACACACACACATGCATGCATAACACACACTTACTGTACATGCATGTGTACTCACTGATGTGTAAACACAGACACACAAGTACATACATTAGCAAAATCAAGCACACAAAAACACAAAAAACACACACACATGCAGACAAACCCAACCATATGGATAAAAACCACACACAGACACACACACAAACACACACACATAGAAAGACAAACACACACAGATACGGGTATCCATCCACACGTAGGAAGAAACACACATATACACACACACGCAGGGCGTGGTGAATGCCGAGCGAGGGTTACAAAGCGTGTAAGGCAGGTGAGGACTGGAGGGAGTCTATCTGAGCTGTTATTCGTAACCCTAGACGATGCCCCGGAGAATACAGCACAGGACAGGCGGCCATATTGATCGTGCCTGCTTTCTCCCTGGAGGCTGAGTGGGGGGAGCAGGGAGCAAAGATGGAGGCATTACAGCCATATTACAGGGATCCAAGATGGAGGCGTTACAGTTACATTACAGGGAGCTAAGATGGAGACGTAATAGTGCCATTACAGAGATCCAAGATGGAGGCATAATATTTACATTACATGGATCCAAGATGGAGGCATTATGGTCACATCACATGGATCCAAGATGGACGGTTACAGTCACGTTACAGGATCCAAGACGGAGGCCTTACAGGTAAATGGCAGTAAAAGATAAAGGATGAATTTTTCGGTGCTCGCTTTCCATTGACATGTTCACCCACTGTAACCAAAGGTTTTCTTCTTTTCTTTCACACTTTTTTTCTGCGATAGCACTGACTCATCAGCTACTAACTCTTGTCTGTGATTCCGTAAATGATCTTTAACATGTATCTGGTTGTTTTTGGAAAGGTTTGGATGCAAATCTGCACGTGAGTGCGATAGCTTTAACTTTAGCAGTAATAACGATGTCTCTTACCTGACTAGTGTTCTGTGGTTCTCTGGTTCTGCTGCCGTTCTGGAACACGCAAGGAGGAACCGGGGGTGGGTTCTTCTCTATGAGACCCCTGAAACAGGTGGAGTGATGGGCCCAGCGTCCGGTACCGCCCGGCCCCCCAGACAAACCTTTCCTCCTCAGGTTCAACTTCTGGGCCGCTCTGTGAGGCGGGAAAACAAGGTCCAATCATGAACTTTTAATAATGATATAATGTATTTGCATTTATATCAATGATCATGATATAAATGCATTGATAATATTGTTATGCATGACTCCTTAAATGATATTATTATTATTCTAGTATGTAGTTTGCCTGTCCTACCAAGATTCAGATTTAGAGTTGTTTTATTCCTAATTCATCATTGTGTGTCAACAAGGGGAGTTTGCTGGGTTAGCATTTGCTTTTTGTTAGCCGTTTCCATTGTCTTGCAGAGTAACGGCAGACTAGCTCCTTTTCATGTGAGGGAAATACACCTTTGATTACTTTCCACAGATTTCTAATGTGTTCCAAATAGTTGCTTATTCAAAACGAGTACCAGTAACAACCCAACAAGAGTGTGGTTTGTCTACAAACACACAGCTACTTTGGCACTATTGTCGGCCCTGTGATTATGAGGCTACCAGTGATGTCGGCTCTTTCTATCATTGTGAAGCAGAATCCACCAGGTTAACTGGGTTAAAACCGTTGTGTAACAGGTTGGTATATATCTGTGTGTTTGAAAGCTTCAGGCACATGAACAGGAGCTAGGCTATTGCTACTCTGCAAGTCAAGGGAACAGCTAACGGAAAGCAAATGTTAAACCAGCGAACTCTCCTTCTGGACGCACAATGATCCATTTGGATTAAACAACTCGTCTGAATCTGGGTAAGACAGGCAAAGGCCAATTTGAAGATATCTCGGCGTATCCCTTTATCACAAAGTTGATTTGACTGAGGGGCGATTATGAAATTCCTTCATTCACAAATGGCGTACACTTTTTGGTGTTAAACGTACATGTCTAGAATCCTTCATACAACTCTCCTTTAATAAATGTCTTCTTCACTTCTTCGTCATAATGACTCCACCTATACCCTGAAAAAACATTTTAACCCAATCGTCCAATAGCATGCATGTATTGGCTGGGATGTCACAGCTCCGCCTACCTGGCTAGGAAGGCCATGGCAGCAGAGTTGGCAATGGTGGCCACCCTGGCAATGTGAGCCATCTTGGGGCTGCTCTGCAGAGTCCCCAGCCCCCCCACGCCCCTCAGGGACCCCCCCGCCAGCCTGCCAAGGGAACACAACAGAGCTCATTAAAAAGAAAAAGCCTCCCCCTTACAAGGAATAAAATAAAATAAAAAGAATTGCAACATGACACTGGCTCCAAAACGAGAGGAGCATCATGGGAGTTCTTCAGTGAGCAGCTTGGGCGCATATGTGCATCTATTCTAGGCTTTTATTTGGAAAGCACATGGGGTTCATGGGGAGAGTCATGTGATGTGGCCTCAGTGAGAAACATGTTGGTGTGGTTTGAGGAGGGTTTTGGTTGTAATGGAGATGTCTGTGATTATGGTGATGACGTTGGTGATGGAAATGTTTTGGTGATGATGGTGGTGGTTTTTGTTATGATGGTGATGTTGGTGATGAGCTAAGTTTTGAGAACAGATATGGGTCAGGTATGCAAAGTGTTGGTTAACAGACACAGTCCCTGACTAACAGCAGCTTGCACGCACACAAACGCGAGCACACACACACACACACACACACACACACACACACACATTGATACGCGCATGGGGAAGAAACCCGATCAAGCATAACAGGACTGGCACACACATCCTGTTGCAACCTGGTAAGGTGTTGTCCTGTTCGGCTTGATCTGGTTTCTTCCCCATGTGTGTATCAGTTATCCCGTATATCACCCATATGTGTGCAGGCATGCCTGTGCGTTAACATGTATGTGTTTATTAGTGTATTTTGCATGCGCTGACGACTACTGCTAGTATCCGGCGGAAAAGCGTCTTACTGCCATCTCCTCTACAGTGACCTTCTCCTCCTCCTTCCCTCCTTCCCTCATTCCCTCCTTCCCTCCTGTTTCCATCCTCCTCATCCTCCTCCTCCTTTCTCCTCCTCTCCTCAATCTCCTCATATCCCTCCTCATCCTCATTCTCCTCAGCCTC
Source organism: Lota lota (assembly GCA_026745465.1). Classification (NCBI taxonomy): domain Eukaryota; kingdom Metazoa; phylum Chordata; class Actinopteri; order Gadiformes; family Lotidae; genus Lota; species Lota lota. Next base: position 6,506,279 of record JACYXH010000249.1, read on the forward strand.
CTCCTCTCCTCCATCCTCCTCCTGCTCCTCCTCCTCCTCCTCCTCCTCCTCATCTCCATCCTCCTCCTCATCCTCCTACTCATCTCCCTCCTCCTCCTCCTAATCAGCCTCCCAGAGATTCTGAGGACAGAAGCATGTGTCCTTCCTTGACCTCCAGCGGGCTGGACTACACCCATCCGCTACATGCTAATTAGTCTGGCAGGAAGCCTACGTCAGGGCTCTGAGGGAGGTTGAGAAACATAGGGAGAGACATGGTGAGAGACATAGAGAGAGAGAGAGAGAGAGAGAGAGAGAGAGAGAGAGAGAGAGAGAGAGAGAGAGAGAGAGAGAGAGAGAGAGAGAGTGTGTGAGATCAGAAAGGCTTGGGTCTTTGTGAACAACGGTGTCTCTTTCGTGTAATGGCCACTAGGTTTTGGTGTGATCAGGTTCACTTGTTAACTATTCACCCTTTTACATTTCCAAACAGAAAGCTGAATGAGTATTGTTGTAATTTGTGAGGATGGCCCAGAAACTATGGATCTCCCTCAATTTGATAAATTTAATTTAAAATGTAAAAGCTAACAAGTTTGTTTTACTAACTGAAGAACTGAATCTTTTTTGAATTCAGTTCATGAATTCATGAATTCATGAATGTGGCGAGTGAAAGTTACATGCAGCATTGCATTATGCCAGAATTGTAGGACTCTTTGTCGGTCTCTGACAAAGAACAGCGCTAATACAATTCAGTGTGATGCTAATCCTCTATTCTAACATTATGTGTTGTTAGCAAACCCCCAGGTATGCTAAGACCGGTGTTGAGTTCCGCTTGGTAGGCTACTGCCCCCCCCCCCCCCCCCCCCCCCCCACCCACACCTGCATTAATTAACATCTCAAAAGCTGTTCCTGTTAAAAATGGCAACCCCTGCCATTGATCACAAAATGCTTCTCGACCGGCACACTTTTTATGAAGGGGATAAATCTCTAGGCCTGATTCTCTTCCATTAGCTCTAGTGCTTTTAAACAACGGCCAGAGCCGCGCTGGAATCTAAATAGGCGGTGATTGGCCTTCATGAATCAAATCCAGGCTGACACGTGCTCCAGCAAAGACCTACTTTACCCAGAGAGGACATTAGAAGGGATGGTGTTGATGGTGATGGTTGAGGGGGTGTGGGGGTACATTAGGGGAATGGTGTAGTGGAGGTGAAAGGGTTGTTGGTTGACGTGTGTGGTGTGTTAGGTGCCAAAAACCAAATAATCGTACTAAGAGTCCAGGATTATCGTATTTCAAGGGAAAATAGTGTAAATTAAAATGCAGGCCGCGGCGCAGTCCCCCCCATAATAAAATGTTCAAAGTAAACAGGGAGGGCAAGTACATATCCATGATGCAAATAGCCTCATTGATTTGTCGATTTTTATATTTATTGACAGTAATTTTCATTAGATCCATACCATTTCACTGTTATGAAATCCTAATGATCGTACATTTAAGGATTTTGATCTTACATAGTACAAAGTGCAAAATGATTGGACAAATACGTGAATTATCGTACAAATCGCTACTAATGCGTACAATAAATATGATAAATAAGATAATTGTAGGTCTAGCAACACTGCGTTTGACAGGTTGCTAGGAAGGAGTTCTTACTTTACAGTACCTGGTAGGGATAGACGTCACCGCCATTACCGCCGACCGCCGCCACAGACTTCACCACGGCAACAATTTGCTGCTGTTCCGCCACCCAGCGGTTCATGTCGGGGTTCGGCGGTTTGGGGCCTCGCCGCCTGAGGGTCTGAGGGGTCCGCTCGGGAGTCTGCTGAGGGGTCCGGTGTTGGGGGCGGTCAAGTGTCAGGTTCAGGGTTTGTTCTGACTTCCAGTGAGTCCGGGTCCGGTCCAGGGTTCGCTGAGGGGTCCGGTTTTGGGGGCGGTCTAGGGTCGGCAGAGGAGAACGGTTTCGTGGCCGATCAAGGGTCTTGTTCAGGGTTCGCTGGGGGGTGGTCCGGTTCAGGGTTTGTTCTGAGTTCCAGTGAGTGGTTCGGACTTGGGGCTGTTCAAGGGTCCATTGAGGCGTACGGTTTTGGGTCCGATCTTGAGGTCGGTCTAGAGTCTGTTCTGGAATCCACTGAGGGGTCTGGTCTTGGTGGCGGTCATGGGGACGGTCTTGAGGGTGATCTAGGATCCGTTCCAGGCTGCGATGACGAGTTCGGTTTTTGGGGCGGTCCAGGGTGCGGTCTTGGGGATGGTTTAGGGTCCGTTCCAGGGTCCTTTGAGGGGTTCGGTTTCGGGGGTGGGCTTGAGTATTGTCCCGGGTCTGTTCCAAGGTTCGCTGAGGAGTTCGGTTTTGGGGGCGGTCCAGGCTCCAGTCTTGGGGATGGTCTTGGATCCGTTCTGGGTTCCTCTGTGGGGACTGGTATTGGGGGCAGTCCAGATTCCACTGAGAGGTCTGGTATTGGTGGCAGTCATGGGGACGGTCTTGGGGGTTGTCTAGGATCCGTTCCAGAGTGTGCTGAGGAGTTCGGTTTCGGGGGTGGTCTTGAGGATGGTCTGGCGTCCATTCTGGGTTCCTCTGAGGTGTCCGGTTTTGAGGGCAGTCTAGGGTCCACTGAGGGGTCTGGTCTTGGTGGCGCTCATGGGGACGGTCTTGGGGGTGTTCTATAGTGTGCTGAGGGGTTCGGTTTTGGGGACGGTCTTGGGGGTGTTCTATAGTGTGCTGAGGGGTTCGGTTTTGGGGACGGTCTTGGGGGTGTTCTATAGTGTGCTGAGGGGTTCGGTTTTGGGGACGGTCTTGGGGGTGTTCTATAGTGTGCTGAGGGGTTCGGTTTTGGGCGATGTCTTTGGAATGGTCTTGGGAGTGGTCCAGGTTCCCTTCTGGGTGCCTCTGTGGGGTCCGGCTTTGGTGGTGGTCCAAGGTCCTCTGTGTGGTCCAGTCTTGGGGGCGATCATGTGGACGGTCTTGAAGTTGGTCTTGGGTCCTTTCAAGATTCCACTGAGGCATTTGGTCTTGGGTCCGATCTTGGGGGCAGTCTTGGATCCTCTGTGGATTCCTCTGAAAGGTCCCGAGACTCATATAGCCCTGGGTGAAACGGTACTGTTGAGGGACAACAGCTACACTCTCCACCAGTTGCACCATGTCTCTTGAACTCTCGTGTCCATATTGTACTGTCTCTTGCCGTCTCGGGCTCCCTGTCCCATTGATGATCGGGGATCTGTGGTCGGCTTGGTTGGTGTTCGGTGACGATCCAGATCCATGTTCAGGAGACGCGTGGCCGGGCCAGCGGCTGTTCTCTCTGGACAGAGCCAGCTGGACGGCCTCCTGCTTGAGCTGGTTCAGGTGGACCCCGCAGGAGATGCACAAGCCCTGGTCCCGGTCCTTCTCCCTGGGCTCGGCCGTGGAGCGACTGCTGTGGACCCGGAGGTTGTTGTGGAGGAACGTAGACATGGCCGCCAGGTCCTACAGAGGATGGAGGGATTGGAAAGGTATGATGGGGAAGGAGGAAAGGGGTTGGGGGAGTTATAAATAAAGCATGATTTGTGATGACGGACTGAAAATAGAGCAGTGAGAGTGATGGCACTAAGAGTCATGGAGTCACAGTCACTCGTTCACGCCTGATGTAATATAGTGGTGCATTACATTTATGCTGCGTTTACCATGCTGAATGATGGATGGGAAGGAAAACAATGGTGCTCGCACCTACATTTTATCACAAACAAGTTCGGTGGTTACACTTCGACTATGCTAATTTGTCAAGGCAGCCAACAATTTTGTAATGTAATAATTAAAATATTCAAGTTCAGGTTTTATATCTCACACACAAAAAATACACTCTGAACTTGAACTGGAACATGATCACTGCAGCATCCATTATTTTTGTGTTCAAAATGTAAAAAAAGCACACTAATCCATCTTAATCAACTCAGAGACATTATTCCCTCAGCTGAATTCCAATATCTCCAGTTACTAATTGCTTTCAAGTACAGTAAATCTATAGTTGTACACCTGGCCCACTGACCACAGCTGCACTCAGGGGTTTAAAGTGCCTTGCTCAAAGTACCTCCGGCAGCAGCCATGGAGCAAGAATCAGCCATTACTCCCTGATACCCCGGGATGAGGAATGAGACCACTGAGACATTGGGGGGTGAAAGTGCTGGTGAATCTGAATGTGTGTCAATAGTCTGCCAAGCGTGCCGGTAACCTGATACGCCCAAGAGCCAAAAGATGACGTTATCCTCTCTGCATGCCCCCCATCCCCCCTATAGCCTCCCCCCTCCTCCACCTTCTCACCCATCTAAAGCACAAAACACTTTGCCTGTCAAATAGTGACGGACAGACTTCTAGTTCGAATTTCTGTCTCTCTCCCCCCTCTCTCTCTCTGTCTGTTTGTCTGTCTGTCTGTCTTTCTCTGTCTCTCTCTCTTTCTCTGTCTGTCTCTCTGTCTCTCTCTCAGTGTTCCACCTTCACAAAAATCAAGCCACCAGCTGACCCAGCTAACGCTACAACTAACCCCTAACCCAGTTAACCCATTTAACCCAACTAACTCGCCCCTTCCCTTGCGTGTGTGTCCATATGACCCCCCCCCCCCCCCCTCTGTTCACTGACCCAGAATCCCCCCGACCCAATATCCTCTTCTCTATACTTCTGCACTTCATTATGGAGCGCAAAGACACTTCACACTTCCGGACGCTCCAACCATACACCTAACCCCCCACCTCTCTGCTACAGTCAATGTTCTTAAACATTTGTGACATTAAGTCTTTGCAATAAAAAATCGGTACACTACTTCTAAATAAAAATCGGTGCACTACTTCTAAATTGAAGTCTCGTTAAGATGTAAGATCTATTGGACTGAAGAGAATGAACCCAGATTAGAGAAGGTGCTGACAGAGAGAGAGAGAGAGCGAGAGAGAGAGAGAGATTGACAGAGAGAGAGAGAGAGAGAGAGAGAGAGAGAGAGAGAGAGAGAGAGAGAGAGAGAGAGAGAGAGAGAGAGAGAGAGAGAGAGAGAGAGATTGAGAGTGAGTGAGAGTGAGTGAGAGTGAGAGTGAGATGGACAGCTGAAGCGCTTTGCTGATGGCCAAAACATATGTAAATGGTATATTAGAGGTCCAATGTGCATTGGAGAAACCGTGCCCATAGATCAATACACAGGCAAGGAGTTATATGATCAGATTTCCACCGATTGTCTGTCTGTGGCTTCACGAGATACGGTCTTTCCTCCTGAACACTTTCTGACGTCGCCTTGCGGTCTGTCTCTGAACTGAACACACAATGTCCCGATACCCCACGGGTCTAGAGTAAAATACATCTTATTTTCCCCAGAGGAGGGGACAGACGTGTGTGTGTGTGTGTGTGTGTGGGGGGGGGGGGGGGGGGGGGGGGGGGGCAAAGCGATGCCGTTATAAAATATTCATGACAATTTGAAACCACTCGTACGTAAACACCACCATGCTTTACTTTTCTCATTTTGAGTGGCATAATGTAGAGGATTGAGAAAGGATGGTGACTGCACGGGACGCGAAACTCGTTCCTCGTAACTTCACAAATGGCCCCGTGACGGGAATCTACGAATTAGCATTCGATCACATGTTGATTCATTTATTGAAATGTTTAATTATACAATGCTATTCATGCATTATTTGAAACATAAAGCATATGCCCACATTGGTTCTTTCATTGCGTAGTGGAACAACAAAGGAAACCAGCAACATGTAGGCCTCTTTTTAATTATTGATCTTATAAATGTATATCACTATTGTGATATTGTTATAACTATTGCTGTTTTATTATAATAATAATAATAATTATTATTATTATTATTATTATTAGGCTATTATTATGAGGCTATTACTATATATGTATATATATATTACAAATATATATATAATAATATATAGTAGTATATATATAATAGTAATATTAGTAATATTTCCTCCACTATCCTCCATCTGAAGAGGGTGCCCCCCGTGATGCGCTTACCTTGGAGGAGAAGTGATGGTGCACCACCAGGCTGAGCGCCTGCTTCTTCAGCGCCACCAGGGTCAGAGAACACTTGTCACAGCGCGCAACTTTTCTCTCCTCTTCTTCTCTTCGAGCCCCTATATCCACCACCCCCAGCATACCGAGTCCACACCGGCCCGTCCCAGACGAGAGAGACGGAGAGAAACGGTCATTGTCCCCGGACGATCCACCAAACTGTCCCGCTAGAGACTTTACGGTTCTCTGGCACGACATACTCCGCTGCGATTCTCCGGCGCTCGTCCCGAAGCCCTCAGGGGACGGGCGCTCCTCGGAGTGGGAAGAGGAGCAGACATCGACTTCACCACCCGGAGACTCGTCCGCCAAGAACGCGATGGTTTTACTGTAATTCGGTACTTGTGAGGTCTGAAAGGAACAAATGGATAATTGGATCACATAAAGAGGGACGTCCGTTGTGTGCTGTACGGAACTAGGGCAGCAACATGAAATGATGCGAACCACACCCATAACACATTAACAATTAATCAATATTGTTCCAAAGGCTAGACGGCATTCACGAATATCAGTTAAATAACACATACACTTAAGAACAAAATGTCGGTTTTTTATTAGGTACTATTAACAAGTGTGACTTACCCAGCGCGTCCCTCTCCCTGCGGTTGAACATTTCTCCTCTTTCCACGGGAAATAAGACATCGTAACTTTAGAAGAAAGCCGAACAAAGGCAGCGAGTAGGGTTTTATTTACTTTTACCCGAAAGTCCCCGAAAGGTACAATATCATCAATAAGTATAGTTTCCCCGTGGATGCTGAAACAATGCTACATTGCTCAGCTGAAATCATCTTCAGTCCAGATGTGTGTGAGAAAGAGCGCGCTTGAAAACCTTGAGGAAGAAGCTGCGGAGCGCACTTGTCGATCCTCGTCCGGCGAATGAATTAACGTGAACATTATGTTGTTCTCCACCAGGGGATAGTAAAGAGTAGTGTTGCTATAGTATAAAGTCAAACCAAATGGTTGATTCGGTGGTTCAACGAACTGATTTAAGCCTCGCGGAGCCAGCCTCATCTCGGAATCCTAATCTGAGCAGTAATGTTTTGTAGTCTAGAAGATTATGTATTATTTCCCCCAAAAAATATACGGATATGCAGGCTCAGTTAAAGTCACTCACAAAATGTGTGTTGTTCTCACGATTAGGCATATCCAAATTTCCCTAATATGTATAAGGGGATATTAGTCCTTTGAATAATGAAATGGCCAATCATTGACTCCAATTATTAAAGATGAAAAAAAGCTAAAAGACCCAACCGTTTTCACAACTCTAGGTATCTATCTGCAAGAACTCAACGAAAGACAACTGCGCTCCCTATTGGATATTTAAGGTTTTCCGTATTTTGTGGTTAAATTATTAAATTAACTGATACTTTAGTGTGACGTTAAAATGTAGTCCGTAATGAAATTATGATAAACGTAAGTAAACACAACAGATTAAAGACCACCCCTCGCTTGTACAAGCTCATAACATATCAAATGTTTGTAACAGTATTTTTTTCAGTAGGGTGAAGGGTGAAGGTTATGATAGCTCCTTTTATTTGTATTATTAATATTTTCAGTAATATATTTCAGTAATCGACGTTTTCAAAGGGAGAGTCAAATTCCTTCATAAACGTCGCCAATTAATTTATAGAAAGGTCTCTAGAATAACTCTTCAAGGAAAACATGACATTTTTCGGTAAACTGAATCCGACATTTAATAGGATAGGCACATTTTGTACTATCTGTGGTCGATGCTATGTCAATACATGCCTAATATAGGGTTGGGTAGGCCTATAATGTGTAATCGGTTATAAATAGATTATAGGTCCAACTACTCCAACGGTCAACCAAAATCCAATGATTCGTCAAATTAGCATAACATCCATTTCCCTCAATTCCATAGCTGCCCTGCTGTAAATGTTTTCTTTGTGATCACGTCTGATCGACTGTGACAGATGGCCTATTGGGGGATGTAAGTGCGCTGCTCTGTTACTAGTTACGGTAAGCGCCGTCTTCATCCTCCCCCACACTCGCCGCTGCTGCTCTGAGCTCATTTCGCCGGTGAAAAGGGCTAGTAACGCGGGTGCCATTTGGCGCAGTTTGAGATTACATCCGCTTACAAAAGCGCCCCGTTAATTATTTGTTGTATTAATTCTTGATTTTTTTAAATATAATTTAACGTATTCCATAATACACAGTCAACATGAGTTCGATTAACGTGAAGAAGCTGAAAGTAAACGAGCTGAAGGACGAGCTGAAGAAGCGTCAGCTGTCGGACAAGGGCCTGAAGGCCGAGCTCATGGACCGCCTGCAGGCCGCGCTGGATGAGGAGGCCCTGGCCGGGGACGACCCTGCGCCCACAGACGAGGGCTTCGCCCAGGCCGCCGAGCAAGAGGGCATGGGGGAAGAAGAGGCCGGTGACGGTGAGGGAGAAGGCCTTGTTGAAGAAAGCATGGAGGCCAACGAGGCCGAGGGAGAAGAGCAAGCAGAAGAAGAAGTTGAAGAAGCGGCAAATGGAGATGGCGCTGAGAGCGCCGCCGTTGCTGCCGAGGACGACGAAATGGGCGAGGGGGAAGAGGAAGACGAGGAGGAGGAGATGGACCCCATGCTCAAGGCTGATGTAGACGACATGGAGAAAATAGACGCAGAGGATGGTGAGCCCGGAGACCAGGCTGCTGAGGGTGAGTCTTCTGGGCTGTGTTTTAACGTGTGGCTGCCTGGGTGGCTCCGTGGCTGGATGTCAGTCGGTGGTGCCGATTGAGTCGGTGGTGGGAAGAAGTGATTGAATGCCCATGTTGAGTTAGCCGCCGTGACCTCATTAGCCTAGCTTAGCCCGTAGCTACAAATCCTTGCTATTCCGCGGTATTAGTATCGGTAATTTAGCCATTCAGTGATCGGTTTATTCGTCTTCTAACGATTAGCAGATAACGTTACACGTTAGTGACAATCTCGGTCGTTATCGGTGAACTAGGATGGTGGGGTTGGCCATTCATTTTTAGTCCATGGGTATCGGTTCTGTTTGGTTGGCGTGTTAGCTTCCCAGCTAACGCTTCGGTCTTAGCTGGCGAGCTACATTTCTTTTGTGTCCACGGTGCTGTGCTAGTTTCGGCTAGCTAGCCCACCCTTATTCAGAAGATGTGATTTTTGAAGTAACGATCGCGGCGATGTTGTGGTTATTTGTCGTGTTTAATCGTGTCGTGTTGCAAGTGTTTAATTTCGTCGTCGTGGCGTGGTGATAGACTTTTAATTTTATCATAGAAATGAGTTACTTTCGATTTTAGCTGGTATACAACTGGTGGGGTAAAGGGGGGGGGGGGGGGGGGGGGGTCAGCACAGGTAGGCAGATATACCCTTGCATGATTAACGTATCCCATTCAAACACAAACACACTCAATAATTTTACCAACTACCCTTTAAGACCAGCAGAGTATAGATGGCCCTTATCTTTATTTTACACGTATGTTCCCAATCCCAGTAAATATCGTTGTCTTTATGTTCACCCCGACCAGTTTACATAGTAACTACCACCTGGTCATTACAACTGTTATATTTATAATGGACTCTGAATGTCTTCACTGTAACAATGAGGTGTCTCCTCTTGCTTAATTTAACAGTTGATGCTCCATAATTAATTAAATTAAGTATTTACATGGGCTTCTGCGTGGGTCGAGACCCCACTGCTAGCCCGACCTCTCTCTTCTCTCTCAAAAAAAGGAGCACCTCATTCTATATCTTTGTTTTATTTCCAAAGGGGATGCGGACAAAGACACGAATGCTGATCAGAAGAATAAGAAGGGTGTTAAGAGACGCCGGGAGGAACATGGAAGGGGATACTTTGAATTTATTGAAGAGAACAAATACAGCTGGTAAGGATGGGACAGAGCCAAAATGGCCTTCGGCATTCCCGAAGCGCCATACAAAGCTTTGTTTAATAAAATAAAAGAAATCTGTATTGGCTTTAAGCGCCAATGCACTCAAGTAGCATACAGTAACAAAAACCCTCTTATTATTTTGAAGTATTATACCTCAATGGAATTTCTTTAACGATAACTTTAATTTCACACATGTTTTGAGGGTCCATCCAGACTACTTAATAGAACCTTACCATTTTACTTTGTTGCAGTTGCCACTCACATTTGTGTCTGTAACAGAACACTGCTGTTATGTAGCAGAATCACATTTTAAGCCATCAATGAATATTGAGTACTGTTTCCCATGACACGTAAATGTTGCAAGAGCCTATTGTGTCCTCAAGGTGAAAAATCAGGCTGTTCAAACAGCACAGTGGAAAGTGCACTTTTGCTTATAGAGGGAGGAGGAAAAACAGTGGGGGATGGGAGGCAGGGAGGGTGGGAAACCATGGGTGCAGAGTAGTACACAAGGATTTAGCAAACATTTCCGGAAAGTTTTGGACCGCCCACGGAAGAATTCGATACTCGGGAGTCGCCATCGTTTCGCTCTCGCACTGGTGTATTTTGTCATCTGTATATTATTTTTTATTTTTTTATGTTAACAATTATACGGTGTCTAGGTGCTATATTTGTTTCATCTTGTGTGTGGGAGCATTTTGTGTGTGTATTTACAAGGCACCTTTCTCCCCTCCTGCGCAGGTGACATGTGTGTATGGCTGTGTGCATGTGCTTGAAATGTCACTTTTTTGTTTTTCATTTTGCCCTGGACGCGCAGGAAAAGACAAACGTCTTGTGTGTATGCTTCAGATGGACCACCAACAACCTGTTAATTTTAAACGCATCATGGATTTCCCAATGACCTTTCCAAGAATCATAAGTCCATTGGTCTACTTATGGGAAGGAGCGGGGGGGATATCTTTTTCTTAACCAATCCCTAGCTTTCTCTGCCTTGTCACAAATGGAACTTCAGTGACTTTAAGGGCCTGCCAAGTGTCTCCCCACAAACCCAGATACCTCCACCGTGTGTGTGTGTGCTGTACAGCCACAGGGACCATACACTCTGGATTAGGCGTGGCCCTGTAAATGTCCTAACCTGGCCCATTTGTTTACAGCACTTTTATGAAGACAGACAAGATGGCTGACACCCTGTGTTTAGAGGGGGAGTGTTATGGGCACTAGTTAACAGACCCACTTACCTTTTTTATTTTATTTTTTCATTATCACTGTTTAGGTCACAGGCATTGAGCGTGTTATTGAGCATCAATTTATGCTACATTACATGCACTTTTGAGGACAAATACATTATATGCATTTTGTTATATTTTCCTTGGGTTTTTAAAATGTAACAGAATTGGCAAGTGGCTGTGGTGTTAGTTCTAGCTTTTAAAATGTGCATTGCTCAAGTCCTAGCCTATTACCTTTGTCTTGTGCATGCAAAATTTGCCATTACTTTGTTGTAACGAGACAATGTGAGGAAGCCATGATCTTCTCGCTAGGAATTTCAAACAAGGGCAGTTGGATACACCAATATGCTTCTCCGTATGAGTGACCTTTTTATGTATCTGGAAAACCATAAACATATGATAGATTGAGGGGGAATCGGAGGGGGTTTGTGGGTAGGACTGGACTCCTCATGGCTTCCACCAACCGCTAGCCCGGCACGCCAAGACTGTCGGAGCTCTTCTGTCTCTGTAGGTTTTTTTTCTTTGTGATTTCGCTGGACTCGGCAAGGTAAGTGCGGTCCGCATTGGCCGGCCATTCTTGTTATTTTTCCAACTATAAACAACCCCTGCCAGACTTTTCTTTTGCCAGTTGTACATATTTTTTTTTGTTGTGGTCTGGCCATCGTAATCTGCAGCAGGTGGCGCCTAAAGTCACCTTCACAGGCTCCGCGTGTGACCGCTGAGCCCTCTCTGCCCTTCTGTCTGACCGGACTTGTCTGTCTGACGGCCTGTGCTCTTGTCTCGCTTCCAGGGCTTCGTTCAAATCCCCTGTGCCACCGCTGGAGGAAGAGGACGAAGAGTTTGACGACACTAAAGTCTGCCTGGATACTTGTGAGTCCTCCTGGTGCTGTACACGATTGGACTACTTGTGTACCTGTTAAAGCAGCTAGTGTGAAGTAGATTTCTGCAGTGCTAGTAACCTGATGCAAAGAGGCATGTAAAATATGTTGGAATTTAAAGACAATATACCAGTTTGGCACCTTAGCACCTGGCTTATTGGAGGAATTTAGGAATCGGTCAGTAATTGTCGTCTAACGACCGCTGACTGGTCTTTTTTTTAATAATTTTTTACATACTGTACCAAAGTGGTACAAAATACTGCTTAGAGCACTATATATATATATATATATTTTTTTTTTTAATTAATTAAACCAATCCAATTGGAGGGAATAATAGGATACTATAAAGCACCATGGACCAATTTAATTTTACGTTAATGGTGTCTTGCGTTTGTGTAATGAAGACAGTTCCACACGTGCAAGGATTGTTTCAAAACGTTTCGTTACTCTAGCTCCATGCGTGTCCTTACTCCGGTTTCCCGTGTTTTACCAGACAACTGCGACCTGCACTTCAAGGTGTCCCGGGACCGCTACAGCGCCTCGTCCCTCACCATGGAGAGCTTTGCCTACCTGTGGTCTGGCGGACGCGCCAGCTACGGCCTGAACTCTGGGAAGGTCTGCTTCGAGATGAAGGTACATCTCGGCTGAACACACACATGCAGGCATCCACCACTAGAGACATGATTCTGTTGACGTCCATGTGATGGGGGCTCTTTAAAGCTGATGACATAGAAGGGTTGCAACCTGCTTATTTCAATGCATGATTCAGCTATCCCATTTGTTATAAATATATATATATTTTGACCAATATTTTCTCAATTAAAATCTTTGGGTGATGAACAATGGCCCATTAGTTTCCCACAGTGACTAGTGGTAAGTAAGTAATTCGGGATTTTGTACCAAATAGCAGCACATGTTTTGATATTTTGTCTTGGCGGTGATCTGATGAATGGTCAATTGGATTATCAAGCCTTTTAATGTTTGTTGTTTTGCTGTCCCCAGATCACGGAGAAGATCCCAGTGAAGCACATCTCCAGTAAGAACATGGAGATCCACGACGTCCAGGTCGGCTGGTCCCTGGCCACCGGCAGTCTGCTGCTGGGTGAGTTCCCAAATCAATTGATTGACAATACAATCAATTTACATCGTCCTTTTTACTCATCCAAGAGTGGTGTGGTTAGTAAATTATAATTTTTGTGAATGATATGGCTTATGTGGAATTATTTTGATGAGCAACCAACCAATATGGATTCAAAGCCTACTATCTCCATTTTCAATGGCCCTTTCAACATTGATTTAGGATTAAAGGGAATAATGAAACAGTGCCCACTAGTGGTCAGGAAGGGGATGAGGTGGTGTAAAATGGCTGCAATTATTCATTGCATTAGCTGATGGGCAAAATGTATTCTATGCACGTACCCTAATGTGTATATAGTTCCATGTGTAGAAGTGAGAATCTAATGCCAGTGTATTGTATTTGTCTGTGCAGGCGAGGAGGAGCACTCCTACGCCTACTCTGGGAAAGCCAAGAAGACCGTGAACTGCGTGACGGAGGACTTTGGAGAAACCTACGAGGAGAACGACGTCATCTGCTGTCTCATTGTAAGAACAACAATTAGTGTGCGTTTATGTTGCTATTGTACGAGATGGCAAAAGTCTTTTTTTTTTTAACACTTTAGTCCACATAAACCGCATAAGACAAAGGCAACATAAAGATTACTTTATTTATGCAGACGGAAATGGCAATGGCATGGTAAACAGTATTGAGAAAAATTGCAGGAGAAATGCGCATAATACAATCGACGTAAACCTGGATTAGCATAAGAGATAAAATGAGTACTACAATGCTATCCCATAGTAGTCCCATCATAAAAGCCGATCACATCATAAAATAAATTAAAGACATTTTTTTCAATGAACACCGTAGGGACCGGTCGCACATTTCGGTAAAATGTTTTAAGGTTGATAGCAATCAGCTGAAATGAGTGCCATGTTTGCGGTTTTAGATACCAAAAATGCCCAGATTTAAAATACTTGAAGTGAGGTTGCCCCATGACACACTAGACCCACCATCTTGAGGGTCGAATGGCTAACTCAATGACCTCCTCCCCAGGACTTCGAGGCGGACGAGGTGGAGATGTCCTTCTCCAAGAACGGCGGCGAGGCGGCGGTGGCGTTCCGGGTCCCTAAGGACACGCTGGCTGGCCAGGCGCTCTTCCCCCACGTCATCTGCCACAACTGCGCTGTGGAGTTCAACTTCGGCCAGCTTGACGAGCCCTACTTTCCCAGGGTGGAGGGCTACACCTTCCTACAGCAGGTGGCCCTCGAGGAGCGCACCCGCGGCCCCAAGGGGCCCGACACCAAGGCGGACTGCGAGGTAACCATGGCGATACAAGTAGGGGTCTCTTGATGTAAAGTTGTCTGGTGAGACTTGGACCAGCGGGTGTATGTGCAGGAGAGTTGAGACTTGGTGGAATTTTTTTTAAAGGTATTTTTGATTTTGGAAGACATACCTGTGCTGTCTTGACTTGTCATGTGACACGGGCTCCGCCAAAATCCCTATGCATAACTGTAGAATGTCTGTCAGTCACTCTAATAAGCGTGGGTAAACCTTTGGCTCAAACCTTTTTAGGCATGTGTAATCTTCCCATAAGAAAACTGTGCCAGCTGATGCAAATATTTAAATGTAGGGAGTATCTATCCAGCTGCATCTCATTGGCCGAGACAATGAATTGTGTTTTCTGACCGGTGTTTTTCCGCTGTGTTCCAGATGATCGTGATGGTTGGCCTGCCCGGCTCAGGGAAGACCACATGGGTCAAGAATCACGTGCAGGAGAGCCCTGGAAAGTACTACATCCTTGGCAGTGACACCATCGTGGACAAGATGATGGTCAGTCATTCTGTTCCGCACATCTTGAAATGACATTCTACATTCATTTAATAAGTGTGTGACATTTGGACGCTTGGAGACAAGCAATTGTGGATTATAATTACCCATCTGAATCTCAGACACTGTTTGAGTAGCAGATTGTGAGGCACCTATCGAAGCCTGGGCAGTCAACAGGATGCCAACATGATAACTTTCACCGACAATCACTGTCAAGTCAGTAAATGACTGTCTCAGCAACATTAAGGGAAAGGATAACTTGTCATTTCTAAATGAGCTAAATAGTAAATGTGACACACTTTATCCAAAGCTCCATATCTTGAATGTAACCTGTATTTATCCATGTAGGCAACACACTGAGATTTAAAATCTATTTTGTATTGATATTCATACATTCTGCATTGGTGGACCCCGTTGGGGAATCAAACCTAACCCCCTGCCAGTGCTAATGCCTTGCTGTTTTAGTTTAGCTACATACTCTTTGAGCTAGACGTGACCATATATCATGTGCTTCTAATTCCTCATTCGCTAGCTTGGGTATCACTAGCGTAGCCTAGCAAATGCAGTTCAGTCAATGCACAAATAGTTTTGATCCTGCCATACTGACTAATCCTATTTGTACGTGATGCAGATCAACAGTCTGAAGCGCCAGTCCAAGGACACGACCAAGCTGACGGCCATCTCCCAGCGCGCGCCCCTCTTCCTGGGGAAGTTCATTGAGATCGCCGCTCGCAAAAAGAGGAACTACATCCTTGACCACGTGAGTTTCTCCATTAGTAGTGAACAGGAAATACATTACAGGAGAAAAATACATTTATTTTATAAATGTATATTTGCTGCTTATAGCTCGGCAATGCAAATATTTGGTTGCTCTTCTGTTGCAGATCATTATTTAATACGTTTGTTGGCTGCTTCTTAGACAAAAGACAATGAAATGTACCATATTAATCCCAGATCACAAATTGGGACTTAATGATGAGAAAATGCAAAATCTATTCAAGTACATTTTATATCAAGTTTCCCTTGGCGGTGACCTTGCATGACCTTATCCATCTTGCAGACCAACCTGTCTGCTCCGGGCCAGAAGAGGAAGATGTGTCTATTCGCGGGCTTCCAGCGCAAGGCGGTGGTGGTGTGCCCTTCGGATGAGGAGTACAAGCAGAGATCCCAGAAGAAGGCGGAGAGTGATGGCAAGGAGGTTCCCGAGCACGCCCTGCTCAAGATGAAAGGTACAACACAACCATGACAACAATGACACTTCAAAATAAAGGCGTTCTGCAAATGCAGCGATGTAATGTAAAGATATTAGGTTAGAGATTTATGACAACATAGGGCTACGGCTGCTTCAAATGAAAAGCATGTGGCAGTGCTGCGTTTGTGTTAAAATATATGAAGATATATTTATTGTACATCTAACAATCTGCATTTTTCTCAAATATAAAATATACTCTATACAAATATGTACTTGAATATTTAAACAGCCATAAATAAATGTGTTGACAAGAAATATACCTGACTTTGTGGCCCCCAAACAGTACCTCAACCCCGAAGGCTCCCAGTAACACCCCCTCCCCCTCCTCCAGGTTTCTTCTCCCTGCCCGAGGAGGGCGAGAGCTTCTGTAGTGTGACCTTTGCGGAGCTGGAGAAGGAGGAGGCGGCCAAGCTGCTGGAGCAGTACCGAGAGGAGAGCAAGACCGCGCTGCCCGCAGAGAAGAGGCCCAACCAGGGGGGCATGCCTCCCAAGAGGGGCGGCGGGGGTCTGCGTGGCGGGACGCGCGGAGGCAAGAACCAGTTTAGCCGCGGTGGCGGCGGCCCCGGCCAGCGAGGAGGCCCCGGACAGCGGGGCCGTGGAGGCTTCCAGAACAGAGGCAACTTCAGAGGAGGTGAGGGGAGCGGAGATTTGATCATGATACGCCTAGCCATCCTTATAAGGAGGAATCTCAAGGGTTGTTTCTTTATAATTAAGGGAGTTTCCCCTGGCTGTTAAGGGGTGTCTGAAAATATGGCCTGTGAAGCTCTGTAGACTCATTGTGATTAAGGGCTTTACAAACAAAATTGACATGATGTGATTTGTCTAGGATTAATTTTTTTCCATGAAATTGTCAGAAATGCATAACTGTTGATTCCCGTTCATAAAAGGGTTCAACATTGGCATTTAGGACACAGCACCCCATGTGGTGTAAGTTGTTACTGCAGCTGTAATGAAATCACTATTTAGATAGCCTAAATACTGCAGTACAAAGTCCTTAACAAGGCAAATGATAACTCAGAGTAATAATTATCAGGCACCTATCGAAGCCGCCCATGGTTTCTCTGTAGCGTCGGACGGTCAACAGGATGCCAACTTAACATTCACAGACGGTCGCTGTTCGGTTACTAAAGTGTTTCGGCAACATTAAGGGAGAACAATTCAGATAAAAATATGCTTTATTTCGTTTTGTCAATTTCTATAAGCTTTTAGTAGAAGGCTGCTTAACCTCTTTAAAAAGTAACCACACTGAAGTCTAAATGAGATTTCTAGAAGTGTATTTATCTATTAATCATCATAATTTCCTTCCTTCTCCAGCCCCCGGCCCCCGCGGAGGCTTCAACCGGCCCCCGCGTAGCTTCATGCCCCCCCCAGCCTTCCGGGGAGGGTACCCCAACCGGGGCAACTATAACCGCGGTGGTGGCGGAGGCGGGCTCATGCCCAGTCTTGGCGGGTCTCCAAGAGGAGGCCCAATGAGGGGCAACATGGGCCCTAGGGGCGGGTCCATGAACCGCGGCGGCCCAATGAACAGGGGCAACATGAGCCGAGGGGGTGGAGGCAACAGTAACCGTGGCGGCGGTGGAAGCCGTGGAAACTACGGACAGGTGGGTCTCCCTTAATGTTTCGGCACCATCTCTTTTAAAATAGACCAAAGTCTGTTGTCTGGAAATACTGTTGATTTATATGATATATGTTATTAATAAGAATGGATGTGTATTTCCTGGAGGCAATGTCCAACCACAGTTATTTTCCATTACTGGGTTTTTATTATTTTTCCTCCACCCTTGTGTTTCAGTTCCAGCAGAGGGGTGGTGGTGGTGGCGGCAGCGGCGGTAACCGTGGCAACTTTGGCAACAAAAACGGCAACTTTGGCGGCAACAACAGGAATAGCGGAAACTTTGGTAACAACAGGAACGGCAGCTTTGGCATGGACAAGGCCCAGGCCTTCAACCAGAGCTGGCAGCAAGGGGTGAGTTTCTCCTTTACTCAATTGACTAAACAATCTTTGTCTTTTTGACGTCCATTTATTTGACATAATTGGTAGTGTGAAGGGAAATAACTTAATATATTATGTTAATAATGACAATCATTTTGCTTTGAAGACCAACATGCAAGGTCCCAACAATACATGCAAATCTGAAATGTGTGCGTGTCTCTCCTAAATGCTCATCTGTTCTCATGCAGTTCTGGAACCAGAAGCCATGGAGTCAGCAGTACCAGCCCGGCTACTACTGAGAGACTGTGTTCTAGAGCACTGGTGGCCCAACGGACCAACCACTAGCCACGGAACATCCACAAGCTTTCTGTTTTTTTTTTCCGTTCCATATTATTTTCTTACAACCCACATTTTAAAAACCCACCCACCAACCACTGCAATGACTTAAACAATCTGGAGCAACAACATTCCACATCAGAACAGGGGGAAAGCAGGAGGAGAGGAGATGGATGAGAATATAAAAGTCTCTTTGGGGGCTTTAATGTTATCCACTGTACACCATTGGTTCATGTCCTCTATCAACATACATTTTTATTTTTCCTTTTTTCATTTCCGTTGTAAATTTTATGACTATAGTTTTCCTGCAACTTTTAAAAAGCATGTTTTTAAAGAAGAAACCTACGTGATAAGATCTCATGTGGAAGATCAAGAATCTGAAAGTTTGCTGACAATGCAAATGTTAGGAATGTTTTTTGTTGCTTTTTTTGTCTTCAGGTTTATGCATTTTATCATTGCCGTTTTTTGTTAAATTTTGATTTCTCCTTTTTTATATTTAGGATTGTAAATATATATTTTTTTGTTGTTGCTTGATTTAGTTTATGAGAACTTGATGAAATATGGTATTGAAGAGTCCTTTGCTTCTCAACAGGGAGCTCGGTAGCTAAGCTAAGTGTTAGTTTGTTTCTGTTTAGACCACTGTCGTCAAACAATACAACCCACACGCCTGGTGACTTTAAGACAGTTATTCGGCTTTATTTTGTCCTTTTGTTTCCACTTCCAAGCCTGTAATCTAGAAATCCATAGACTTGCAATAAAAAGACCAGTTTGCTTTTTTTTAACAAACCCTCTTTGGCTTGTGGCTTCTGATTGCGTTCAAGGTGTGTTAAAACGGGCCCTTGAACTAGCGACCCCTGGTTTGCTATAGTTCAAATGAGGACATTGGCCCCTCCTGGGGGAGAAGTGTATGAGGAGCGAGGTCTGCTAAGTAACCCCCCTTTTCTTTAATTTGGCATTAAGCATTTAAATGCACATGGCTCTGGGCCAAGCCAGGTTTTGTATTTAAATTGTAATGCTAAGGCCTTCAAAAAATTTCATAATTAAATCAATTATCTGAAAGATCTAATCTTTTTTTAAGTAGTATCCAGGTGTACAGTGAGGAAATTAGTTTGACCCAATTTTTTTTCATAGGTCTGTGTTGATGAAAAACATTGAAGAATCATTGATAAGTGAGTAAAATAGTCCACAAATAAATATAAAAACGTGTTTCATTGCATGAGGTCTGTTTTAGCCTTTACATTTTTTTGTATAAACTACATTTCTGATTGACATAACTCGTATTTGTAAATATTTTAGCTTCAGTAGTACGAATCCTTTCACGGCTTTCATTGACACCAGCAGATAATACAAGGGCTACACAACATGTTCACCATTAAAACACCTCTGTCCCAACTGACAAATTAGAAGCACAGCTTATTCCCAAACTATTGAGGAAGAACAGTTGAATGTTGTGGAGCAAAGTCGAAATCCCTATTGGAACAGTTTTTGGGGGGGTCAAACAAAAATAGCCGCTTCATTTTTAGTACAAGTAGCCTCCAATAAACTTGACTTTCCTGTTAAGAGGATGCTTAAAGTGTTAATGAAGATGAGAAATGGAAATTGTTTTTTTGATTTAATACTCTTGATATTTATTAACACGTGTACATAGGTCACCACTTTTTGAATCATGCATGAATGTTCCATTAACTGATATCAGGCGATAATTTAATGTGATAATTATAAAGTATATACGTTTATACAATTACCTGTGTAACCAAATGTCAACATATTATGAATAAATTCTACCATCTCCCTTGTATATATAGTGGGTACTTGCAGCAGCTAAGGTAACAGTTTTACAGTATAAATTATAGCAAATATATATATTCCTTTATGTTGCTACACAAAATATGTGTTAATCAAAATCTCCCAAGTATTTAATATTCTTTTTATGTGTAGGTTTATTTTTTTTTAACATTGCTGATATTTAAGTTACAAATTAACAGTTTCTTTTTTTATCTTGACCACTACAAAACTTTCAATAAAGGTAATTACCTTGGCCTAAAAAAATCCTCTGGATAATTGTTTACTATACAGTTTGTGGACCATCTGACAAGAGAACTGATGAAATAAGTAAATAATTTCTCGGCTGTGGGACCTCATTGACATTCATGTTCTCTTCTTCACAATCTCAACTGTCTCCTGTCTGTCTTTCACTCATGTAACACTGCCTGTTAGCTGGGAATCCACTTCCCTGCCAGACAGCCAGCTTGGTTTCAGCATTGTCCTGTGTGTGTGTGTTTGCCATCTTTGCTAATATATTAGTGAATGACCTTTAACCCCCTGGTGGGCGTGCAAACAGCCGTAGCTATTGGCTACGGATCTGCAACGTTTGGGGCCCCGGGGGCCTCTATACCTGCTCTAAGCCTGATGTAAATACAGGAACTGATCTCAGTTAATGTGGATTCTGAGTATGTTCCTCACTATGTGGTCCCCTGTAGACTGTTCCCTCCCATCACACAACTAAGCACATATTGAATGAAATGTGTTAAATAAATAAACTTGACTTGACACACCCATGGCCATGTGCCATTTCACTTGTGAGATGGTGGTGGGGGGAGGGGGGTGCTTAAATGTATTTTCTCATCATTGTCAGTGACTGAGTACTCCATATATTGTTTGCTGTGTGGGTTAAAGTGTAAACTAGGGTGTTAAAAGCCTTGAGCTTTGTATGTATATATGTTCCACTTAAATTGTTAAACGTATTAGGAGGACACCTGGTGTTCCGATGACAGACAGATACAGACAGATGTTAATGAAACAAGATTTTTTTATTTTGTTTTAAAATATGTCACTCATTCATATTCATATGTACAATTATGTTCAAAATAAAAAACACACCTCTGTGATAAAATTCTAACAGTCTTTGTAATTATTCATTTGGCATTCCATACCAACTATACAAATGTCAAAATGTTATGAAAATCCACTTAATTACAAAATATATTACATTAAAGTGCTTTTGGAAAGATGTTGCTTGGCGAGTACGTTGTAGTAGCAGCAGCAGAGCTGACGCGCACCCAAGTCCCCCTCCGCCGCTTCATCCGCATTTAAATAAAAAGTACTATCTTTGATTTGTTATTATTCTCATCGATCACCACCATCATCACACTATGGAAACATTGTCCATGGTGCACGCGCACCGCTCCACGATCATGTTGGGGAACTCGGCCACCTCGATCTCCGTGTACTCGCCCTTTTTCACGAGGTACATGATGGGCAGAGGCGCGCTCTCGGCTATGGTGCACCGCCTCTCCCCGTAGCCGTAGCCGTTGTAGTTGCGGCGGGGCTGCTTGCAGCTGCCCGTGCACCTGTACGCCTGGTAGCCCGCGGGCTCGATGATCCAGTACTGCGTCCAGGTGAGCGCGCGGAAATTGACGAAGTGCTGTTCGCGGCAGCATGTGTCTTTGTTTTGATTGGACTCACAGTCGCCACGAGAACTGCGGAAGAAGAAGAAGAAGAAGAAGAAGAAGAAGAAGAAGAAGAAGAAGAAGAAGAAGAAGAAGAAGAGGAGAGGACCTGTTAGATGCCACACCGCGACTCGTAGGCTTACATAATGACGAATGTAAATCGCGACTACAAGGGGGATATTGACTAAATGTCACACCGACGCAATACCGTTGTATATCAAAGCGCGCGTCCTTACCCATATTCTTCGAGGTTAAGTGTGTACAGGATGAGCTCCGGCTTGCTCAGGGTGTTGTCCGTCTGCTCCTGGGTGGTAAAGTGGACACTCTTGGCCATTTCTGCCGCGTAACTGCCAGGTCTCTCGCCCTCGATCCACACCTCCAGGTGCATAGGTGTTTTCCTGTGTGCCTTGGACCAATAGTGCACCGCCTGGGTCACATCAAAGCTCTTCCAGCCTGTCTCGTGGATTGGGATCAATCTAATAAGAGAAAAAGAAAACAAAAGGGGGGGGGGGGGGGGGGGGGGGACGACGACGACGACGACGACGATTAATTAAAGATCAATGTAAAACAACAAGCGTGTATCAGTTGTTGACAAGAACATGACACGAAACACACCCTATCAGTGTTACTGTTTGTAGATCTTTCACACGCGATAATTTTTTCACCAACTTACCGTGAGTCGACCAGAGACGTGCGGTTGGCGCCGTTGGGCAACACGTCCACCCAGTAGATGCTGACCCGGGCGTTGTTGACGGGCCGGTGGGTCTTCCTCTCCCCCGTGGGGCGCGTGTATTGGGGGGCCTTCTTGTAAAGCTTGAGCTCGGCCATGGTGACCTCACTGTTGTCCGGGATCCGCGCGTCCATGTCGAACACCATGCGTTGACGCGCGGTGTCAGAGTACACGTACTCCCCGGAGATATCTGAAGCACACACACAAGAACCCAGTATGATTAGACATTGTGATATGTGTCATTAATTTGCATTTATTTACATGTGGTAGACAATTAATCGAGCCGCGTACATAAGCGAACTATTTACGCATTTAAATATTTGCCATTAGGGATAATGAACAGCATTTATATTTAAATCTGTTTTACATAATTCCATTTTTTATCTCATCCAATCACAAAGCATGTTATAAAGTATGAAAAAAGTTTTACCTGCATTGCCAGGAATGCCTCTCAGAATTCCCGCCAGACTTGGCAACGATCTACGCTTTCTGCTGTGATGCAGCTTCAGCATGGACATGTATTTGCTTTTGATGTGAGATGGAACAATTAGATTCTCCAAATCCCTCTTGACAATGTTGGGAATCTCGTCCAGACCCAGTTTCTGAAGCAGCGCGTCCTTCATATCCTGGTGCGTAAAAGCCTTGGCGACGGCGAGGAACACTACGCACAGAACGCACACACGGAGAGAATCCATCGGTACAAACGTCAGTAGGGCAGAAGGTCCGGTGAAGTTAGGAAAATGCGCGGTCGCAGTATACAGTAGCGTTAGCTCGGGATCTCGGAGACACACTGTACTTGTGACACTCGTCCAGCCCTTTATATGCTTGTGACACTCCCAGTCCTTCACACTTTGTCGATGGGGGTGGGGGCCGTTATCAGAACAAAGGTGCGACAATAAAGGGCCTTCCTAAAAAGGATATCTAAGCAGCCATACTTCAAACAGCGACAATTAGGCTCAATTTAAGCATGCCGTTTCGTTTTGTCTAGGTGTATTTCTGTCCCTGCACATATATGATAACATTGTTGGCTTGAATGCAGAAATTCCACATTTAACTAGCATTACATGCCATTTTCATGGTGTTGACTTTTATATAGATAAAACATTTAATGTGTATGAGTTGTATTAATACTAATATATGCAATAATAAACATTATAATTATATTGGATTCTATTCGGTTTCGTCTGTCCCTGTCTTTAGACTAGGACAGACGTGTGTTCCAGACAGGCATCGACCCTGCGAACCTCAAGTAGACCCTTCAGTAGCACATCTTGTACACACATATACACACACAAACACACACATTCACACACACTCAGACATACACACTCAGTGTGTACATTCCACTGGATAATGTCAGCGACTGGGTCAGTCTGGCGTCAGTGTGTGACACGGTGGTCCTATCTCTGTCCCCCAGACACTGTGTGTGTGGATATGTATGTGTATCTGAGGACCGTTATAGCACGGAGCAGAAAACAAAGATTTGAGTCACAACTGCAAGGTTTTCATAAAGTGTCGTCTGTTGGTTGGGAGTCCACCACCACCTTAAGCAAGTGTAGCGGCAGGGCAGGAGAGGGGGGAGAGGGGTGGGTGGTTGGTGGTGGTGGTTGCCGGGAGAAGTTTGTGGTTTTGGGTGGGCGGGGGGGGGGGGGGGGGGGGGGGGGGGGATGTCAATGTTTATTCCATGCTCTCCAACGGATTAAAATTATTAGCTAAACAGTGTGTGCATGTGTGTGTGTGTGGTGGGCCGGTAGGGGAATGAAGTGGAGGGTGTGTGTGTGTGTGTGTGGAGGAGGGGGATGTGGAGGAGATGTGGATTGGGGCAGGCTCTTCACAGGTGGGTGATTATCTGATTCCATTGCGAGGATTTGCCTTGGCTTTTTTGTCACACAAACATTAGAAGAGGGGCCTGAGGGCCCCCGGGGTTGTGTATTGGCCACTGTTTGCTTAGAGATGTCAGACAGACTGAAGGGGGGACACAGGAAGAGCAGATGACAGATGACTACGCGGACGTGGAGGCTGAGTGGAGGGGCTACAGCCGGACTCTGAGGGTCGCACACACACGCAGACACGCACTCATGCACGCAGGTATGCACTTATGCACAAACACACAAACATACACACACACACACACACACACACACACACAAACACACACACGGGAGAGTTCGCAAAGTTGCAGTCTGGCTAAAAAAGTTATAAACTCTACATAAAAATGTACTACGTTATGACAAATGGATATCATAACCTTTTATGCTGTTATGAAAGGGTTCTGTTCTGATAAGTTATCACTTACTCTATTATTATCGAGCAACATGCGTTGAAGAGTCATCTTGATGTGTATATCAATAATTATTGTTGTATAATGATGACTATTATACGTGAATGACACTTCCTGTCATGCAATGGATTTAAAATGAGTGTCTGTGTGTGTTTGAATGTCATTTCTTTTCTTGAATGGAAGGTTTAATTCCAGAGTTGCTAAAAGTAGCCTAGATGTAACAACCATAATACATTATTGGTCATGTTACATTCGGCCTATGGGTCTTTTCAGCTAACAATTGAAATTATTTCCAATTATTATTATTGGATTAGGAAGTGGTTGGTGGCTTTTCCTAGATCATTACAGCACATTAATTTGAATCATCACTCTGTAGGGAAACACAGTGAAATCAGAGTGTCTGATGGGTCAAAGCGTGTAGACATGTAAATTCAGCCACAATCAATTGTCCAGTCCATCTGAAGGGCTGTGTCCTTAATGGCTTCTATCTAGTCTGTGTGTTCTGCTAGAATCTGGAAAATACACACACAGGGTTCTCTCTTTCCCTCTCCCCCTCTCTCCCCCTCTCTCTTGTCTTCCCTCTCACGTAACAGCCCCCTAATTCTGTAAATTAGGATGCCGTGTGTGTGATATTTCTCAGTCCTTCTCCTTCCTCCCCATGCCAGTCAAAGACAGGGTTGCTAGTTCAAAGCTGCCTCTTGATGCTCCCAGGTGCCATTTCTCCTCAATCAAAGACTCCAGCGCTCCTGGAATCCACAACTCAGGTGTAATTAACATTCGCTCCATTTGCATTCTAAAGCGGTCCAATTTATGGCTCATTCCCTTCCATTTGTGAAACACCAAATCCCCACCAGCCCACAAACATTGAAAACAAACCTGTTAAAAAACCTGGTGTTGTAAAATACCACTGTATATAGTGTAGGCTATATATAGGTATACTATATAATAGGCTAACACACACACATACACATACACAAACACAAACACACACACACAAACACATGCGTGCACGCACGCACGCACACGCACACACACACACACACACACACACACACACACACACACACACACACACACACACACACACACGCGAGATAAAGAGTTTTAATGCAAAAGGACCACCTTTGGGTTTTGCATGTAGTTTGCACATCCGAGCAAAGCTCCTGTTTGGGGTACCAGCGATACAACACGACTACGTTGTCGCTGGTGACGACGGGCCCAAAGTCAATATTGAAGTTGTGTTGGTGGTGAGGGGCAAATTCCTTATTATTGACAAGGGTGTATTGTCGTTTGTCACCGGCTTCCTGATTATGCTAGATGGCCCTAGAGCCGGCTTTATCCCAATTTCAAATATTTGAAGAAATGGAATGATTGTTGTGAGTTTTGTTTGCACCTTAACATGCAAGTACATACAGCTGTTAGGACAAACAAGCGCCCAATACTCATTACACGAGACGTATCTTCTCGTCGAATCAGACAGAGAGCGCTGAGAGCGCTAGACATGTACAACAAGGGCAATACAATTATTGCTAATTATAATTATAAGTGCCTCGACATCTCGGGTTAATCGGGACAGTCTAATTACACTTCAAACAATAGATGATCGGCCAATCAACAGGGCGTTTTTAATCCCGCTGTAGAGTTAAGGAAAGGGGAGCAGACATTTTGTAGACTAGATTAGATAGCGACCAAAATCAAATATTCCATGTAATTACTAAGTAATTAGGGACGGATCACGCTGAAGTTTACCGACGATAACAAGAGCAAATATTTATGTATAAAATAAATAGATGTTTGTTTTTATGTGAGGCGTGCTTTCTTCAGTGAACTCTTGGATATTTGTAGTCTGTTAGAGCAAATTATAATGTCATTTTTAGGCATGTGTCTTTGTAATTCAAACACGATATTTTTTAAATGTTGGAAAATTAAAGTATCCATTTATTCCATTACATTTATAATTTATAACAATTTGATAATAAAGATAAGAACACAAATTACAATGGGATTCTGCAAATTATCAGCATGTCAGACGTGGTGGTGTACAGCTCTATTTGTACACCAGAGGGCGCCCGAGTACAAGCAGATAAATTACAAACCGCAAATTTAGCACCAGCAAATTTCAGGCAATACAATGTTATTTTTGTTATCTTTATAACTTTATATTTACTTATTATATAATATAGCCCATCCTTGTACCGAAACCTTGAACAAACACGCACTCCTCCCTCAACAGTTAACCCTATGTAGGTCATAAATCATTAATAGCCTTGCTTTTAGACTAGGCTATATGCTTTATAACAATCTCCATTCAGGCGAATTGGACGTTGAGATGATACTTATCCCCAATAGGCTTTGATTAAAAACCACCTTCGTTTATTTCAAGGATGTATTCATGGTAGCTTTGTCTTTTATATGAGCGATGTTTAGACGTTGCAGATGATCATCTGACCGTATTGCTTCGATACCACGATCGCTTTTGTAATTAGGTCTTTTAATACAGAGCTATCAATGCGTCAGTAAGACTACGTCTTGATGAAGATCAAAAGTACTAGACCACTTGCGATAATCATCTTTGTGGAAGCATGGGACGTAAGGTTATAGTGAACATTAGTGACACAAAACAATGGAAGATCACATTAACATGTCAAAAATAAAACAGATATTCGAAAGAAAAACATCTGAGACTAGTTTCAATGGTTTCATGAGGGTAATAGCCTGCTATGGATTAGCGGCCTATATTGTCCATTCATCAAACTCAGTAAAATCGTTTGAGAACAGCTTGTGATGTATCAAAAGACTATCTAAATGTTATGGTATGCATTTCCAACACTAAATAGTCCAAAGGACACACGGCTAAAATATCATCAAAAACAAGAACAAGGCCGTGTCGGTTTAGTGACTGTCATGGCCACAGTAACTGGTTGCTAAATAAATGTTTAAGAGAACAGAGGGGGCCAGTCACTGTCTATTCTAAAAACGGTGTCATTCCATGCCCAGCACGCCACCGCCAGGCTGACAGCCCGCAGTTTCCATTCACAATATTGACAATCCGTCCCCTTTCCATCCCCCCTCCTCCGCCTAGCATCTGCTGTGACGGCCGTGTGTGTGTATGTATGTGTGTGTGTGTGTGTGTGTGTGTGTGTGTGTGTGTGTGTGTGTGTGTGTGTGTGTGTGTGTGTGCGTGCGTGCGTCGGGGGCCACGATGATAACGATCCAGTGGGATAATTGTGCCTACGTCCCTGCAGCAGCCACTAGAGACGGTACACGGCTGGAAGAGTGGCCGCTAGTTGCAGGTGGAATGACTGGTAACCGAGTGGAAAACATGGCGCAGTGTGACGTAGGCAATATGGATGCGAAAGAGGCAATCCGGCACGAATGTTTTGTGAAAGTTGTGACCAGCAAGGGTACACATATATAATATTAACAGGGAATATGTCCTCATAGCCATATTGCAATATATCCCAGGGCTGTATACTATAGTAAAGCTGAGGTCAGATTATCATTTTTCAACAGTTTTTTTTATTTTTTTTACAGCAGCAGGACTCTTTCCTGCATCCTTCACATGATCCATTGCAATAATAGCGCCCACATCCTTTTGTGACATACTGATCCAAGTATTGCGTTGGATTAAAACGGTATATTTGCTTATCTTCACACAGCTATCTCTGGTAGCTTCCAACTCTGTTGCTTGACTGTGCAGTGAAGCGACCGGCGGCGAGGGAAGGAGGGGGTCTAGTCTTCTGTGTCCCGTATTGGCACAAGCTGGACCAGACTACAGCGGGTCGTGTAGACGTACAACGAGTACGTCTACTTCCATCAAAAGACACCGATTTTTTCTCGGATCTCTCTGGAAAATGGACCTTCACTTGATCCGATTCGTTTTAAACTGTAATGGGAGTATGCTAAATGTGATATTTCTGTTCGAATGATACGGATTCAAGCGACATCTCTTGACTAACGCTTAGTTGTGAAAAATAAGCTCTCCGGTTGAACAATATTATCTGTCAAAAGGTGTCCAACTTCCCCCCGATTGACCATGTGTGGTTATTACTAGCCACGGAATTTGAGAAAAAAATAAGAGTCAAACTTTTTCGGAAAGAGGGTCGTTTGTCGCTATGAGGGGTAAGGCTAGCTCCCTGGCTAGGCTAAGTGGCTAAGCTAAGTGGCTAGGCTAAGCCTCTGTCGCCCTTCCAGTCCACCACCAGAGGAGGGGCAGCCGGGCTTTGTAGCATTGCAGATCTGTCCTGCTACGAGGTGTTGATGCATTTTTGTTGCCGCAGGAATGGAGAACCACAAATACCACCAACTCAGAGGATCTGTTAAACTGCACTAACGGCTCTTCTGTATGTGTATATATAGGTTTTGTATGTACTTGAGGATATTCTCTTCGGGTGTGGATAAGAAGAAAACAACAGGAGCCCCCCCTGAAAGGAAATAAGTAACAACCAACGTCAGTGCTTGGATCAGGTCTGCCGGCCGGCCGGGACACGGTCTGAGATTGAGAGGAAATCATAGTGTAAAGGGTCTTTTTTGGGGGGAAGAAGTCTGCGTAAAAATGAGAAAATACCGCACGTCCCATTACCCCATGAGATACTGTAAAGACACATGTAAAAGAGCGAGGTCATGAATGATCCGCATTCAACTAGGTCCTAGCCGGTGTTAGCACAAGTTTTTAACGCATTCAAGGTGATATTACTGCAGATCGACACACCGCTTCAGACACAAGCATTTGATCGGCGTCTGTCTGTGCAGAATTTATTCAAAATCAGTTTCAAAACACAGTCGGAATCATGTCGGGAGAAGTGCGTTTGAAGAAACTGGAAAAGCTGATCCTGGACGGGCCAGCTCAGTCTAATGGCCAATGTCTCAGTGTGGAAACGCTATTGGATTTCTTCATCTGTCTCTACGACGAATGCAACAACTCCCCGCTCAGAAGAGAGAAGAACATTTTGGAGTTTTTGGAATGGGGTAAGTTTTTGTGATTTTCTGGTTTTATCCCGTGTCCTTTCTTTGGTAAGATGATAGGCTAATGTTGGTGGTGCAGTGGCCCTCCCTTTCCCCCATCACATTCCTTTTATAGTAGTAGTGGAGCCGAGTTGGCCTGCTGTCTCTGACTATGCCTCACTCCCAAAGGCTGGTTCAGTAATTTTCTCGACCTGCTTAGAGGTCCTTTTTAATTTTCGTTAACAAGCCTCATGCTTGTTTCACTTTGATTAACTTTTTTAAAATTTATTTTTTACTTGTTTGTTTTTTTTCCTGATGGATGTCAATTCACTGTAGTGCTGTTGGCATATCCTGTATAGATATGCCCCTTAACAAACCTTACATGTTTGCATAAACTTAGCAATTATGCAACCTTTCTATTCGCTCAACCCCCCAAAAAGCAAAGCTTTGTACACATGGGAGACAGGACCACACAAAATGCACCCAATCATCTATGGAAAAAGGTGTGTGTGTGTGTGTGTGTGTGTGTGTGTGTGTGTGTGTGTGTGTGTGTGTGTGTGTGTGTGTGTGTGTGTGTGTGTGTGTGTGTGTGTGTGTGTGTGTGTGTGTGTGTGAGAGAGAGAGAGTGATATATTTAGAAAGAGAGAGAGAGGGCAAGCCAGTATGAGTGACATCCAGGGCTTGGTTGGTGCATGAACGTGGAATGTGAACAACTCTCCTTGTATCTGGTGGAGAGGCCTCGCATTTTGCCGGAGCATGTCTGTCCTCTGGAAAGCCTGACAGGCAGGCTGTAGTTTGAGGCGAAAGAACAAGATGAGAACTTCAACAGGGACTCAGTTGGCAATGGCGACAGAATGGCTGTAGGTAGGCTACTAAGTGTAGACCAATAATACATTGGGAGTTTTTTTTAAAGAGACAAACTTAGGCAGTTTAATCATGGGTAGATGGTAGATGGTG
Organism: Lota lota; assembly: GCA_026745465.1. Lineage (NCBI taxonomy): Eukaryota > Metazoa > Chordata > Actinopteri > Gadiformes > Lotidae > Lota > Lota lota. Next base: position 6,537,005 of record JACYXH010000249.1, read on the forward strand.
ACCAAAAATATCAGTTTTTGCAAAACACGGCAGGTAGACTATGAACTATTGATATAATGTTCAAGTATAGCAAGTTCATCAAAATGTCATTTAACTGTAGCAGTCAGTTGGTTCTCGTTGGAAGATAAAATTGGTTGGCAGAAGTAGATGGTTAGATGATAGATGTTACTCATAGTTATAGCAAATATACACAGCAACAGTGTTTATTTGCTATCCTGTGGTTGAGGATAGCCTAGTTTAAGGATAGCATAGATGGTTTATTTGCTATTCATGATAGTCTAGTGTGTTTGACACCCATCTGAAAGGTTCAGGGTTCAAGCCCCAATGTCCACAGTGTTCCTGTAAGCATCCTTTAGACAAGAAGCCTAACCCTAGATAAAAGCATCTGCCAAATTTACAAAATAATAATAATCCTTTTAGGTATTCAGACTACAGGTCATGTGTTCTTTAAGAGCACTGTGTCTACACACCACACTCTACCCATCTAGCAAACAGTCTGTTTGCCTGTGCCCAGCTCCTGTTCACTTCTTCCTCAGTGATCCCTCTGACCCGTGAGCCAGGCACTGTTTCCATCCTTACAATGCCCCTGTGTTGACGCAAGAGACTCAGAACATCCTAGGGCTCAGATCAGAAAGTATTTGGGGATTTTTGATTGGCAATACTACGCCATATTGAGAGGACTCAAGAGAGATGAAGTGCAGTCAAATCGTAAATCGACATAAACATACCATACCTAGGCCAAGGAAACCTTGTTTTGCCACGTCTTGCAGGACAAAAAAGCTCAATTCAACACAAAGTTGCAGTTTCAACCACTCCCCATATTGACAAATCCTTTCAAGATGAATTACTACTAATACGCCATTCTTTTTACCCCCATTTATGTCTGCCCATTTGGCACCTACTGCACTTCCTAGCCATCTCCAGAAGGCGAGATCCCTCTTCTGTGTTCCTTCTCAACGTTTCTTCCCTCTGGGTTTTGGGGAGTTTTTCCTTGCCCTTTAGAGGTAATTGGGGTTAGGGGGTGTCTTATAATGTGAACCCGTGAAGCCCTGTGAGACTGTCTGTGACTGTGACTAACGATGGCTATTCAAATAAAATCGACTTAACTTAATGAGCAGGTACAGGTGAAGGTAGACAAGGGTCATTGGGGATGAAACCCAGAACCTTTCACCTGGTAGTCGACAAACTGAACCATTAAACCTTTCCTGCCGCTGTTATGATAGTCTCAACCACCATGTAAGGAACATGCAGTATTTCTGCGAGGTACAATAGTTATTTTTCCATAGATGCTGGCATGTTTTGTATTGCCATAGATGGGAGCGGGTATGTATTGAGTTTTGCTAAAAAGTATAGGCTGACCAGTGCTTGAAACGCACTCCAGTGAGTCACAGTGTCAGCCTTAGTGTGCAATGGAGCAGGAATGGCTGCCGTACTGTTACTGGTGCAAAGTAGGGTTTTTGAAGTACATTCAAGATGAACTGATGATTTTATTTTGGGGGGTTTTGTGAAGGGGAACTGTTACTTACGGCGGACCTTATACTGTTGGAAACGGATGGATGGGACAGGAGATGGTGTAATGTACCAAATTCACTCACTGTAATGTGCTCACTAAAGTTACCCTAATGATTAAACTATGCGACAACAATGCAGTATTTTACAGTGGTTTGTAATTGGAGATTTTTAAGAATTCCGGATGTTGTTTTAATTGAAGAGTATGCTTACTTGCAATGTTCCTATTCTTGGTGATCACAGTATGAGAACATATCTGTTCACATGTTTTGGTCTTTAATGATAACTGTTGTAACTAAAGTCACAATGGTCAGGGTAGGATTTGTACTTTTTTAGGACGAATACCCTTCCCAGGTTTGTGTGTGTTATTACACAACCCTAAACTCCAAACCAGAATGTTCTAGAAATAGAAAGTTTTACCAGCCAACAACTGTACGTCCAAAACCCTGTGACGACGCTGGGACTGTCACCAGTTTAATGTTAGGAAGTCCCACTACCAGTTGATGCAATATCACAGCAGTCTGGATTAGAACAAGAAAGCCAAAAGTGTATGCATGTGATCGATTGCGTCCTGAAAAAATTGCACAGGATCATAACGTGAGCATTTGCAAGCGCTCAAAATGGGACTTAATCTCTCTGTCCGTTCAGGAGCATTCTATGGGGGGCACATGAAACGTTAGACCCTGTGCCACCCCTGCTCGTACGGGGATCACAAATTAGCACTCCTATTGTTGGTTGTTGAGGAAGGGATTGTTAAATCATTGTGGTTCAATGATCTATACATATTTCTTCAGTTACCAGAGCCCAAGGACGAGCCAAAGAAAAATAATTATTCATTTCATAATTGGAAACAAAACTAAATGTTAGCATTTCTAAAGCTGGCGGTGCAAATGTTGAAATAATTCTGACTGGAACGATCATTAACTTGTTTTGGCATCGAAACGAGTTAATGATCGTATCTTTTTATGCCTATTTTGAAGAATTGCATTTGAAAAGGTTGATAGAAATATTAAATTCATTTCAATACGCTCGCTTGAGGTTGTCAGTGGGAGATGGAAACACCTTTGCCAAATCAATTCTGACACAGCAAACCTTCTATTCCTTTGTCTCATCCAATTTTCTCAGAAGGCCATGTCAACCCTTTTGTGTTCGGATTGCAACCTCTACTTCTTCTACTGTTTATATCAGCCATGCGTAACAAAGCTTCTGAAGAACCTACGCTTTGGTAGGCTAGTTTATTCGCTCCAAACCAGTTGATGAAAACGCACCGAATTCGCATTAGAATTTTCTTTTGGCGACACTGCAAAAGTTTGCATACAAACTACACCACTCAGACCACTAGCATCCTCAGGAGTTGGGTCACACAGTGAGAAGATCTACCACATTAGACCGGCATCACAAGGTTGCTGTGTCTTTTTTACAACACGGCCATGACAAAGGTGGTGCGGTGGTTTCCTTTCTCCCCTCTCCAACGCTATATTTGAGCCACAGAGGAAGACAAACATTTGTGTTGGGTTTGCTTTTCTTCTCGTTGGGTGACCTCCTTTCGTCTGTAATTGAGACCCCTGCATGACCTGCAGCCATAGGGGAAACTACACAGTACACTATGTACGCAGTCCCCTCCTCACATTCACTGCAACAGTACCGTAAAGAAACTAGAAATTCACAAAGTTTTCACTTTAGTTTGAGATAAGTCAAGCCAAAATGAAGCACAATTTGTCCATGTCCAACCATCCCCTTTTTAAGGAGAAAAATGGAACCAACAGCCATTTTCCTGTAGTTATTTCATAATTTCCTGCTTTCCTCCCTCCACCCATCCACCCATCCACCCCATGTCTTGTATGGGGGGGGGGGGGGGGGGGGGGGGGGCAGGCAGGTTTGGCAGATAAAAAAAAAAAAAGGCCTACTATGCCAGCAAGCCCTGGCAGAGGCAGGCTGACCTTCCATCTTAGTCTGGTTTCTGTGCAGGCCTTGCAGCGACCAGCTGTTTAGCTACAGTTAAATGGGGGGACTCCACCCATACCAGGCTTATATTGGCCACATGCCTTCTACAGCCTGCACACACAGTTACACACACATATGCACGCACATAAACAAACACACACTCACATGCTAGGGTTGCAACTGTTCCCAGGGTTGGTTGGTATCTTAGTTTTGTGGTTTAGGTTTGGTTTGGTGTGTATGTGGTAGACAACTTTCCTTAATCAATTCACAGAAAATATTTCAGGTAATAAGAGCCTAGTTTGAGGATCACCAATGTTTTGTTTTTCTGGATAATAAACTCATGGGCAGTGCGCACAGATAGGATTTTATGCTTCAGTGACTCTTATCTTATCTTATCTTCGTAGTATACTATTTAATCCATGACCTCCTCATTGAGTCGATAAAACAGGAAGGAAGTGATCTTGTTAAGCGGGTAGGTGATGTCATATCAGCCAGGAAGTTGGCTGGCTGGGTTATATTGTGCCTCTGTCCGCGGGGGATTTGGTGATATCTTAAATTAGAGTTTTTGTGTCATTTTGGAGACCTGAGGTCATCTAGCGTTCTGTCTGTATTCCAAGTTTGCAGATTCATGTCTCTGTGTATTTATGTGATCACTTACCTTGTTTATTCATTAAGTTGTATGGTTGTGTCTGTAGCAGTAATGTAAATATTATGTATTGAAAGGGAATTGTTCAACTGATAAAAGGCTAATAGATTAAAAAAAGTGTGAAATGCTTCACACTGATCATGATATAAACATTGCTGTAATAGAATAAGCTAGGTCTTGGCTTAATATAAAGGGTTGAATTGAAAAAGATTATACGTGTTTTATAGGTTACAAAACACAAAATAGCTCTCTTGGTGCCGGTGTCACTGTTCAACCCCAGAGTGTTTTTCCATTGTGTCAAACAGCCCCACACGGCATTAGGGGGGCCTCCATGCACGGCTATGCTAACTGCTTTGCTAACTACAATGTTACACCACAATACTTTGGTTTCCTTCAATCGTTCCAAAAGGGTGCCATGCTAGCTGCAACGCAACGATAATAACCATGACCGGTCCAAATAGATATCAGAGTGAAAATGCGTTAGGGTGAGTCTGCGACTATTTCACTAGCGCGCTCCCTTAGGTGGCCAATAAAAAAACAGTTAGCCGAGTCGTCTGGGGGATTATTAGGCAGGGGAAAGAGCTGCTAATTGTGTGGTGTCATCAGATCGTGTCAGGAGAGCGGGTCGTTATAGCTCTCTCTCTCGCTCTCTCTCGCTCTCTCTCTCTCCCCCTGGCTGGGCCTCCGCTCACAAAGCGCTCCGCTGGTGATTAGTCAGCTCAGGTCCTGGGGAGGTGATGGCGGGAGGTAGTCTGGAACTGGTCCTCCTGTCTCTCTCTCTCTCTCTCTCTCCTCTTTCTTCTCTCGCTTTCGTCTCGTCACCTCTCTTAATTTCCCTCTGGGATTCCTTTTTTCAATTTTGTATTTACCCTTTTAAGTCAATTTATTCTCCCTTCTCTCATTCTTTTTACTCTTCCTTACCTCTATCGCCTCCCTCTCTTCTCCTCATCCCTCCTTCCCCATGGGATACCTTTTTATTTTTAAATTCACTTATCCTTTAAACTGCTTTCTTCTATATTCTCTCTTACTATTCACCACTTCTCTCTGGCTCTCTCTTCTCCCTCCTTGGGTCTTTCCTCCAGGGAGCTCCAGGTCCTCCCCCTCCATAAGTGACCTCCCTCCCCAGCTGAGGGTTCCAGGCCTGGGTTGCTGAGATAACTGAGCATTCAGGGAACAATACCTAATTGCTGAAAAATGCTGTAGTTTAAAAAAAATAGGAACATTGTGAATGTTACTATTCATATTATTGGGACTGTTATGAACTAAGTCTTTTTTTGTAATCAGATTAAAAGGCAAGGCTTTTTGTACTTGTTCTACTGCGTTTGGTTATTTTCAAACGGGTTTAGTTACAGAGGGTTCAAATCCAGGTTTTCATAGAATGTAACCGTGTGACACAGAGCTGGAGAGAGCAAGAGCAAGAGCATATTACAAATACTAATAATGGAATGCTACCTTCGACCTCTACTGGAACGAACTCTCAACCCCAGAGGAGAGTTGGCTAGTTTTCTATAGCTCGCACGCGCGCACGGCACACGGACCCCCAAACACACACACACAGAACCCCAAACACATGCACACAAGGACCCACACACAAACACATGACAGACAGAGCGACTTTGTCATCCTAAATGATAGCACATGTTGGGACTGACTGTGTGTGTGTGTGTGTGTGTGTGTGTGTGTGTGAGAGTGTGAGTGAATTAAAGAATGCTGCTCCACACCATTGTTTGTCTTCTGAAGGAGCTTTTGCCTTTTGGCAGACTATACCGCCATGCATACCTCGCCTTGTCTCTCGCTTCCCATCTCTCACCAAACGGGTGGCTGTTGTACACACAGACCAGACAGACTGGGGAAGCGCTTCCAAACTCTTCCTTACTAGCAGGATGTTGTTGGTGGCAGAGAAACCAAAGCAAAGACTGCACGGCAGGCTATGATCCGTGTTGTACAACGCGAGACATGACATGTTTTTATTTCTTCCCTAATCAAGAGCACCCAATCCCATTAACTGCTCTCCAGATGGGAGTTAGTGTGTCAATAAACATGAAAATGTCCTTGCAATAATCATGGTAGTTATGATGATCACTGTAATTGCGCTAATTGGGATAGTCGCTAGAGTCAAAACGGCAAGCAAGGCCCACCACTTGCCTTTGATTGTGGGGAGTGAAGGGAAGTGAATTGCGTGACGACAACCCAGATATGATCCAAAATGTGTTATAGAACAACACATGATATTCATGCAAAGTTGCGTTATGACATTACGTTTTGTTGCCTCCACGTCCTATTGATATTAAGTGTAAAATGTGTGGACACTATAGGATCTCATTCCTGAAGCTGGAATATATGTCCACTTTCAGTGCTTCCTTTCACCTTTCTTCTCTACTTCCTGTGTAGCACAGGAAGTTACCCTGTGACACACATACAGAGACCAGCTGTAGTATTATGGGATGGAGCCAAACACTTGACATCACCTCATCCTGTCTCTTTGTTCTAGACCCTGTACTGGGGATGGACTTTCAACCTCCTGTCAGTATTTATCATCTTTCAGCTAGTTCATGTTTTAAGGTCTCTGCTACACCTGGTAAATTCTGGAGTCACGGATATGCATATTTTGAATAGAGTTTTGTAACAAATTTGTATTTTCATGCTCCTGTGGTTAAAAATGGTACTTATCCTACGTAATTATCAACTATAGTGTAGTGCTAAATTAGATGAATGGAAAAACATTAATAATCATACTCAAAGTTGATCTGTGGCCTTTGATGTGCCATGGTGGAGATTGATAGTTCTATTATCTGAATCAATGATTTGTTATTGGAAGAGGAAAGGCAGGATGTAAGCTTGGCCGCAGGCGGGGCTTCAGGACAAAATACCAGGATGGTATTTTCTTTTTGTTTCCTCCATGCATTTATAAAAAAATAAATAAGTTCCCTGTTTTGTCTGCACACGTTCAGCGGTTTGCGTTTGCTTTGGATCCCCTTCTCTGCTTCTCGCTCTCTCCCACTCTCTCTCATTCCTTTTGAATTGAAACATCACAGACAAAAAAAAGAAACAAACCTTGTTGCAGCAGTACCACGTCACTCCATTTAATCAGTCAATTCAGCGCCCTAACCCCTCCCCCTTCTGGTGTCATCACCCAGTCATGTCATGGTGCCTGGTCTGGAAATCCACTTTGGGTCCCTCCACCCGTGCCGTAGCCAGAGCATAGCATCCCCAGGCTCTCTCTGTGTGTGTGTGTGTGTGTGTGTGTGTGTGTGTGTGTGTGTGTGTGTGTGTGTGTGTGTGTGTGTGTGTGTGTGTGTGTGTGTGTGTGTGTGTGTGTGTGTGTGTGTGTGTGTGTGTGTGTGTGTGTGTGTGTGTGTGTAAAGTGCTGACTCAGGCTGCAGCCCCTCATCGCTGAGCTGGCTGTGGAATTTGGAGGCGAGGTGCGATGTTGGGGAGAACAGCAGCTGCTGTTCGGATGAGGCCAAGGCCTGGCTCTTTGTCCTCCAACTCCACCCGCATCCATTTACTCACACAGTCTCTCTCCCTCTCTCTTTAGCGCTCTCTGTCTCTCTCTCTCCCCTCTCATGTTCAGCCCGATTGCTAATCGATGGGCTATCTCTGTCCCTTGCTCACCTTGCCTTGCTCTGCTGCATCGCACCTTTTGTCGCATTTGATTCACTTTATTTGATTCTTTCTCTCTTCCCCTCTCCACCTCTGTCTTCCTCGCTCTTTCCCTCTCCACCACATGCTCTCGCACTGGCCCCTCCCACAGTGTGCGACACTCTCTTCCTGTATCCCAACTTTGCCTAGTGATAGAGAGTGGTTTGTACGTGAGTGGGAGAGAGATAAGGAATGAGACTGCAGTTCAGATCATTTAAACCCACATCGGTCCTGGTGGTTGTGATTATATGTGTGGTTCTTTTTGGTGTGTATTTGTGCTGACATATTACTCTGTATTTGTGTGTTTGCGTGTGTGTGTAAAAGGGTAAGAAAGCAGTAAAGGGAGAGGGTGAGAAAGAGGAGTGGACAGGATGAGTCAGACTGACACATGCTGCATGCTGCGCACACACACGTACACATGCACACACAAACTCACAAACACGCACACACGCATTATTCACCCCGCTTCCTCCCAAGGCATTTGTGGCGAATGTTGAATAACACATAGTTTGACCAATGATTAATGTTGTAATCACATTATAGATGTGATCAAATATGGCTCAGAACTCCTTATTTCCCGTTACGATAAGACATACAGGAATTAGACGGGTTGAGGTGCATACATTAAACGTTTGTTTGACTTTAGACAGGATGATCTGCAGCCAATGGACACAAACATTCTAACAACAAAACAAAGCTGAAAACAACGAATGTCAATGAAAAAGGCACGGAGCGCTGCAGCTATGTTGTCTGTATGAAACAGGGTTACCATGAGGTGGTGCTCTGCTGTACACTGAGATGATTTAAAGAGCGTTTTCTAGTGTCACCTCGTGTTAGTCCTCTCCTGCTCCGCTCATGCCTGGCTCTGCTGCTTCAGGTGGACAGATGCCCTTCACTTGTGCTGCGACGGCTTGTTCTAACACTCACCTTGGCCTATGTGTGTGTTTGTGTGTGTGTGCGCACACATCTTCTGTATCCCGTTGTCCACATTTGTTGTTTAATTTATGCTGCTAGTTTACAAGGTGTGTGTGTGTGTGTGTGTGTGTGTGTGTGTGTGTGTGTGTGTGTGTGTGTGTGTGTGTGTGTGTGTGTGTGTGTGTGTGTGTGTGTGTGTGTGTGTGTGTGTGTGTGTACACACACAAGCATTCATGTGCATTTTCAACTCTATGCCCTTGCCATCCACTCTGTTCCACCATCTTTTCTCCTCCTCCAGTATTAGCATGGCTCCAGTACTGCTAGTGCATGTGTTATCTGAGGAACTCTCTTCATTCACAGTTGAGCCTGAATGGCGGCCATTCAGACTATCACATGCACTTGCTCACGTCCACGCTCACATGCATGTCTGACACACTTTTCAGTCAGCCTCCTGTCTCGTCTGAATCAACGCCTTGTTGACCGGCTGTGCACTGAGTGGCTGTTCACAGACTGGTTTAATGAAGGACGTTAGGCTAGGCTAGGTCATACTGGTAGATTATACCCTAAATGTTACTGTAAGGAACATGGTGTTTCAGCTCATAGCTAAAATAGTATGATATATTACAATATACATGATTTATGATAAACATTACAGTATAAATATGAACATGGTATGCATGAAGTACCATCCAGCTCAGTTTCATCACATTGTAGTCTATTTATTGTCCATTAATTGATTGTGATTGGCATCTTGAACTTCTTCCATTACTATTTTTGAAAATCAATTGTTTCTTTACTTATCAAGTTAAAATATATTAAACAATAAACATTAGCTTAATACAGGCAAGTATTTGGTTGTGTTTTTATTTTGCTTATTTTGTTATAAATGCATAATTAGTGAGAACCTTAGGTATGATCTAGAAAGATGTGATTATAGTCAAAGAGGACTGAGGTTAATGATTAATGCCCAGGTCTCTTAACACCTCTTTAACATGTCTGCTCTCACTTGACTGATCAATACGGACTGGAGGAACTGAAACCGCTTCAATGGTTTGCTGAGATTTGAGGAAGTGGTTTGTTGGGTTGTGTGTGTACATGCATGCAATGCATACACATGTTAGTCCTTTACACTTGTATGTGTTGAAATGTCATCACACACACACACACACACACACACACACACACACACACACACACACACACACACACACACACACACACACACACACACACACACACACACACACAAACACACGGAAGTCTCAGTCTCTCTGCAAGGGAAATCCTGTGGTGGATTTTCATCTCAGTTGTCTGAAACTCCCCTCCGTCGTCTCTATATATAGAGTATTGCATCATGGGAAACGCTCCCCCCCCCCCAGTAGTTCTGTGGTGTCTGTACATCCACGCCTAAGATGGTGTCATTCATCAGACCCATGCATAATTAGTTATGCGTTTTCACATCACATCAAATGCTTCGTATTTTATCGTCAATCTCATGTTATATATTTGTTGTTGTAATTTTGACAAGATAAGAAGTGGTTTCTTTCTGGATGACAAAATATGTCAAGAAAGATGTTTCGGGGGATGTTCACTCGTTTCAACAGAAGCTATATAGTTATATATACTTTGTAACATAATGTATATCATCACATATATATATTTTGCCTTGCATGTTTTTTTATTTTCTGCCAGTAAGTTTCCATCTTGGGGATAGCACTGCCTTTTATTTCAATGGTTCTTTAATATTTATAGTATTACTCAAATTCCCCAGCAACACTGTGTACATAGGGTTTGAATACACTGACCCATCTGCTCTCTCTGTCACATAGCCCTGAACTCATTCCACTCACACAATGTTAAAATGGCCCCTTGCTTGAACCAACTGATGTTTATGTGCCAAAGGGTGTTGAAGGGTGACAATTAGTCTTTACTGATTGGTTCACCTTGTTTGACCTCACTCATTAACTTCCATAATTACCAGGCTATATAACATGTGTACAACCATGGGTCATAATAAAGGTGTCATAATTGGCCGTCCTGTGTTTTGATGTATTACCTTCTAGAGCTAGTTGTTAGGACACACACACACACACACACACACACACACACACACACACACACACACACACACACACACACACACACACACACACACACACACACACACACACACACACACACACACACACACACACACACACACACACACACAGGAAGCTAGTGGTAGGCTATCGGGTGAAATCTCCTTTCGGTGTTGATGATTACCTAGATGTCTGGCATCCTAGTCAAAACAAAGCACCCGTCTCTCTCTCTCTCTCTGACACACACACACACCTCTACACAAGCTTCTTATCAACGAGGTCACATGTTCTCTGTACTTGTCTTATCTGAGTGGCTGCCAGTTAGCACTAATGCGACACCGATCCATTAGCCCCGCGCTAACAGCGTCCAGCAGGCCCTAGCCAGAGATGTAACGCTCAGAGAGATAAAGACCAGGGCTTTCCTTTTTCTGTTGATTTGGTGGTGATGGTGGTTCACCTAGTTTGGTCACCGACATATTTATTTTGTAAAGGATTATTTCATTACTGTTATAACTGGATTGTTAGTTTGTTGCTTATTTTTCAGTTTTTCCTGCATATATCCACTGCAGTCTTGACTTGGACTCTTTTTCATTGTTTCTAAAGATTATATAAGCTGCTGTAGTGCATTCATCCGATAGCTTGTGAAAATCCTGCTACAGACTATTCTCAACAGGGCCTCTGATGAGCTTAGCTCTTCTTGTTATGAAAAAGATAAGATAACACTTTATTGATTCCCAGGCGGGGAATAATACAATACAATAAAATAAAATACAAATAATAAACATACATTGTAATAATTAACAATAAACAAATGAACAAACAAATGTACATGAAATGCAACATTTGCATTATTTCAAGTGTATTGGTTTAGGTAGTTAAAGTATCCAAAGTAGGTCAATTAATTCAATCAATTTAAAAGTGTCCGGGTGAGGAATGAAAGGGAAGTAGGGAATAGGCAACGGCTGCGGCTCTCAGGCGGTCAGGCTGTTGTCCAGCCTGGTGGCTGTCAGCACAAAGGAACACCTGAAACGCTCCGTCCTGCACCTGTGAGGGAGGAGCCAGTGGCTGAAGGTGCTCCCCATCTGCCACAGCTCATCATAGAGTGAATGGGAGGGGTTGCCCAGGATGGTCCTGATTCTGTCCCTCATCCTTCTCGCCACCACTGCCTCCAGACCGTCCAGTTGTAGCCCAACAACAGAGCTGGCCTTCCTCACCGGCTTGTTGATTCTGTTGGTCTCCCCAGCCTTAATGCGGCCTCCCTAGCGCACCACAGCAAAGAACAGTGTGCTGGCTACCACAGACTGGTAGAGCATCTGCAGTGGGTCCAATCCAGTTAGTTGTTTATGTGCACTCCCAGGAACCTGTACCAACCACCATCTCTATTTTTCCCCCCTGGATGGTAATAGAGGTTTGGGGCTTCCTGCTCCGTCACAAGTCCACCACCAGCTAAATTACAGTAAAGTGTTTGCCTAATAAACGCACCACAGTCGAGACCCTGGTCCTGTCTCTTCCACTGTATATTTGAAGATAGATAGACAGATGTAGGGCCTAAACATACAATATATATACATTATATGTATTCTGATATAAAAATGATATTATATATTATATGAAAGTTTATGTCTGTAGCTGTACAGTCAGCATGCTCACGTTCTGTAGTCAGAGATTTATAGTTCATCAATCTTTGTCCTCCTAGCTGCGGTCACGTGCGAGTACCTTAGCCCTAGCACCGAGCACCAGGCCTGCCCCAGCACGCCCTGGCTGCAGACAAGTGCATATTTTCGGGGATGCTTTCGGTTACAAGCCCCAGCGCTCTGACACTTTAGCGCTGGAGTGTGTAATTAGCAGCCATGCTAGTCTGCTGGCTATCGCAGGCTAGTTAGCTCTGTCTGTTGTTGAGGGCTTTAATACGGTGGCCCTGAAGTGCAAAACACAACAGCAAATTACAAAACACAACAGCATTAGAGAGACTCAAACCGGAAAAGGTAGGTACATTTTTTTTTTTTTTTAAGAGGTAGGTACGTATTGGACAATGATGCCTCGTACTGATTGGATGTACTGTCTGTCAGTCTGCAACTAACAGATGTAATTGTTTTCACGATGCTTTCAGTGTGCGCAAACTCATCTTAATGTTGTGCAAAGTTGACAGCATATCAAGTGTTACTGCGTATGTATAGCCTTGATCTAAATAATCTTTAATTACTTCACTCCTCAAATCGATGTTTGGTTCCATTTTCTCTGAATTTGAACCGGAATTAAATTACTGTAGATAGAGACGACGCTGAAGTTAGCTTCCTTTTCGCAACATTAAACTTAACTTACATATTGTTTGTTTTGTTCCAGCTCTTAACTTTAAAACGAACTAGACCATAGACACTCTATTCTTGACTTACTTTCTACTTTTTCTGAGTGAAAACACCGCGAAAGCAACTACATCTGTTAGTTGCAGTACTGACAGTACATCCAATCAGGACGAGGCATCATTGTCCAATACGTACCTACCTCTTAAAAAAAAAGAAGAAAAACTACCTTTTCCGGTTTGAGTCTCTCTAATGCTGTTGCGTTTTGTGATTTGCTGTTGTTTTGTGATTTGCTGTTGTTTTGTGATTTGCTGTTGTTTTGTGATTTGTTGTTGTGTTTTGCACTTCAGGGCCACCGTACTTTAATGGAGGAGTTTGCATGCATGTGTCTATTTCTGGTAGTAAAGAAAAGTAATTTTAATATATGTCATCCCCGGTCTCCTAGCAGAGGTAAAAACCGAGGTGGGAAATTATTTTAATTTATTTCCCAACTGTACTGGAGAAAAATATGGAAAAACTGAGCAAAGGTGTTGGCATAATGACATTTATATTTTTCAGACTTAAGAATGTAACAACAATTACATAGCCTAAAACCTGTGTCGACAAACACATGCATGCACACATGCCTTTTGGAATATCATGGTTGTTTAAACAAGCATATCATCATTATTATTATTCTAATTATGATTGTATACCATGTCCAACCATTTGCAACTCTTCCTTCGTCTTGTCATCATGCAGTATTATTGTGGAAGGGAAGGTTGAATACTCGCACACATAAATAACGCCTCCTCTGTCTTGTTTGCGCACAGATTACATTCCTTAGAAAGTATTTGGCTGGAGATGGTGTTTGGGCCATCTCAGCCACCATAGCCCGTGGTCCTCAACCTCTCATGTTCACAACATCTCTCTCTCTCTCTCTCTCTCTCTCTCTCTCTCTCTCTCTCTCTCTCTCTCTCTCTCTCTCTCTCTCTCTCTCTCTCTCTCTCTCTCTCTCTCTCTCTCTCTCTCTCTCTCTCTCTCTCTCTCTCTCTCTCTCTTCCCCCACATCTCCATCTGTCGTGCAGTGTTCATACATTATTTGCTTGTATGCTTATTATATTCTATCTCTCGTGTGTACAGATGGATGGATGTCTCTTTATGTTTTCCCATAAGTGCTAGGAGAGAGTCCTGGCTATTTCCCGGCTAGCTACATTAGGGTATTTCCCTGGAGAGTTTAGCCATTATGTCATAAAATAAAACATACAGCCTTACACAGAAACAAAAATACTACAGCCATCATTTCTTTTAGCAAATAACAGTACATTATAAAGAAGAATATTCACAGCTGCAGGGCTTAGGGGAATTTATCTTGGCAATATTATTTTTAAGTAAGCCTACCTAATGACCAGTCTTATGGTATGTATGATTTTGATTGGGGTGAAAGTCCTAATCTTTCCAAACAGCGCTGAAATCCGTCTCTGGATCATTGTGTTTCCATTGTGTATGCGCATTTACACACATATCTATATATGTGTATTTACATGTCTAGAGGGTCGGTTAGCCGTGAAGCAGGTTCTACCACATTGTATCAGCCGCCTCCGTCATTGGCCCCCCAAGGACCCCCAGGTGCTTCCTGACGGGCCTCGGCCCGGGCACACCTTCCCAGGCTTGTTCCCAGAGAGTGAGAAGGGGGTCTTGGGTTACATCCACCATGACACATACCGCCACAGGGAAGCTCCAGGAAGACCCGTCTGAATGGTGAGCGATGACACCACTGGGGTCGTTTCTGCCTTATGGCCCACGGTGCTATTTGGGTTTTTTCCACAGTGATGGTTTACTAAGGGAGTATGTGTGTGATGGATTCATTGTCTGTGTCTTTTCAGTGTTCTCCCAATGATCCGTGGCCTATGGTCTTTCAATTTCTGTCTGCTATTTATCTCCCTCTCTCTCTTTGTCTTTTTGTCTATCGCTCTCTTTCTAGCTCTCTCTAGCTCTCTTTGTCTCTTTCACTTAATTATTGTCTCTCGCTTTGTCGATCTGTTTCTCTCTGCATCCATCATATCTTTCTCTTTCTATCTCTCTGTATCACGGTCTTACAGTCTGTCTTTTTATTAACATGTGTTTTGGCAGTAAGCATGTATTGAAAGGTGGCAGGCATATATATACTGCTCAAAAAAATAAAGGGAACACTTGGAGTTACATTGTGTTGTTTAAGTGTTCCCTTTATTTTTTTGAGCAGTATATATATATATATATAGCTAATATATATAGCTAATATTATTTCTTATTGAATGGTAAAAGTGAATTAGTGTCCAACTTTAAACAATGTCTGGAGGCACCAGTGTTTTTGTTTTTTCTCTCTCTTTGTGATGTGGGAGAAGTCGTCTGTCAGATCTTTGCCAATAAAGTTATTCGTTCCTGGGATGAAGGTAGTCTGTTGAAAAAACAAACAGCTGTCTATGTCTCATTTTAATTGGATAACTCAAAGATGGGACTGACTGGAAGCTCAGCGTAGGCCCTTAAAAAACATTTTTAAATGTTAAAGGAAGTAAATGTTGAAAGAACAGACGGCAAGTGTGATCGTGGGATCTTGCTCTGGTCTTGCACTCTCTTCAGAGAAAGTATCATGAAAGTGTCTGCACTAGTCTAGTCAATGTGGCATTACAGTATTAATACAACTATTTTACTTGAAATTGTCCATGTTTTTCTGTTATAAAGTGGATGTGACACGATGAGATGCAACTGATTTGAAGGGTCCTCAACGTGTACCTTGATGAGTTGGTCCATGCCTTACATGGAGGACATTATCATTGGCATATGAATATATGAAATGTGAGTGGCATTAATCATTGATGGTCAAATGGCAGGCCACAATTGTTACAAAAGTGCAAAAAAAAGGCAAGTCTTTACTCTGCTTGGCGGCCATGTTTAACACATTGGCTGGAATAGTGAGTGGCAATCTCTCTCCTTGCTAGTAACTCTATATGGTTCTCATGATATAACAGACTGACACCTGACCTGCACCCCTGGGTCACATTGGTACATTTTCAGCCCATTTGAATATATTCAAGATTCTGGCTTTTGCTCCTTTTTATAGTGACTCTAGGTGGTTCTCATGACATAACACGATGGCAGGCTATGTTAGGGGTGGGGGAGTCAGACAGTCCCCTGATCTCTCTCGCTCTCGCTCTCTTTTCTCTCACTCACTCACTCACTCACTCACTCACTCACTCACTCACTCACTCACTCACTCACTCTCCCACTCCTACCCCCTCCCTACCTTATATCTCTCATCTTTATATCTTGACCATACGGTTCTCATCATGACTCAACCCAGATCAGACAGTCACCTGACCATCTCCCAAATGGGTCACATGAAGGTACACCAGACTATTCCTGTGGCTGCTATATTTCCTGCTGATATCCATATAGGGTGGGTTGACACAGGGACTGTGTGAACGGGTTAGTCCGCCGTGTGGGCTGAGACGGGGCTGGAGGGTGGGGTGTTTGGGTGTGGAGCTTTCGGTGCTTCTTTGATGTCTTCCAGGGGTCTTCCTGAACACAGAAGCTTTCCCTGTCTGGGCTGGCGTTCTCACGCTGCCTGCCCTGGGTGTGTTGCCATCAGGGGTCTGGGGGAGAGGGTGCGGGGGTAGGGCTGTTTTAAACGGGTGTATTGTTTTGATGGGTGATTTTGTTTTGTAGTTGTTTTGGGGTTTGATTCTGTTGTTTGCCGTGTTTTGGTTGCTTAACATTTTTGGCTCATCCTGTTTGCGATCGAGGTTGTGTGTTTGGTGTGTGTGTGTGTTGATGTGTGTCGCCTATGTGGCTATCAGCATTTAAAGCAATTGAATGCTTGTCCACACGTTCTTGTGCTATTTTAAAGGACACACACACACACACACACACACACACACACACACACACACACACACACACACACACACACACACACACACACACACACACACACACACACACACACACACACACACACATTTCCGGTGCCTATCAATAATGATAGTCGAGGGTTCTGGCTTGTCATGTGACCATCATGATGGGTGGATCCGTACACCCCCACCCCCCACCGTCATCCCCACACACAAACCCTGACCCGAGCCGTGCCTGTGGGTGGCAGTCTGCCCATTTGTTTGGGTGTGTGTGTGCACATATCACATGTGGGTGTGTGGCTGCATCTATTTATATTCATATGGAGCCATATCCTTTTTGAGCGAGAGAGAGAGAACACAAGTCTGGTGTCTCTCATTCTATTCTGGTCTTTGCACATCTGGAGTGATGCAGCCTCTGGTTATCACAGGGTTAATTTCCATCCGTGATTTGAGTAATTGACTGGCTGTTAGTCTGCTGCTTGTGAATGAAAAGCTTAAAAGGGATGGAGTTTTTTTTAAAGTAGTAGTGGGCACGAGTGCTCGTCTTCTTTAAGCACTAGACTATGCAGTCACACACTGCTGGTTTCTCAGTTTGATAACCTTAGCAAGCTATTTATTCAGGCTTGACTCCGCTGTTATTCTGGAGGCTTACATTTTTTTCTAGAGCTTGTTGTCACAGACATTTTTTTGTACAGCTTTTAATGTGGGCCTAATTTGATCAGACTTCTGATTCTATTAATGTTATTCATTGTCCCAGGAAGTACAGTATAATTTGTGCTAGGGGACATGGTTTCTGCCTGGTATATTAGTGGTAGTAATTCTTGAACCTGCTAACGCTAGCGTGAAGGCTAGCTTTAGGGCACTGGCTTTTGCTGGCACGGGAGTATTGAGATGTCACTGACGTAGCCATTTTATATTGGGAGCTAACGTTACCGTGTTTCCTGTGATTCAAAGCGCTGAGTGTTTTTTGATGGAAAATACCTCCTCCTCCTCCTCCTCCTCCTCCTCCTCCTCCTCCCGTGGACATGTGATATAAATTGAACCTAACAAGCCTTTTAGAATTTAATGGCTTCCTTGGATTTTTGAATGCAGAAGCATGAAAACTTTCCATGTAAGGATAAACGACCAAAAAAACATTCCCCCCTGTAATGGTCCAAATATTAGCTCAGATGCTGCATTTTTTTGGACATGCTCAGAATCACTTTGAAGGTAGTCATTAAGTGAGTGTTCTGATTAGCTTACATTGTGTGGTTTTAAGTTGTCTAGTATGTCATACTTGTTGTGACATCACAAGAAGGGGGTCGCCGCCAGTACGTTTCATTAAATGCACACCAAGGTTTGAGGTAAGCCAAGAAATGTTACGAGGTGTGATAAGCCCATAGAATCCAACCTGTCCTCCCCCCAGCCTCCTGATTCCCCAATCCCCCCTTCCCGACGGTCCCTTCACGGTCAGAGGGAATGGAAGGATGTTCCCAATCTGGGAATTGTTAAGCAGAATTGAAAGTCGCCGTAATGTGACATTCGTGAAATGCAGGGGCAGTCCATGCTCAACCATGCATTTATGGTTGTCGTTTTGCCGTAGCAATGCGCAGGAAGGCAGTTTGGGCACTCTGCACATCGACCTTCGAAATTGCAGAGGAGCGTGACATGCGACAGAGCACCGTGTGAACTGTTTGCGAGATCTGTGAATACGTCATTTTTGGTTCATGCCAGCTCACACAGTTCATGCACTGGTTTGGCGATCATTCATTTGGTTTTATGCTCCCCTTCTTGTTTCTGCCTTCTTCTTTCCTTCTTTTTCTCTTCTCACTCGCTTTCTCGCGGCCTCTCTCTCCCTCAATCTCAGCCTCTTCCTCACCCTCTTTATGTCTTTCTCCCTCTCTCTCATCCTCTCCCTCACTCTGTCTTTCTCATCCGCACTCTCTTCCCCTCTGTCTCTCACTCACTCTCCATCTCTCCTCTTTTTCCCCCACTCTCTTCCTTTCCCACACTCAGTCTCAAATTCTTTCTGTTTCTCTTTCCCTCTCATTGTCTGTTACTTGTCCCCTCTCCCCCCTTTCTGCAGCTTCCAGTCTCTACTGGAAGCTGGATTTTTCTGTTGTTACCTCATTGTGGTTGTAAATAATCTGTTATGGCTTCCAGATGACCCCTTCCCCCCTCCCCCGCCTCTGTCCCTCTACGAAGCTGAGGTCTGGGCTAGCTAGGTCAGTTACCTATTGTAACTATCTATCTAACAGCTAGCCACAGCTGCTGGTTTGGAGATTCTCAATCACTTTGTGTGTCTCTCTTCCTCTGTCTCTGTCTGTCTCTCTGTCTCTGTCTGTCTCTCTCTCTCTCTGTCTCTCTCTCTCTCTCTCTCTCTCTCTCTCTCTCTCTCTCTCTCTCTCTCTCTCTCTCTCTCTCTCTCTCTCTCTCTCTCTCCTCTGCTTCTCTCCTCTCCCCTTGTCTCGCTTCCCCCCTCTCCCTTCACCCCCCTGCTCGCTCTCTCTCTCTCTGTCTGTCTGTCTGTCTGTCTGTCTGTCTGTCTGTCTGTCTGTCTCTGTCTCTGTCTCTATGTGTGTAATCTACTAATCATTTGGAAATTACGAAGATCCATCAGGAATTTCAAATGAAATGTGCATTTAAGTTATCTTTCTCTTACATACAGACACACCACATAGACAGAAACAACACAGTCATCAGTTTCAAATGCACATACAGCATGTAAACACACACACACACACACACACACACACACCATGGAAATACCCTTTGCTGAGGCCAGAATGTGAACATCGAGCATGTGATTTGCGGCTAGCTAGCGTCTCTTAAGTGAAGGCACTTGCGTGTAGTTAGCGCGTTTTCCCCCTGATGGTTCCGGAACACTGCTGGCCCAGTTCCGGCCCCGACGTGGGCCAGACCCGGCCAGGCCAAACCAGTCTGGCCCTGATGATTAGCTGGTTCTGGCGTCATGCACGTTTTTCCAGTTACGCTACATCTGTGTGTGTGTGTGTGTGTGTGTGTGTGTGTGCGCGCTCCACATATGTATCTATCCGTGTTATATGGAGGACTTTTTGTGTTGGGAAATCTGTTCCAATTGCGTCTGTACGTATGTGTGAGCCTGTGTTCATGTATGTGCAAGGTGGAGTGTGTGTGTGTTTTGATAAGCATGAGATTATGTAGGCATGTGTAAGAGAAGGGTCGGTCTATACGTGTTTATGTATAAGCATGACTTTCTGGGTTTATATGTAGGTGTGTATGTGTGTGAGTAAGTCTTAGTGTATGTATGTTTATAAAAGGGTGTGTACTCTTTCACAGTATCTTTAAGCTATGTAGTTGAGTAACTGTGTAACCATTTGTCCACTACTGTCTGTGCGTGTCTATGTACGTGAGCATTTGGTATGACAGGCAGCTGTTGTCATCACAAAAATACACACACACACACACACACACACACACACACACACACACACACACACACACACACACACACACACACACCTCTTCAGCACAGTTTCTCAGGGGCAGTGACACACCTTGTCATGGCAACCGTTGCCATGTTTAGTCCAAGCAAGTATATTTTGATGGAACGTCGAGATAAAATTGTTTTGTGTCTGCTATGTAACAATGAATGTCGTAGGAACACAAGCTGCTTTTGATCCCTGTGAGCAGTGTAATCCCTTACACTGTGTAGTGTAAGGGAGCATGGGTTTAAATGTTAGCACTGCGTTTTGCATTAAGGAACTTTTTTTTGCGAACATGCGTGAACGATACGCATCAGTAACCGTATCGTACAATGTAAAGGCTTCCTGTGTGAAGCTTTGAATAAGGTTTACGGCCTCTGAGTTCAAAGTATTTTCAGGGAGACAGTCATTGCTGTCAATTGTTAACAGAAGGTAGCACAGTTTATAATAACTGAGATCAATGCAAGGCCGAAAGTGAGCTTTGAAATGAAAAACAAGCTTTTGCAGGCACAGCGAATCAAATATTTAGTTGAGGTTAAAAGCAGATTAGATTTGGCTGCTATAATGTCTTAAAACCAAACAAAAACAAAAGGCCACTTATTCGTTTACTTTTAGCACATTTCCCGTAGTTTTGCCCTCTAGAAAAATACTTACAGGCCTTCTTGTTCGGTACTCTTGAGTGTTCTTTTGGCCCAAGCGGTCTTTAAACGGTGCCCATAGGGCTTCTGGCAGGAACAAAAGGAGACCTTTCTGTAAAAGGTTCAAAAAGCTAAAATTCCCTATTTTGAAATTCACTACTCAGCAAGATAATATTAGCTTAGCTAGCTGGCTAATGCTAAATGCAAAGTAGCATTAGAAAGTGCAAATAGACAGATGTACTGTGTAACATATGGAGGTTGAAAAATCTGAATGAATCTATTTAGTTCTGAGTTCATAATGCTAAACTATTGACTATTTCGTCAAAGCAGACACTTTTATCTAAAGCAAGCGACCAAAGAGAGTACATTTTGAATGCATGTCAATACGGAGGAGACGGTTGATTAGGATCATCTTTCTCAAAGACTGTAGTGTGGCCATTGGGGTTAAAACCCAGAACCTTTCAGCTGGGAGGGAGTCAAACACTGCTAGACACCATGTGAACTATCCTGTTTCTCATTTTTATCCATGCTGTATATAAAACATAATGACATAATCGTAATATCCGATGTGGCGACTCTTCTGCTGACTACAGGGAAGGTTCCGCAGACGTTAGGCTATTGGCCACTGGTTCTCATGAACGCTGATGGTGGGGGCAGGGGCAGCTTCAGAGGATGGATCATTTGTGCAGTCTGTTGTTTCGTTAGCTCTATATTTCCCCCTACACATGTTTAGCATATTAACAACTTTTATATTTAATGGCACCATTGTTCTTTGGAAGCTTAAATGATGCCAGGCTGCAGACTTGGTGTTTATGTCGGCTATTTATTTATTGTCACCTCATCCATTTCCGTTTTATCTTTAACCATCCAGGCCTATTGATGCTGAGAATCTTAAGCTATGGGAGCTAAAGAGGACCAAAAATAAGCACCACAATGCACCACAATGCATTGAGCGCATACCGTAACAGATGTATATCTGTTTAAAGTTTGAGAGAAGCACAGTGTGTGTGTGTGTTTGTGTGTGAGATCATTTAAGGTTTGCTCAGCACAGTGTGTGTGGGAGAGAGTGTTGAGTTCTGAGTGGCCTGTTTGTTTTATATCAGCAGGCATTTCCGTCTTTCGGCGGCGGGAAAAGTATCTTTCCTACACAGCACCGGGAGATTCTGTGAAGTCATGGCAACCAGACAAGTTCTAGCGATGGTTGGCTGATGAGGGATAGCAGAAGTGGGCTTTGGGTGCCAGCTATTGGCCGCCTGTCAATTTACCACCACCACACGAATGCACACACACACACACACACACACACACACACACACACACACACACACACACACACACACACACACACACACACACACACACACACACACACACACACACACACACACACACACACACACACACACACACACACGCGCGCAGCGTGAATGTGCATAACAGATGTTAGGCAGAGAATACTCCTTTTGTTAATCAAAGAGGCCATGTAAAGCTGACATACTGTGTGTGTGTGTTTGAGTGTGCATATGGGCCAGCCTGTCTGAAGGCTATTAATATAAGTCTAGACTAATCCTTTTTTATGAAAGACCTTGTACTGTACAGCCGTACCGTAAGTGGCACTCTGAAGGAATCACCTAATTTAAAGAGCAACGGTGTACATCTAGTTGCCTGCGTTCTTCACCGCATTCCTTCTTCTCAGTATCAGGACAATCAGGGTGTCAGTGTAATGAATGGACCCTCACTGCCGGCCAGTCGAGGTTACCCTAGGCATGCTGGGATCACGGAAACCAGGAAGTGGTTGAATTGCTCTCCCTCACAAATGAGGGAAATGCTGACTTTGTTGTTGGCTGTAGATGGGGATCTGGGAGTGCCCTCAACCCTTCCTCCTCCACCTCACCCTCCCCTCCTCTACTTCACCCTCACCCCCCCACCTCCACTCCACCTCACCCCCAACTCTCTCCCTCCATCCATGGTGATAACAATAATTAATCTGCATTCCCTGCATCCTGTGCAACGAGACTGTTATAGAGCAAGGTCTTCCTTACACTCTCACTCTCTGATAAAATTAATATAAATAACCTTTTTGGCCCAACATGGCCACCATAAGTAAACTAAGGGGTCCTGGTTGGGTCAAAAAGGCAAGAAACCAGGCCCTGACCACTTGTGGTTAGTTCTGTGACCAATCCAGACAGAAAAACCCAAACCTTAAAATGAAAATCTCCCAATATTAATCTCTTGATAAGGAGTTGTTTTTCAGGAAAGGCCAACATGGAAACACTAGACTAACATTTTAACGACCGCCTGAATAAATCTTGCTAGAATGCTAGAGGCTGTTTATCACAAAAAGATTGTGCTAAAAAAAAGAGAAGTGCAATGAAGTCAAAGTGTGTCTCAAACTATTGTTTTCGTTGCAATCCGTTACTTGGACATAAACGTTGTCCTTCTCTCCCATCATACTTTTTAATGTAGCCTATATTTCTTTTGTCTTTTCTGCTGAAATCTGCTGTCAGATTATCTTTGTGGTAGCCCCCATAGGTTTCTCTTCTGGTCTGGATGAGAACTGTTACCATCTCTAACCGTGTCTCTACTCTCTCCCTGCAGCGCGACCCTTCACCTCCAAGGTGAAGCAGATGAGACTGCACAAGGAGGATTTTGAGATCCTCAAGGTGATTGGACGAGGAGCCTTCGGAGAGGTAATGCACTTCCTGTTTGTGTGTTTTTTCAAGTCATCGAGTACTATGATTCCAGTCTGGCTATGAAGGTAGACAAAATATGGTCACCGAAAATGTTGCCGGACAAATGTTTTGAACGTTGTTCTCAGTTAAATAAAAATATCCGAAATACCTAAAAGATGAGCCATAAAAGTCCTCACCTAAGATATTTGTAATCTTTATTTTTTCCTCTTTATATTTTACCGTATTAAATTGTGTTTGGCTTTCTCTTGCGGGATGGTGCTCGAACTGAGAACAAAAACCTTCTGACAGAATTATTTTGTTATATTGTTCGTTTGTTCTTTTTTTCTATCCGTCTTTCTTTCGAAAATCACTAGTCACATGGTCTCGGAGAGTGATGTCATGGTTTGGGAATGCAGGAGCAACAGGTAGCATCAGCTGTGGTTGTCAGTCACCCAGCACCCAGCGCTGTGTCCCCATCTACACACTATTGTTTTGTATTGTATTTAGTGTATTATACTTACTAAGTTGTTTTACTTTTCTTTTTCATGAAAGGTAGAGTTTGCTCCATGCTCCAACTTAAGCGAGACCTGCTGGGAAAAAGTTACAAATAATTTTGAACATCACTGCATGTTGCATATGTGGCAACGTGCAGGTAGAAATAACAATTGACACTATCTTGTTTATTCATAGAATAAATCAGTTATTTTTTTATATCATAGTCTAAACATGAATAGGGCATGTACATTGTGACGTCACATCCCAATGACCGCTGCCATTTTGGAAGCATAGGAGCAATGGAATGTTATTTATTGTGTTTGTAGTAATGATTTAGTCATTGTTTAGTAATTGCAAAATTAGTGATCATTATAGGGAGGCATTGTTGTGTTTTTACACTACCACAGCGTTTCTGAAGACAAAGTTTTCATTGGCCTAGGACGGTGACGGTATACATGAGTTGCTTTAGGATTTTAAAGTACTACAACTCTCATAAGTCCTCTCAATATGGCAGAGTATTGGCAACCAAAAATCCCATAATGAATTCTAATGTACAAGCCCTGTATGCCTCTTTCATACGTTCCATCTGCATCCAGATAGTACATCGTAAACTCAGAAAAACTTGTAAAATCTAGAACAACAAACACAAGTCGGCATGATGTCTTCTCTGACAGCTGTTTGGTCAGTAGAAGCTGCCATTTCTATTTTTATAAGCACTTTTATCTGTTCTCCAACCGCTCCAATGTCTTTTAGAAAATCACATCCGAGTGAATGTCATATTTAATGTAAAGCTAGTGGTGTCGTAGGCGTGAATGCTACTGTGGCATTTCTGCGGTAATGTCACCGTTGCTTGATCCTGAAAGAGAAACTATAGAATAGAAGTGGTCTGCAGAATGTGTTGTAGTCTATTCAGTGTGTGTTTGTGTGTGTGTGTGTGTGTTTGCTACTATGGGATGTGGCTGAAGAACTGCAACACACAAAGACTGTGTAGGTCTCATACATATACAAACGGTTGACGTGCAGATAGAATTACGTGCCAACACGCAAACACTCTGGTAGGCACCAATGCACACTCACATACGTACAGAGTAATACGATGTGCAGATATAGTGCTGTGTAGTGCATGCAAGATGTAAATATAGTGCAATAGCAAATATACACACCATTAGATTAAAACACACACTCATACACTCATTCAACATACATATACAGTAAAATCAACAAACACACACCATGCATATACTGTATGGGGACCGAACACACACACCCCCACCCACTCTCCCACCCCCACACACCTTTGGCCCCATGCCCAGTGACTCGGGCCCCTCCTCCCAGCCTGGCGCAGGTTTTACTGGAGCTCTGGGTTACATGGAGAGAGGATTAACCTCGCCACAGGGCCTTCGTGTTTTAACCCTCAGTGTCAAATACCTGCAGTCTTCTGATGAGGTCTGGCTGTTCTATCATTGGCTGCTGAGAGAGAGAGAGAGAGAGAGAGAGAGAGAGAGAGAGAGAGAGAGAGAGAGAGAGAGAGAGAGAGAGAGAGAGAGAGAGAGAGAGAGAGAGAGAGAGAGAGAGAGAGAGAGAGAGAGAGAGAGAGAGAGAGAGAGAGAGAGAGAGAGAGAGAGAGAGAGAGAGAGAGAGAATCTCATCTCTTAATGTAGATGAGGCCAAATGAAATGATTAAACAAAATACTGAAGGAGTACCAGTTTTGTGTGTTCTACTGAGTTGCCGCTTGCAAAATGACCTGTCTTTCATACATAATAATTTTGAAAGTTATAATTATTTCTTACAGATCCTCCCAAGTACATTTAGAGATGCCCTCACTAGGAGCACACACTGTGACTTCATTGTGTTTGTGTCAGTATTTGCCTGTAGTATAACCGACTCCCATGGCTGCATTGTGGTAACGTGACACCCTGCTAGTGAACCAGTCTGTGTTGTGTCTGCTGCCATATATTAATTAGGGAATTAGCATGGGTTAGCTTGGAGCATTCCCTGTTGTGCTGCTATTTGACTGTGAAAGGGTTAGCAACTCATTGTTAGCATTTCAATGTTACCATCTCTGTTTTTATTTTATGATTTCTCTTAATGGAGTCAGGTGACAAGAAGAAACACAGACAAAATCTAGCATAATAAAACCACTAACAAAATGTTTATAAAAAAAATTATAATAATAATTTGCTGCTCGTTGTGTCACCGGGATACTTTTTGGAACAGCCAAGAGTTTGAGGGTAAGGGTTAGGGAACAATGGCTGGCATCAGACCGTGTGTTCTTTTGTGGGCAACGCGTACGTGTGTCGGTTCTCCAGAACCTGACGCTGCCAGGGTGTGCCCGGTCCGGCCCAGCTGCAGAGATGGCCAGATTAGCCGGGGTTCTTTCCCGTCATGCATTATTCCCGCATGACGGGAATAAATCCAATTTCATCCAGTAAAAAATAAATAAAAGAATTTAAAAAAACGCATCTGACCTCACCAGTGACTATAATCAGTTAAAGCGAGTCGGATAAAAGTTGTTTGCTGAGGGGAGAATTTATGAATTTGTGCCACAAAAACCAAACTTGTTTAAATACTTTTTGGGATCCATGGTTGGATTCATAGAGAGGAGCGATGTCGATGGAGAGATGAGGGGGAGAATGAGTAGAGGAAAGATAGAGAGACACACACAAACAACAGGTTGCTGCCAAGAACAGTCTGCTCCCAGTCCCCTCTCCTCCTCTTTTCTCCTCCTCCTCCTGGCTTGGTCCTCCTCTCCTCTGCAGAGGGAAGACGGGGGGAAATCCAAACAGCGCAGGAATGTTATCATTGTATTGCATTAGTAGCATTTCCTGGCTCATTTAATAGACTGCAGCCTCCATGGACGCCTTGTGTCCACATGCACTGGTCCTCCTGTGTGTGTATGTATGCGTTTACATATTGTGCATACATATTTTCAGTGTCAAGAGTTTTTGCATTTTTTGTTTTCACATTTTGGCCAAGTGAGACACAATGATGTAGAGTTTCTTTTGTTTATCTGTCTCTGTGTGTGAGTCCATAGTTGTACCTTCGGGTTCTTCTTATTGGCTTATATACAAAATATATACCTGCGAGGATGGTTTTCTGAGAGAAAATGCGGGATAAGCCAATCAGCATGCAGAGGGGGCGGTTTGAGGTTGACGGGCATGTCCTCTGAACTAGTAGAAGCAGTTCCTTTGCCACAGCAGATACATGACTATCTTTAATATATCCACCTTCAAATGTTAATGGTTGAAAGGATATGTTTTATTTTAAGGTTGACTGAAGTGTGTGTGCGTGCATCAGTATGACAGGCAGCTATATTTCTATTCGTCCATGATCACTTCTATGACCCTGATTTCTCCTTCCTGAATGCCCATACATGGAGAAAATGTAACCCAAATGGTATCATACCATCTATGTTGTCATCTTTGCACTCCTACGGTTACCTATTTAAAAGACATGCAGGACTACAGGTAGTTCAATATAACCTGCGTCTGTCGAAATAAGGAATGGCTTTAAATGGCTTTTAAATGTGTAGTTAAAACACACACACGTTTCTAACTCTCCCATCTCTCTCTTTCGCTCTCGCTCTCTCTAGGTTGCCGTGGTGAAGGTGAAGAATGCAGACAAGGTGTTTGCCATGAAGATCCTCAACAAGTGGGAGATGTTGAAAAGAGCTGAGGTGAGTACCATGCTGAACACCAACTTAACCAGTAAACAGCACCAGTCGTTATCAAATGGGAAATGATCTGTAAAGTACAATAAGTTTGCTACTTCCTCCGATTATTTTTTTCTCCAGATTGCCAGTTTTCTTTTGGCTGCCCGCCCTAGCCCAACGTTTTAATGTTGAAACTCGTAGGCGGAAGTTCTCCTGCTAAAACGCTGGTTTACATACCCTTCAAGGAATGAGTAAAATCATGAATCAAGTCTTTTTCAATGACGGCGGGAAGAGCTGACATATATTTTCATTCTAGATGTATACATTTAGATGTAGTATACGCCCAGTGGCAGCCAACAAAAAAAGCCTCCAATCCTATAAAATGAGCAGTTCCCAACTGGTTCTGAATTTCCCACACTTGGCCTCACAGCTTACAGCTTGGCCGTAAACCTTGTGGTATCTTACGGTATCTTAGCAAAATGACCAGATTGTTTGTTTTCATTGAACATTCTTAGGAAATCAAACCCCTTGTGTGATGTGTCATGTGAGATACTGAACATATTGGATCTTGTTTGTCCGAGGGTCATCTACCCCAGCTGGAGAATGATTGATGAATCAGTTTTAATCTATGACGATCAAGAGAAAGGCCAACCGATCAATAACCCCTCCCCCTCCGATCAGTGGCTGGCTCCTACTGGCTGAGACAGATGTCACTACAGATGGATGCATTTCCTATTGACCTCCCCCTGTCACTTTGGAATACATCCCTATTGGTCCCTTGGGCTTTCAATCCTCTTTCATAGATCCTGATTATGCAGTACTCAGCTGAGTGTCCTTGTGTGCCATCGATATTGGTATTTTTATGATCATATGATATTCTTAATCTTAAACTATGCTATACTAGGGCTAGTATATTATTAGTATACTAACATATTGCCAGCATTTACTGCAAGCTGTATTGGTATGTTTGCATATTCAAAATCCCAGACAATGTCCAGTCTCAAAAATCTTGTATTGTAAACCGTATTTCCCTGCCTCTACCCAATACACACACACACATGAAGACAAACGAAACGACACAAAACCTGAATTTGTGACCGTGTTTGACATGTTTTCTGATGTGTGTTTATTGTAAGTTTGACATGTTGACATGTCTGTTCCCACCCCAGACGGCCTGTTTTCGGGAGGAGCGGGATGTGCTGGTGAACGGGGACAGCCAGTGGATAACCACCCTGCACTACGCCTTCCAGGACGACAACAACCTGGTGTGTGTGTGGGGGGGAGGGGGAGGGGGGGGGGGGGGGGGGGGGAGAAGAGAGAGAGAGAGAGAGAGAGAGAGAGAGAGAGAGAGAGAGAGAGAGAGAGAGAGAGAGAGAGAGAGAGAGAGGAGAGAGAGAGAGAGAGAGAGAGAGAGAGAGAGAGAGAGAGAGACTGTTAACATGAGAGTCTACGGTGGCTGAGATTGCCCACAGTATCCGCAGCCAAACACTTTGTGAGGAATGTAAACTGGCCATAAATGAGCCGTATCTAACGTCCACACACTTTCACGCATCTCCAGCCATCCGCTGCCCTGCTCAACCCCCGCAGCCCACCAAATACCAACCAGACCACTAGAGCACACATAAAACACCGAAGAGACAATATATCATCGAACTGGAGAAGTATTCTCTACCTCAAAACCCTGGCGTGAACCCCTTGTTTCAAATACCTTCAAATACAGAATACAGCGACATTTCCAAATAAAACCCTTTCTTAAAACAAATAATTTAATCATCCTTAAGGGCAATGAAAGGACACACACAAAAAGCTCGTTGGCCGAGAGCCATGCCTGCTACACTTTGATTGGCTGGTTCCGGCCATCATTATGGACAGTCCCCTCCCCCTCCTCTATATGAACCCATGGTCATGGGGGAGGGAGAGGGGCGGGGGATTCCGGGGGTTCCTGTCATTCCATTTCTAACATTCTAGAACAACAAATGGCTGCCTTGCGCTGGCCTCTCCCTGGGGCTTTAGAAATACATGGTGCCACCAGACCTCGTACACGGCTATTTATAGGAGCGATAGTAATGTTAACGAAAAGGGGAGAGTTTTTTTTTTTTATTGCTTACATTGTGAGGAGTCCTACAGTACAGTCCTTGGGTATTACATACTGTGATAAGGGAAATAAAACTGATTGGAAGAGTGAGAGTGGGATGAAAGATAGGAGGGATAAACGTGAATAGTTGGTGTATTGTGGATTTTAAAGTGTAGCGGCATTAATAGATTATGTTTAAGGACGGTTTATTTAATCATCATCAACGTCTTTCTCTCTGTTTCTATCTCTCTGTCTCTCTTGGGTGTGTGTCCCTCTCTTGTGTCTCTCTTTATGATCATTGTAAAGGTACATTTACACTGCCAACCTGTACAAAGTACCATCATATCTACGTGTCCCTATGTCTCTCTAGTACCTGGTGATGGACTACTATGTGGGTGGGGACCTGCTGACTCTGCTCAGTAAGTTTGAGGACCGGCTGCCGGAGGAGATGGCCCGGTTCTACCTGGCGGAGATGGTGCTGGCCATCGACTCTGTGCACCAGCTGCACTACGTCCACAGGTGAGCTGATGTGTGTGTGTGTGTGAGGCTGTGTGTGTGAGGCTGTGGGCTGGCTGTCAACAATGCCAAACAACTACAACATAGCCTTAGGTAAGACAGTGTATGTCTGTCTATCTGTTTCGTTTGTTGACGTGTGTGTGTTTGCGTGTGTGTGTGTGTCTGTTGGAATGACGAAAGATCTAAAGTGATGTAGAGAAAGGTGTGTGTGCTTATGAAAGAGTTGTATTATAGGGGGCGTGTATTATCTTATCTAACTATAACTCTCTTGTTTACCGCTGTAGCCTGTCATTGCTCCAGCCCTTCCAAACAAACCTTACACACACATATGTACCCCAACATATAGCCCCCTCACCTCCCCCTACAGTCATTGTATCTGAGAGAGAGAGAGAGAGAGAGAGAGAGAGAGAGAGAGGGAGAGGGAGAGGGAGAGGGAGAGAGAGAGAGAGGGGTTTTGGTGGGATAGGCCTCAGGAGTGGCTATAAGATTCATCGACTTGCACTGCTAGAGAGCAAGGGAGAACTATATACGGCTATAGATAGGCATGTATATTTCTAGAGTAGAGAGAGCATGGGAAAGAGCCAGAGAGAGGGATGCAGAGCCACTAATTGTATGGTGGTGTCTGGGGGCTGTGGGTGGGGGTTAGTGGCAGTAGTTGAGGTGGGGGGGGGGGGGGGGGGGGGGGGGGGGAGAGAAGAGGCTGGAAGGGGTGTGTGTGATGTTTCTCTTTGAGGACCTCTTTGGGGACTGTAATGACTGGGTATTGACAGGGGTGTGGGTGGAGGTGTGGTCTCCATCCATCCCCCTCTCGCTCACTGACAAATCCACAATCTCACACACGCACACACAACCCATACACACACACACACACACACAAGCTGTACACACATACACACACACGTCCAAAGTGTGCACGTGATGAGAGATTGGCTCGCTGGAAAGGGTGGAGAAAACCCTGCAAGTCCCAAGAGGAGGGAGTTTCCGTGTGTGTCTGTGTGTGTCTGTGTGTGCATGCATGTGGGATGCGTATATATTATGGACCCATTTTAGAGTTTAGTCTGCTGCAGTGTACCTGAGATGTGTGTGTGTGGTGTCCCTGAGATGTGTGTTTTCGCCCACGTGTGATGACGGTGTGTATTTCCAGCCCTTATTACTCAACGGACAAATGAATTGAGCCTGTAATTTGAAGACCTCTGGTCTGTTCACGGGTGACTTTCCCCTTACACCAAACACAAACACCATAAGGCCTCTGAATGGCTCAGCCAAAGGACCTTTTAAAGCCCATTATCTTACTGGATGGCAGTTTAATACCCAGAATCCTTTGCGGGTCTCTCTAATCACTCTATTCTGCCTATTCGGTTTGATACAGACTCTGACAGACAAATACGCCATCTAATGATGTAGAGGTTGGTTGGTAAGCCAGAAAATTGCTTTATTTACCTTAACATATTTTTTTAATCTTATGTTATGGTTTCCCTTAGTAGGTTAAAGTGGTGTGTGTGTGTCTCATCTCCCAGTGGGGGCTGACAGACGTTTCAATAGGACGACCCAACATGAACTGAAGCAGGGCATCTGTCTGCCCCCTGTGTGTGTGCCTTTTGTGGTAAAGAGATTTGGAGAAATTACATCGGGGGTGGGCAGAGAGTGACTAGTGTGTGTGTGTGGGTCAGTGAGGGGTGGGGGGATGGAAGAGGACTGTGTGTTTGATGAAAGAGTGGGGGAGAGAGAGAGAGAGAGTGGTAAAGCGTTGTTGACAGGTAACATCTGTTTCAGGGAGCATCTCTACTGTAGAATGCATGGCTGCTCTGTGTGTGTGTGTGTGTGTGTGTGTGTGTGTGTGTGTGTGTGTGTGTGTGTGTGTGTGTGTGTGTGTGTGTGTGTGTGTGTGTGTGTGTGTGTGTGTGTGTGTGTGTGTGTGTGTGTCAGTGTGCAATGACGTGAATAGAATAGAATAGAGACATATGTGTTGTTGAGTTATTGATCCTGTCCGTGGGTGTAGCGACAGGCTGGTGATGCGCACGCACGCACGCACGCACACACACACACACAGGCCAGTTGTCCTATTTATCAGGGCAAAGATCGTGTTGTAGTTAATTCTCCACTTGCCTCTCTGCTCTGCTGCTGTGTGGAGGATGATCCAGGTGGAGATGGTGATTTGATTTTGCCTCAATAAGGAACCTGTGTGGTGTGTTCCTCTAGTACCCAGGCTAGACAGACAGAACCCTTACTGTCATTCCTTCGTCCAAAGTGTCATTGCTTGACCCTCGATAAAAAAAAAAACACGTTGAAATATATTCTGAAATGGTTGACTGTTGTCTAAAGTGTGTATTTGTGTATGTGTATGTCTATGCACATGTGGTTCTGCATTTGCGTGCATTGTGTGTGCGCATGTGTGTCTGTACACCATGCGTGCGTGTGTGTCCATGTGGCTAGCCTTCCAGATGGGTCTCCCAGATGGAAGTGGTGGTCTTAGGTCAGATTAGCTTGCTCTATTCTGGGCCCCCGCTCGGCTCCTTAAGACCAGGGATGGCTCGCTGACACAGTAGCCTAGTTGGCCGCGGCTACCTATCTTAGCCTGGGTTAGCCATCGCCGTCGCCTGGCTTAGCCTTGACTGGTGGCTCATGGCTTGCTAGCCTTGCCTTTAGTGTTGCGTTGCTGTTGGGTTTTTTCTTCCAAGTGGTTGCCTTCAAGTTGCTTCTGAGCTGCAGGAATTAAACTGGCGGCCCGAGCGACTACGGTTAATCATTGCTGGCTGGGTAAAAGGGAGTTAAGGAGAGAGAGAGATGGAGAGAGATACTGAGTGGGAGAGTGAGACAGAAAGAGATGACAAAGAGAGAGAGAGAAAGAACTGGAAATTACTGCAGAGAAAAAAAGCAGTTGGAAACTGAGAATAACAAATTGCTTGCAAAAATTATGTTTATTCATAGGTTGACTCAAAATAGGAACACTGGTAAACAAATAAATAAAGAGAGGGTTATGGAATGAGCGGGGGATAGCCAGAAGGGTGGCTGTGGTGGAGGTAGTGGTTGCGGTGTTGGTTGTGGTAGTAGTATTAGTGCTATTTGTCGTGGTGTTGGAAGCAGCCCTGTTTGTTTGTTTGATCTGTGCTCATTACCAGCTCAGGGACCTGGCTGAGTACTAAATGGTTTATCAAGAACCGCGCCCCTCCTCTCTTCCAACCCTTACAAAGCTGTCTGGCTGCACACACACACACACACACACACACACACACACACACACACACACACACACACACACACACACACACACACACACACACACACACACACACACACACACACACACACACACACACACACACACACACACACACACACACACACACACACACACACACACACACACACACACACACACACACACACAGTGTTCTGTGGTTGTCAGGCCAGAGAACCATGCTAGCTCAACATGGCAGATAACCGTGCCGCTAGGCTAACTCATTGGTCTGAATTAGCTGTGATGCTAACTAGATGCACTGCTAAGTATGTATGTTTATAGGGCTATCAGGGTGACTTAAAGAGGCTTCTAGGAACTAGAAATTGTGAATGTTTATGGTCTTATTACACATGGGGCCTTTCTGTGTTGACGCAATTAACACACCAATACTATATTCACTGTTTGTTTGTATTGAAGTCATGTGTGTGTGTTTTAAAGTCCCCAGGACAGCGAACTCGAACTACCAGGTATTTGTGTGATTGTGCAGTGACACTCCCTGGTAGATTGGGGCGCTACACTGTGTGTATGTTTGTATGAAGGAGATAAGGAAGGATGAATAGTTGTCTCACACCAGTAACCAACCTTTCTGTTTATCCATCCGTCAATCTATCCATCCAGTGTATCTTCCAGTCCATAAAGGCATAAAAAGCCTTTATATAAAATATGTATATATAAATAAAAAGACCACCCTTCCCCATCTACATCAAGCAAACAAAGTCACCAATTAAGTCACCATGGAAACCCCCCCATCCCCCCTCCCTGCTCTTCATTTGCCTATCCTTGGACCCCGCCCCCCGCTGAGTGGACCATGCCCCACCAGGATACAGAGAAGCCCACCTAAAGAGTTGAACTAAGGTGGTCCAATACTTCAGCACCTGTCAGTCAGACACCACCTGTTAGGACCCCCTGGGGTCCGACCACCCTCCTTCCCTCCCAACCTCCCAACCTCCCTCCCTCCCTCCCTCCCCCCAGCGCCAGTCCCCCCCTACCCACCCAAGCATGCTGTTCGCTCTCGTACATTCAGCTCCTATTTAGCTAGCTAGCAGTTTGGATAAACATCTGATTTAAATTCAGCCACTATGTGCCCCAGTTTTTAAACGGGGCTTCTCGTCATTTAATATTACAATTATTGAATCATGCCTTTATTTTTATTTATTTTTATATTTATTTAAATATATATATATATATATATATATATATATATATATATGTGTTTATGCCCCCTTCCTTCCCTGTTGTCTGACATCATGAGGATATTAATTTTCACCGCAAGGAAAGCGCTGGGTAATTGTAGCGCTGTCGATCCTAGGAGTTATTCTGGCCTGCGATTCCACCGCACTTTGTATTATGGTTACTGCGTGGAGGATGGGGAGAGAGGGGAGGGAGGGAGGGAGGGAAAAATGTTGGGGGGGGGGGTGACTGGTTAGCATTCGTACAAAGGCTGTCGGATTCAAATCTCGCACACGATTCCTTCCATTTCATCTGTTGGATAGGGGTCAGGTCGGATGTCATAAAATGGCAGACTTTCTACGGAATACGTCAAAGTAGTTTTAAATAAAAATCGTACAGATCTGTGCTGTGCTGTATCCGGCGAGGGAGTCATGCGTATTCAGTGAAAGGAATAGTTTGGGGATTTGGTAGGACCCGTTTTTTTCGGGGTTTATTTGAGTACGTCTGGCACAGCGCGCTCTGTGGGGAGAGCAGAGGAATGACTAGCGCTGATGTATCGACGTGTCACCTGGCTCTAAAGGTCACGTCAGCAACGTTATAAGCGTCACCACCGGTCATGTGATCTCGGCGCTGATTCACGACATTAACATAATGTCATGACAGAGTGGAATTTGTTAGGGCTTGTGTGGCTATTGCAGTGTTGAAGACGAAACACACACACACACACACACACACACACACACACACACACACACACACACACACACACACACACACACACACACACACACACACACACATACTTGCTTAAAATCCGTTTGGAAAGATGAACTGTCTGCTCCAAAAAATTGGTCTGTTTATAAGATGGAGGAGATGTGTGTGTGTCTGTCTGTGTGCTCATGCGTGTGTGCGTACCTTGCTGTGGTTCATTTCTAGCAATGTCATGCGGTTCATACGCACAATTGGGGGAAATTACGGTTGATTGCTTATCAAATATTTGTGTTATTATACACAAACATGACATGAGGAAATGAAGCCAAATTTCCCCAGGTGATGCTTTTTCATTTCATGACGACCGGGGGGAGCTGTGTTTGTGTGTGTGTAATGAACGCCTGTCTGTGCACGTGTGTGTTTTAAGGAGTCCCGTGGGTGCTGTTTCGTTTGGAGGAATCTATCATTGGTCTTATCCTCTCTCTTCTCTAAGGACTGTGCACTAAATTTGTCTGCTCTTGCTCTCGCTCTCTCGCTCTCTCGCTCTCGCTCTCGCTCTCGCTCTCTCGCTCTCGCTCTCTCGCTCTCTCGCTCGCTCTCTCTCTCTCCCCTTATTATTCTTATTTTTTGTAAACTTTTTTTATCACCATGTTTTTCTCTTTCTACTGTCTGGATCTCTACCTCTCCATTGGATTTTTTTATTCTCTCTCTCCTTCCTCCCTCCTGTCTCACCTCTCTCTCCCTCCTCGCTCATGTTCTGTCTCTCTACCTCCCATCTCCTTCCTGCTCTCCTCTCCTCTCTCCCCTCCTCTTCTCTCCTTCTCCTCGCCTCCCCTAACCACCTCTCCTCTCCATTCCTCCTCTCCTCTCCTCCCTCCTGTCTTTTCTCCTCTCCTCCCCTCTCCTCTATTCTCTCCCCTCCTCCCCCTCCCCTCTTTCTGTCTCACCCCTTCTCTCTCCTCCTCCTCCTCCTCCTCCTCCTCCTCCTCCTCCTCCTCCTCCTCCTCCTCCTCCTCCAGGGATATTAAGCCTGACAACATCCTGATGGATATGAACGGACACATCCGCCTGGCCGACTTTGGTTCCTGTCTCAAGCTGATGGAGGACGGAACGGTAAGCACACACACACGTGCACAGATGAAAATACACCCGTAACACAAGCACACACACACACTCACACATAGCTACACATGCATATTTTCACAGGTCACACAGATGCACATGTGAACGGTCACACACAAATACCCCCCCACACACATATACACACACACGCACACAGTCGTTGCGTCCCCTACTCCAAAGCAAACATACCCCAACCACATGCACTTCCTCCTGTACCCCCCACTGGGTACCTGGCGAGGTATGTTTGGTTTCTCCCACAACTCCCGCAGACTCCAAACCACCGCCAGACCTCTCGGAGGGAACACTAAAACACAAACCACAACTTTAAAAATACTTCCCGTCAGGTTTAGAGCTTTCAAAGAGGACTTGAGGAAAAAAATAATTTTTTTCTTATGGCAACAGCTGAGTCATTCAGGGCCATGAATCCATACTGGCTAATAGTCAAGATGCTAATGTTTCTTTCTGTATTCAAACCACTTCCTGATATTGAGCGGCTAAATAGCAAATAGGTCAAACAAACTCATGCTAATATACCTCCAAAACTAGCCCTTTCTGGCTTATCACAGTAAGGAAAAGTATTGGCGGGTACGAACTCATTAGCCAGGCCGAATCAGCTGAAGGATTACCTCCTCTTTATTATCCCAGTTGTGCTGTGTATTTTCCCAGGAGTGGACATTTATTTTATTTAAATAACTTGGTGAAGCGTTGTTCGATCTCAACCGTATGCCTTCAAGGTCAGGTGTTTGTTTCTCACTGGGACCACCATTGCTTAGAATGTATGCACTCATGCTTTGGATAAAAGCAACCAAATGACATACATTTATTTATTATACTGTGTGTTGACACAGTATATTAAATGATAAACCACTATACATTATATTACATTATACACCTATATACATTATCTTTATGCATATATGTGTATTGACACATTCTACTACATCATGCTACATTATAGACACATATGTCATGTTTCTGTGTGTATGTGTGTGTTAACACGCTCTACCTGTGTGCTGGGCTCCAGGTGCAGTCGTCGGTGGCTGTGGGGACTCCTGACTACATCTCCCCAGAGATCCTGCAGGCCATGGAGGACGGCAAGGGGAAGTACGGGCCAGAGTGCGACTGGTGGTCCCTGGGGGTCTGCATGTACGAGATGCTGTACGGAGAGACCCCCTTCTACGCAGAGTCCCTGGTGGAGACCTACGGAAAGATCATGAACCACAAGGTGAGGTCCAGGGAGTTTTATTTTAGCTCCGAAGGGGGCGTTCCAATAGTCGTTCTATAGCAATTGCGCCCACCCATGCTTCATAAATCTCCTCAGTTGTCATTTCCTATTAAAACATAATTTCCCATTAAAACAACAACACAGAGGAATGTAGGATAACGTTTTGGAATGCACCCCAGGTGTTTGTTGTTTGTGTTGGGTGACCTATGACAATGGTTTGGTTCAGATTTTGTATTGGGGAATGTATTGCATTTTCAGGCTTTTACCAAATTTGGATGAGACCAGCTATATAACACTTGGTCAGAGAGTATTCCTGCAGAGCAGGAAATAAATCCCACAGGAATGAATGCTTTAGTCATGTAAATATCAGGAGAGATAGTCACTATGGTAACGTTTATTTACGTGTTAATGCAACTACTTGGAATAATAGATGATACATTTCAAACATATTTCAGATTTAGATTATGTGTCTAGACCATATCAACTATTGACCCAGGATTACAGTACAGTATATGTGTTCTATTCCAATTAAAACACAAGTACACATAGCAACTCATGTGCATTGTACATAGTGAAGACAAAAGTGGTAGTACTTCAGTAAACCTTCCAACAGCCTCTGAAGTATTTTAATGTAGCACAGCAGGAGCCCAGACAATATATGTTTTGTAACTGTCTATTCATGGCTGTCTTATTTTAGGACGACACGGCGCGTTCCTTTGCCAAAGGGAGAGAGTACTAAAAGAAAACACAGTGAAGTGTATTTTTAACGGCTTTTAATGCGTTATTTAGCGCCGTCTGTTCGTTATCAGTCTCATCTGCCCTGCGGTTATGTTGTCCTACTGTGTAATCTTTTTAAAATGCCGAGACACTAAGCACTTACCGTGTGTTTTGCATTTTCTTAATTGTCCCCACACACACACACACACGCACACACACACACACGCACGCACGCACACACACACACACACACACACACACACACACACTAAACATCACAGGAGCGGTTTCAGTTCCCACAGCAGGTAGCCGATGTGTCGGAGGAAGCGAAGGACCTGATTCGCCGGCTCATCTGCAGCCGGGAGCACCGATTGGGCCAGAATGGCATAGAAGACTTCAAGCAACACCCCTTCTTCTCTGGTACGGACACAAGCTTTACACACACACACACACACACACACACACACACACACACACACACACACACACACACACACACACACACACACACACACACACACACACACACACACACACACACACACACACACACACACACACACACACACACACACACACACACACACACACAATTGGATTTTAGATGTGCAGCTTGTTTTACTCCCAGCCGAAAGATTCTGGTTTCGAACCCTAATGTCTACCTGTAGGCATCCTTGAGGAAGATGCCCTGACCCCTACCTGCCTACCCTCCTACCTACATATACAAATGTACGAAGTCAGTTGGATACAAATGTATAAATAGCAAAGTCTAGCTTCCTTGTGTCGATGATGTACAAACAGTGGGAGGATGGCACGGGAACATTAGCTAAAGTGCTTGTTAGCATTCCTTTCTCATGCCAACAAGTGCTTTGAGTGCATTAGCTTGGTGCTAGCAGCGCTGGATAGTTTCAATAAGGTTTACAGAGCTCACCGGCCTGTTCTGGATGATCTGAAGGACACACTTTATAAGTCACACGCGGAGGGTCCTAAGTGCTTGGCACCATGCTGTCCCCTAACTACAGGATAATACAACAACACAATAACTTCATTTAATAACCACCACGCAGTCTACATACATAGACTCCAAATCTATGTTCAGAAATGATGCCTTGAGAATAAACTTGTATGATATTAAGGGTATTGTTGATGAGTGTGTGTGTATATATATATATATATATATATATATATTTATATATTTAACAATATATCTGAACATATTTGATTACAAATGATGTCTTGAAATGGAACTATTATGATATTAAAGGCATTATTGCTGAGCTACAGGATGCTTTTCTACAGGATACTTTTCTACAGGATACTTTTCTTCATCCATCGATATTTTAGTAAAATGTTGTCAAGCTAATTCTCCACTTCTGTTCAGGCATTGACTGGGACAACATCCGCAACTGTGAAGCCCCCTACATCCCGGAGGTCAGCAGCCCCACAGACACATCCAACTTCGACGTGGACGACGACTGTCTCAAAAACTCGGTAAGACAGCTCAGGTCTATGAGATAACATTGCTAAAACTATGCCAAGCACTCACGGCCATGTGTTTTTTTTACGCACTGACTCAATGTTTCTAACCAAATCCAGCTATCTTGGAAAGAAAACAATTCAAGTCATGGCCCACCCATTGTTCTGCTGTAAACACAATGTCACAGCTCGACAATAAAACTTGACAAAAAAGACTTCCCTGGTTCCTAAATAGGAGATCTCTCTCTCCCAGTCCCACTGCCCGACGGTACCTCCTTTTTTAGTCATGCCAGGCTTCATAGACAAATGCATCATTCACTCCTCTCTCTCTCTCTCTCTCTGTCTCTATCTCTCTCTCTCCCTCCTTCTGTTTCTCGCTGTATGTTATACCCCTTTGTTTATCTTCGAAGCAGGACCGTAGAGAAGCCAAGATTACTCTGTGAGCAAGCAAATCCATGCAAACATGTCCGCAGTGCTCATCACTGACACACACACACACACACACACACACACACACACACACACACACACACACACACACACACACACACACACACACACACACACACACACACACACACACACACACACACACACACACACACACAGGGTTACGAAACACCTCTGGCTAAAAATAATATTGACGATTCAAAGTATAACCTTTTATTTATGGCACACTTTTCATTAATTAAACGTTTTAAAGTGGCTATTGAAAGCTGTATTTCTAGGGATTAGGTTTGGACAGAACCAGAGACATTTGTTAAACCCTGGGATGTGCGCTGAGAGTACATTTTGCAGTTGGAATCGCCATGCCAACGCTCCATACTGGAAAAGCCTTGCAGTCTGTTTACAACTGAACCTCTCAAATGTTCATGGCCGTGACCGAGTCAGGGAAATTCATGAAGACACCAAGGGCTGTGCTTGAGGATTCTCTCTCTCTCTCTCTCTCTCTCTCTCTCTCTCTCTCTCTCTCTCTCTCTCTCTCTCTCTCTCTCTCATCCCCTTGATTGCCTCTCTCCGCTACCTTGACTCTGTGACAACTTACCCTAAATGTTGTGGTTTCTTTCAGGAAACCATGCCCCCTCCCTCACACACGGCTTTCTCGGGTCATCACCTGCCCTTCGTGGGCTTTACCTACACCAGTAAATGGTAAGTGACTCTGAATACTGACCCTGTACGTCCTTCACTTCATTTCCTCACTGAAGAGAGAGAAAATTCCTTTGAGCATCAGGAGAGCATGTTTGTGACCTCACAAGTAAATTTTAATAGCAAATGTAAAACAACGCAGCTAAACCAAATGTACTTGTTTATTAAATATTTTTGCAGTGAAACTGAATATTTTAAAGCTTTCAATATGTATAGAGGGGTAGGACAACCACATCCCAGCCCTAAACCCTCTTGTTTTATTGTCTCCGAGGTCTACTGCTTTGGCCGCCATTTTGTGTTCTTTTCAAAGTCTTTCAGTCCCATAGGGTGACACAAAACTTCCAGCACGCGGTTACAAGTCTGTCAAAAGATTTGACAGACTTGAAAAGTTACTTTTCTGACTTTCCTCTTAGTATAGATGCGTAGGAATACATGACAATGAAGGTTAAACAGTGAGTCAGTTTGAAGTGGAATGGCTGTCTGAAAAGGCTTCAAAAGGTCTTGTGCGATTGTGTTAAAAGCGTAGCAGAGTTAATTGTTCTCCGGTGATGCAGGGTTGTCCCTGGCTCACAGAAGTTATCTCACTGGCCGTGAGAAAGTTGAAAGACAGACCGATTAGAGTGTTATCTCTACTCAAGGCTGAGTGGTAATGATAATTCTCTCTTGCTCTCTTTCTTATGCTCTCTCTCTCTCTCTCTCTCTCTCTCTCTCTCTCTCTCTCTCTCTCTCTCTCTCTCTCTCTCTCGCCCATCTCTTTATCGCTCCATCCACATGCCCAATCCAACTCCTCACCTTTAATTCTGTCCATTTTTTAATCCATTTATTCTTTTACATCATTTTCCCTTCTATCACATCCTTCACAGTCTTGTCTCTCTCTCACTTGCTCTCCCGCTCTCCTCTTCCCCCCCCCTCCCTCCCTCCATTACTCTCCCCCAATGAGTGGCATGTCACATATCCGCTGACAGCACATTTCTTATCGCTGTTTCTTCATCTCCTCCTCCTCCTCATCTTCCTCATCCTCCCACGACTGAGTCTGAGCTAGCAGCTAGCTCGCTTTGGTTCCAGTATTCACTGGAACCAGGTTCACACAGACCATGTCAACTTGGTAATTTCACTCAAACACCCCCTCCCCCCTCCCCACCTCGGCATAAGATGGACACAGGAAGTGTGTCTGTCCCCCAACAAAATATGAAGGCTGTTACAGGAAGAGAACGGAATGTACTGGAACTTTGGGGACTTTTAACTTTTGAATAATTCTGAGTCACATGACATTCAGGATTCTTAATAAGGTAATCAGAGAGGGACTCACATTTAAATCCTGTTATAAGGACAATCAATAAAAGGCAGTAATTTAAAATAAAATAATAATGGTAAAATTAAACGAGAATACATAAAAAAATAATGGGCCAGTGCAGACATAAATTTTTAAATGTTATTTAGTCTCTTAAATAAGAAGGTACAACAGGACGTTTGTGTTGGGAATTTACACACACTCTAATTTTGAAGGTGCAGTTTGTAGGATTTAGTGCAATCTAGCGGAACGGATCCCATGAAAATAAGAATCGTGTTTTTGTTCCCTTAGAATGGGTATTCAGTTTATTGCAATCTGCAACCTCACCACTAGATGCCACTAAATCATACACACTGCACCTTTAAAGTTGAAACGTCATTCCAATCGCGTCCCCCAAACTGGTGTCAACACAAATGTTAATGTCTCCACGCGCCCCACCTCGTCCTGCAGCGTGCTGTCAGACAGGGGCTGCCTGCGGGACCTTGCAGTACAGGGCGGACGGGGCGGGCCGGACCAGGTGGACATCTGCCTGCAGGACAGCCTGGCCACCGAGGCCTACGAGAGGAGGATCCGGCGCCTGGAGCAGGAGAAGCTGGAGCTCAGCCGCAAGCTGCAGGGTGAGAGCTGAGAGGTTTAACTCCGGTCTGAAACTGGGTTGTATCGTATGTAAATCTTGTTTTACATGATACATTTGTATGTATTGGATTATTACAGTTGCTTTTAATCTTTCTCAAGACCAAGGGGGAAGCAGGATAGCCGCAATACACTTATTCTTTTTATATCTGACCTCGAATCAGTTTTCTGGTCTTAAGTATTTTGTATGTACATGCAAGATGTTTACAGTTTTCTCTCTAAAATAATGCATGCTTACAATGGTCTACCCCACCACCACTAATGTAAATATGTGTCATATGCTTCAACATGAAACACGATTACTATATTTAGATATTTGGCCGTAGATATGATCAAAACTACAATGCAAGATTCAATGTTCTTATTGTAAATTGACTTTTTATAAAAACTTTGTTTAACTGACCTCTGACCCCTCCGGCTGACCCCTCTCAGAGGCGACCCAGACGGTTCAGGAACTGCAGCACCCGGGCTCCGAGCTGCCCCTGACCCCCAGCAGAGAGGTGGAGATCAGGAGCCTGAAGAGTGAGATTGACCTCCTCAAGAAACAGATCGCCGGTCAGTAGATCTCTGCTCTGTCTATGATTCTCTTAGGAAGCTCTGTCACCTAAAGTGTAGCGAGAGGGTGAAAACAGATACTGATCTTGAATGAGCAGGTAGTGGTTAGTCAAATTCAATAAAAAATAACGCTCAAATACATTAAAAACAATCTACATGGAGAGCAATTAAAGTCTACAAACCTTTCCAAACCTTCCAAACCTTTTATATAACTACAAATGTGTTTGACAACAGAGCCAGAGGTGCATAGGTTTACGTTTATAGATGATAAAGTCTGTGTGTGTCTCTGTGTGTGCATCAGACTCGGGCCAGATCGAGAAGCAGCTGGAGGATGTGACCTCGGCGAGGAGGGACCTGGACGACTCCTCCAAACACACTAGGAACCTGGAGAAGCAGATCAGGAGCCTGACCCAGGAGAAGGAGGACCTGCACAAGGTACGCCCATACCCACGCCCTCATTTATTACGGGGTACCAGGACACACTCTGAAGGTGTTCCGGCTGGTACCAGGGACCTCCGTTAGACTTCTAAGTGTGACCACCAAGTGTGACTACTAAGAATGACTATTAGGTGTGATCACTTAATCGTCTTAGTTTCAATGCTTAGTGTGA
The DNA here is from genome assembly GCA_026745465.1 of Lota lota. Lineage (NCBI taxonomy): Eukaryota > Metazoa > Chordata > Actinopteri > Gadiformes > Lotidae > Lota > Lota lota. The sequence goes on from JACYXH010000249.1 coordinate 6,581,296, forward strand.
CTACTTAGTGTGACTACTTAGTGTGACTACTTAGTGTGAATACTTAGTTTGATTACTGACTTTGACCGCTTAGTCTGACCAGTAAGTTTGACCGTTCAATTTGACCAGTAAGTTTGACCGCTCAGTTTGACCGCTATGGTTGACTGCTAAGGTTGACCACTAAGTTTGACCTTTACATTGTGACCTTTTGTATTCCAGGACACTTTTTAATCAAGGCTAAGCAATCACAGTATACTTCGGAGCAGCTACACATTTTAAGTACCGCGCATCCAAAGGGCTCCACACGAACTGTGCATGTAACATACACCACACGTGCAGAGGCTTTGGTGTGCGTTGCTCTGCTGAAGCTGTACCTGTACTCACCTAAACTCCCCTGCATCTGTATGGACCAGGACATGGTGGAGGCCAGTGAGAAGCTCAAGTCCCAGTCCAAGGACCTGAAGGAGGCCCACGGCCAGAGGAAGCTGGCCATGCAGGAGTTCTCCGAGCTCAACGAGAGGCTCACAGACCTCAGGTAACCTATCGGGTGATTTTAGTATTCTGTATCTCAAGCAATTTTCTGAAAGCGTTTTCCGACAGCAACCGCGTGGATTCATCTCCGTTGATGTTTCTCGTAACGGAGGGAAGTCACTCTATCGATCATCGACTTCTACTTTGTCGATCCAACGCTCTCAAGCTATTATTTGAACAGAGACGAGCCTTTCTTCATTTGCTCGCAGGTCTTATTCCAAATTCGAAAATTGGAGACCATTTCCTAACCACCAAGAAGATGAAAAAATACAAACGTTATTTATTTTCCCTCGTCGCCATGACAGCCCCATCAGTCCAAGTCTAATCCGTCTATCTGTGTGCGTCTGGTTGTCCTGCTCCCAGGTCGACCAAGCAGCGTCTGGTGCGGCAGCTGCGGGACAAGGAGGAGGAGATGGAGAGCCATGCCCAGAAGGTGGAGTCCCTCCGCCTGGAGGTGCGCAAAGCAGACAGGGCTAAGAAGGAGGTAGAGTAGAACCCCCCGCCCGCCACCGTGGTTGCTAGTACGACGCCGTACAACACTCCTTCCCTCCATCCCTCTGTCGTTTGCTCTCTATCATTTGTGTGTGTGTGTGTGTGTGTGTGTGTGTGTGTGTGTGTGTGTGTGTGTGTGTGTGTGTGTGTGTGTGTGTGTGTGTGTGTGTGTGCGTGCGCGACAACTATTGACTATAGTGCCATGTATGTTGTCCATCTGTCTGTCTCCAGTCACATGAGTGATATTGACGTGAAGTAAACTGTCACCATATTTCTTTCACCCAATTCCTTAATATTGATCAATGTTGGTCAACATTGAGATGTTACTTTGGAATCCTGCTATATTCCCACGTGAGAATTGTAGACGGATAATGGTTTAAACAATGGAGTCTAATATATATGTGTGTGTGTGTTTGTGTGTCAGTTGGAGATGGTAGCGGAGGTGCAGACAGCTGAGGCCCAAAAGGAGAGGAAGCTGAGGGAGAGGAATGAGCAGTATAGCAGACAGCTGGAGGAGGAGCTCGAGGGACTCAAGGTACACACACACACACACACACACACACACACACACACACACACACACACACACACACACACACACACACACTTGCATGTACACACATACATACCCTCATTATTCCTCTAAATACCTCCGTATCTCTTTGTATAACTCTCTCTCTGTCTCTCCCTCCCTCCCTCCCTCCTCCCTCCCTCCCTCCCTCCCTCCCTCCCTCCCTCCCTCCCTCCCTCCCTCCCTCCCTCCCTCTCCAGTCCAAGCAGGGCCCTTCACCGGCCACCAGCCCCGGGGACCCAGCAGCGGTGGCCTCCTCCCAGGAGGGGGCGGTGCGTCCGCGGGCTGACCTGGAGAAGAAGGTGGGCCACTACGAGGAGGAGCTGGGCCGCAGGGAGACGCAGCACGCCGCCGAGCTCAAGATGCTGCGCAAGGAGCTGCGAGACGCCGAGGGACAGCACCTGGCGCTGCAGAAAGAGATCCTCATGCTCAAGGACAAGCTGGAGAAGACCCGCCGAGAGAGGTAGGGAGGGTGACCTCTGACCCCTGATACCCCCCCCCCCCCCTCCAAACACCTAGCCCCTTCACCTTTCTTTTTACTATTTATTTAACCAGGTTATTTTATACAAAGTCCCAGCTGAAGTCTCCACTCCCCCTCTATGGGCCTTGTTCTCCTAGCGGCGGCCATCTTGGTTCTCGACGCTAGCTGGCTGTGGGGAGCTGAATGCTGAATGTTCCGATTAAGCCAATTGGCTGTGTTTGATTCTGCCCCCATTCTGGTAGGCCTGAACCTCCTTTGAGCAAGTTGAGGTTTTTCCCTGAAGTTGGTTCAAAGGTATCACAAAGCTCAGTTTCGGAAGTGTTAAAATAAGTTTGTTTGAGGCGAGACAAAACACACAAACGAGACAAAGCTGGTCAGTTATGGGACTTTATGCCACCTAATTCCCTCCGTCTCCTGTTTTCTCTCCATCTCTACAGTGAAGACAGTTTGAGGTAAATATAGTCACTAGAAGTAACATAGAGATGTACAAGTCATACTATACATGTACATCTGTGTGTTTTTGTGTGCACCCTAAACCCTAAACACCCTAAAGTCTTTAAAGTCCAGCAGTCAGTTATCTCATATAAAAAAATACCCATTTGGCTTAGTGATACTGGGCTTTACAGCATTTTTGCCAAAATGCTGATTTGTAACAGAAGATATTATATTTGGTAACGGTTCTCTGCGTGCTGTTGTGCTGGCTAGCACCCTGTCTCCTTCCCGGTAGTAGCATCACATTATTCCTGCTGCGTTGTTTAATCCCCCTGCAGCCTATCGCATTTATAAAACTGCCTTAATGTGTTTTTGGTCTGAATAACTTTCTGCTTTCTGAACATCCCCCCCCCCCCCCCCCCCCCCGATAACTCCATTTACAAAACACTGTGGTTACCCATACAATCTCAATGTCTCATTCTCTCTCTATCTCTCGTTCACACACACACACACACACACAGACACACATGTGGGTGATCGATGACAAGGCTTTATAAAATGCAATGAATGCTAGATTAATCATCTGGTCAACATGAATTGTGCAAGTTTTAGTTTATCTCACTGTAGCTAAAGCTAAGTTTATACATAACACAGCACTGGTGGTTTGTATATAATGATTCACTGGCTTGGATCATGGGCGACATTTAACGGCATGCACAATTTGGAATACAGAGGTTAACAGGAAAACTCTGTAATATGTAATGTAGTATAATGTATCCAGCATCCAAACGTTTTTAGAAAGTGTGTGTGTGTGTGTTCTCCACAGCCAAAGCGAGCGAGAAGAGTTTGAGACGGACTCCAAACAGAAGTATGAGAGGGAGCGTGTTCTTCTCACAGAGGAAAACAAGAAGTTAGCCAGCGAACTGGATAAGGTGAAGAGACCATTAGACTCACTCTCTCTCACTCTCTCTTTCTCTCTCTCTTTCGCTCTCTCTTTTCTCTCTTTTCTCTCATTTTCCCTCTCTCTGTCTCTTACTCTCTTTTTCTCTTTTTCTCAATTTCCCTCTATCTCAGTCGCACACACACACACAATGTGTAAAAGGGATGTCAACCTTTATATGTGCAACACAAAAACATTCCCTTGAAACCAAAACTTGCTCTCTAGCTCGCACTCTCTAGCTCACACTGTCCCGCTCTCTCTCTCTCTCTATAATCACAAGCACACAGATGGTGAGTCACAAGTTCAACTGAGCACATGAAATGTAAATGCGCACACACACACTCACAATTGAATGTGTGTTTTGGACCACAGGTCAGGTGGTAGCCCAGAGAGAGAGGGAATACCTGATGATATGTGTATCACTCTCGCCCTCGTTCCTTCCCTTTTCTTGCCTTTTCATCGCTTTCTCTCTCTTTGTTTTTTGTCTTCATTTCTTCTTGAACACAGTCACACACACACACAGTCACACCCAGTGTCGAACCCACTGTCTCTCACACACACACACACACACACACACACACACACACACACACACACACACACACACACACACACACACACACACACACACAGACACACACTCTCTCTCGTTCTCTCACGTTCTCTCTTTCACTCACACTTACACTCATACTCACACTCACACAAGGACCACAGCACCCTGACCCTAGCTCACCCATCTTAGCCCTTATCCAGCCACCCACCCTCCCCTCCCTGCTGGTCTGGCTCATCCAGAGGCCTATCTGTTCCATATTCCTCATACAAACACCGTCTCCTCCCCACGCTGGTGGAATGGGGGTCTGGAACACTCCTCTGTTGTCTTTGGACGCCAGCGGGACAGCGGATACTTGGAGTGTGGAAGTCAGGGCTCTCCCAAGTCAAACAAAACCGCCGATCTGTTTTGGGGTAGGGGTGGGGGGGGGGGGGGGGGGGGGGGGGGGGGAGAGGGAGAGAGAGAGGATATGAATACATGGAATATTAATACATGTGTTATGAAGACATGGAATATAGAAGGATATAGAATTTTCTTTTATGGGATAATAAGATATTTAATATTAAATCATGGAATATTTGGACTTTGAGGATACATATATTTAATATTTAGACATGGAATTTTGGGGACATGGAATATAATTACATGGCATATTAAAAGGCCAGGTCCTTGTCCTTGGCTTTTGGATCATACGTGTGCGGTCCATGTAGATGAGTCAGTCACCTCACAAAGAGGTGATGTGTGTTTTATTACACACCCATCACTCTCACCTAAGTTCACAATCACAACATGACAGGTTTTGAAAGCCATGAAACAGTCGGAACGGATTCATATAAGTCTGTATTTATATTCCACAACCCAGTTTCACGGCATAAAATGTTGGATAATATTACCTCACATTACCTAAATTTTGTATATAAAGTCAAGCCATTCTTCTCACTAAACGTTTCATTTGTGTTTGTCTGTGTGTGTGTGTGTGTGTGTGTGTGTGTGTTCCTGTGTGTGTGTGTTTCGGTGTGTGTGTGGGCAGCTGTCCGGTATGTTTGAGAAGGTGAGCAGCTCCAGACGGCAGCTGGAGGAGGAGCTGAGGGAGCTGTCCGACAAGAAAGAGAGCGTAGCGCACTGGGAGGCTCAGATCACTGAGATCATCCAGTGGTACGACACACCCACACCCACACACACACACACACACACACACACACACACACACACACACACACACACACACACACACACACACACACACACACACACACACTGGGAGGCCCAGATCACTGAGATCATCCAGTGGTACGACACACACACTCTCACACACACACACACACACTGGGAGGCCCAGATCACTGAGATCATCCAGTGGTACGACACACACACACACACACACACTGGGAGGCCCAGATCACTGAGATCATCCAGTGGTACGACACACACACTCACACACACACACACACACTGGGAGGCCCAGATCACTGAGATCATCCAGTGCTACGACACACATACACACACAAGCATATATATATATATATATATATATATATATATATATATATACTTTCACACACATGCACACTTCCTTAATACAATCCAATACACACTTGTAGACATTCTCCCCCAGCCAACTTGTATAAACCCAAGAATCCACACAGACTCCCGCACGTGTGTGTGTGTGTGTGTGTGTATATGTGTGTATGTAAACAGGTGGTCAAACAGACACTAGGCATGAATGTGAGAAACACTTGTTCAAACTCTTAAAGTACTCCAAACAGACTATCTTTCTTTGTTGACGGACTGACATACACAAACCCACACGCACCTACACAACCCCTCACACACACAAACTCACATGCACATACACAAACCCACACACAAGCATCCTCACTAACCCACAAGCACATATACAAACACTCAGAGCTGTGAACATTCAGGCATACATTTAGCCCAGACGGCCAAAGGTAAAATGTTTTCGTGATCAACACTGCCCCCTAGCTGACAGTATTTGGTTCTGCAACATACATGTATACCTGGAAGAGCGTTAATGAGCCTCATTGGTTACATAGCCTCCTTGTGGTAGCAAAGTGTCATGTCGTTTCAACAACAAGTAAGGCTGTCACCTCTGCAGTGGAAATGTCTTTAAATGCTACAGTGAGTTTTATAGAAAGGCTGAATCCCAACCAATCACAGCAGTTCATGTGGCACACACATATACACACACATCACATAAACGTATTGCAAGGCGACAATGTGTTTGTGTGTTGAGGTCAGTAGCAGTTCATGCTGTCATCAACCATGCTAAATCTACTTCAGTGTTAGCAGTAGGCATGGTGGCTAAATATACCAGCCATGAATGTGTGTGTGTGTGTGTGTGTGTACAATACACAAGAGTGTTTATTTGCCTGTTGGTCTGTCTGTCTGGGTTTAATGATGAGGTAACTCTGTCCAGAAGCGGGGCCGTTCAAATAAACACCCATGTTAATCTCACTTAAACAGGTTTCGTCTGCTCATGCAAACATGCAGTCTACAGAGATAAGAGTTTACTGTTGTACAATGCCAAGGGTTTTATATGTACTGCGGTGAAACGTCCCCATAAAACCATGTCATCAACTGTGTGTGTGTGTGTGTTTGTGTCTCTATGACTGTTTATTTATAAATATGTGTGTGTGTGCTTATATTCAAAGTGATGAGAAGGAGCTACCTGCAGGCTATATATTTAGTATATATATGTTTATATAATATATATTTAAAATGTGTGTGTGTATATATACAGGGTGAGTGATGAGAAGGATGCACAGGGCTACCTGCAGGCTATATATTTAGTATATATATGTTTATATAATATATATTTAATTAGTGTGTGTGTGTGTGTATATATACAGGGTGAGTGATGAGAAGGATGCACGAGGCTACCTGCAGGCGTTGGCCACCAAGATGACTGAGGAGCTAGAGGGTCTGAGGAACACCAGCTTGGGGGCCCGTGCCACGGTGAGAAGCACACACATATGCACACGCACACACATGCAGTACGCTCATAGAAGGACACATGTCCATAATGTTAATAATGAAATACAAACTTAATGACAACTTTATTCTTTGTCCTTCTCTCTATATCTCCCCTCTCTCTCCCTCCTCTTTCCATCTTTATCCCATCTTTCTCCCTCTGTCCTTCTTTCTACTACCTCTCTCTCTCCTCTCCCCCCTCTCTCCCCCCTCCAGGACATGCCATGGAAGATGCGTCGCTTCGCCAAACTGGACATGTCGGCCCGTCTGGAGCTCCAGTCGGCCTTGGACGCGGAGATCAGGGCCAAGCAGGGCATCCAGGACGAGCTCAACAAAGTCAAGGCCTGTAACATCTCCACCGAGTGGTACGTGGCCTCTACTCTTCTCTGCTCTCTGTCTGTCTTTCTCTGTAACGTCTCCACCGAGTGGTACGTGGCCTCTACTCTTCTCTGCTCTCTGTCTGTCTTTCTCTGTAACGTCTCCACCGAGTGGTACGTGGTCTCTACTCTACTGTCTTTGGGTCTGTCTGTATTTATCTCTGTGTCTCTTATAAAATAGCTTTATTTCCATGGAAACTATCTCTCTATGTCTCTCTGTCCCTCACACTCAGTCTATCTCTGTTTGTGTCTCTATGGCCTCTCTCTTCTGTTAAGATAAAAGTAAAAAATGATCAAGCTAATTTCATGTGCGCTCTGCTAACTTACTAGCAACTTAACACAGCTTTTGTGTGCTGCCTTGTCCACTCCACTAGCTTGATAGCATCTCACAACTGCTGTTGTCCACAAAATAGTCTCACCCGTAAAGACAATTTCTTGAATAATTATTATTATTCATGTATTGTTATAAACAATGCCAATGCTAACAAAGCATAGCTCTGCCCAAATGTGTGTGTAACTGTTTTGTTCCCCTCCTCCCCAGTAAACTACAGGAGGTGGAGAACAGGAACCAGGACTTGCTGTCTGAGATCGACCGGCTGAAGAAGGAGACAGAGGAGCTGAGGCTGCGCAGGGGTAAGTCCCCTTAATGTCACCTTTGACCCTTATGGGACCTTAGTCACAGGGGAAGACTTGAAAAAAGAGTTAAATATTGAATGGTATTGCTTTGAAACGTGTCATTTAATAAACAGTGTGATATCAAAGCTTGTTTGACATATCAACCTCTGTTAATTGATTGGTGAACTGACATGCAAATATGTATTAATTGGTCCGTTGATTGGCATGTACATATTTGTTAAATTATTTAAATGTTTGAGTGTAATCTCATAAATCAGCTAAAAGGTTATATTTTTTGATGAAGGGGAGTTGTCACACTTGTCTATTTTCTAATTTAAGAGAGAACTGCTTCATACAAATATTGTGAAAATGTTTTACGACAACGTTTTTTGCAGAAACAAAGTAGACATTTTGTGTGGCGGTACCCCTTGAATTTTAAAGTTTATTCATATGTTTAATCTTATCCTCTTCTAATCCTATACATATTTTAATTGTTTGTATTGCCAGGAGTTAAGCACCAAGATTCCCAGAATTCCTTCCTTGCGTTCCTAAACGCCCCCACCTCAGCCCTGGACCAGTTCGACGTACGTTCCCGACAGTTACCCCAACTACTTCAAACTGTAATATTAATCCAATCATAGTAACATCACATATCAAAACATATCCAACATGCTGTCTAATATTGTGTAAATACTGCACTTTTAAGTACTTTTACAAAGCTGGTCGTTGAAAACGTATCTAACTTAGGTCTTTATTGACCACTTATTTCAAATGACTTGTTTCTGTTATAGTTCCCTGAACTGAATTAGTTCCATCTTAAATCATTTATTGATTTATAATTCGTTTTTTTGGCCTCCAGTACTTCTCCTTACTTTTCCCTAGTCAGTACTCAGTACTGCATCTTCATGTAGTTTGACTATGATTTTGTCTTTCATTTATTTCATATTGTTTTGTTGTCGTTGTTTTTCTTCTCACTCTGGGGTGCGTCAGGACTCGTTCTCGTCCTCCTCTTCTTCTTTAGTAGAGTTTTGGGAAGACGTAAGTTCAATCCCAAAGGTCAATAGGTCATTGTGTGTGTGTGTGTGTGTGTGTGTGTGTGTGTGTGTGTGTGGTCCTAGCTGTAGCAGTACCCTGTAGGAGCGCTGTCAACGTAGAGACTAATTGTGTGTGTGTATGAGCGTGTGTGTGTGTCTAAGAGAGAGTGAGAGAGTGAGTGTGTGTGTGTGTGTGTGTGTGTGTGGGGGGGGGGGGGGGGGGGGGGGGGGAGGAAGGTGAGAGCGAGAAAAGGAGAGACTGTATGTGTTACTGGGTTTTGCGTGTTTGAGTGAGAGAGAAAGAGACCGTGTGTGTGTGTTTGTGTGTGTGTGCTCAAACTGCTCATAGCTAAGAGCTTAGCTGGCAGATGCAGTAGGTAGTGCCCTGTAGCATGTGGCTGCTTTGTTTTGTTTTTTCCCCCATTAGGAGAGTCTGTGTTCTCCCTGTTCAGCTCTTGTCGCTAATGCTAGCCCTTAGCTATCTACATAAACAGTGATTTACTCCTAAGAAGCTCAATGAGCTAATTGCTGGCAAAATTAATCTATATTGTTCTTCGTCCGTCCGAGACACGCTGCCTAGGTGCTAAACAAAAGGAAATTTATTTTTACAGAAAATATCATGTTTCTGATTTTAAATCTATTATCAGACTGGTATCCAAAATTAGACATTGTGTTTTCTCACAGTCCACTTTGAACTCCACATACTGTACAAACACACTTTTAATGCACAGTAAAATTACCAAAATAAAAATCCCTAAAGCGCATCTACTTAAGAGAATAAAATCTACGAGAATCTAACAAAAAACGTTCAAGATTTTACTCATCAAACCTTCCTGCAGTTAAGACACACCGCAGCGGCCTTTTACAAAATGTCCTCCTCTCTCCCTCAAGTCTGTTTGGATGTTGTTGGCAGCCATTTTCTTTTTTTCTAATATTCAAACTTCTCTCTCTGTCTTCTTCCCCGCAAAGCGCTCGCCCTCCGTTGGCCCGAGTAGCAAAGGCAGACGTGTAAGCACACAACCCCTGTTCTGTCATCGCTGTGGTCGCTCCCCCCGACACACACACACACACACACACACACACACACACACACACACACACACACACACACACACACACACACACACACACCCTTCATCCTCTTTCTGTGTGTTCCCCTGTCGCATGTATGTGTGCTTCGGCATGGTTTGCAAATATAAAAAATTATATATGCTTGCAGCTTGCTTGTTTTTGTTTTTGGGCGGAAAACCTTAAGACATTGTGGTTATAAAAGTGCAGAAAATAAGATGTCAGCTGAAAAGCTTTACGTTGCTTTGAGTTGCATGGCACTTGTTGCTTTGTTTGTTTGTTTGTTTGTTTGTTTGTTTGTTGGCTATAAAGTGGCTCTGTGGCATTTTAACGTACGCCTCGTGGCGTCTGAAACAAACATGACTGTCGGAGGGAGGGGTTCAATTCTTTGTCGTTCAAACAGATTAATTTCTGTGGTGTCTGAAGTCTGGTGGTGGATGCTATGTCACAAAATTAAAACATAAGTGTTTTCCTATCCTTGTAGAGTTTCCCCTGGTTTGATATCATGGAGGGTTAACCTGATACTCTTATTTTATCTATTTTATTGCCTCTTAAATCGGTCCCTCTCTCCTCATTTTCTTCTTTTCCCTCTTTGATATTTTCCTAATTCTCCCATCCCTACTTTTGTTCTGTTTCTGATCTGTTCCGTTTCTTCTCCTCCTCCTCCCTGGTTCTCCCTTTTCTCTCAGGTGGACTCTGTGGATAACTTCACTCCCTCCAACACGCCATCCCGGGAAGATGACTCCAAATCCCACCTCAAGTCTCGCTCCCGCTCCCCCTCCATGGCCAGTGACCTGGAGCCCATTGAGGTCAGAGTAACTACTGTTTACTATTTAATATTCCATCATCCAGTCAAATGCTTTGACTCAAAGTGACTTTAGGTGAATTTTAGATGCCTACAGGTAGACTGTAGACATTGGGGTTTGAACCCATAACCTTCTTTTAGTTTATTGTGCTGAGAGTCTTCTGAACATGAGGCTAGAGGGTAGCGTACAGAATGAATAGTGTCTTTTGCAGTCTCTTCACTTTAACATGGCTAATACTTCTCAATAATTAATAACAATTTCAGTGTTCCATTACAGTAGACTACAATTGAAATGTACCAGAAATACATTAACGTCTTTGTTTTCTGTGCTTGTTGTACAGTTGATAGACCACTCGCCTCGCTCTGGCCAGACCCCCACCCTACGGTCTGGGGGCTACGGCAGCATCGGACGCTCCTCGCCCAAGGTGAGAGGTCCCCTGTCACCGTGGAAACACTTAACCACACAAACATAACCACTAATGAATATTAGAAAAAGAAAATGTCTGCCAACAACATCCAAACAGACTTGAGTCGGACTCTATAACCACTATACTATCCTGCCCACGTTATGGTTATATGCTCATCCACATCCCATATTAATCCTACTGCTTCCCCTCCTCAGCCCAAAGCCCACCAGTTTGTGGTGAAGTCCTTCAACACGCCCACCAAGTGCAACCAGTGCACCTCCCTGATGGTGGGCCTCAAGCGCCAGGGCTGCACCTGCGAAGGTAAGGAGGAGGTGGAGGAGAGGGAGGAGCTGTTGGAGTAGAGAGAGGGGTGAGGTGGTGCAGACAGAGTGGGGGAGAGAGAGAAAGGGGTGGAGGAGAGGAAGGGGAGTTCAGTGCGATCTTGACCTATATCTTTGAATGTTACAGTAGTCCTTACACGAAACAAGATGCCCATGTCTTTCTGCAGTTTTAGCTTTCATCTTGTGTTGTTTATTTCCATTTGACATCTGCCTGTTCTACAGAGCAAATATACAGGGTTTTCACTACCTTGAACCTGTATTAAACCTTGCACCTTGAGAACCTAGTCCTCATGTCTTCTCATTCTCCTGCACCTCTAGTGTGTAACTTCTCCTGCCACGTGACGTGTGCTGACAAGGCCCCGGCCGTGTGCCCGGTCCCCCAGGACCAGACCAAGGGGCCCCTGGGCATCGACCCACAGAGGGGCATCGGCACCGCATACGAGGGCCATGTCAGGGTAGGTCATGCTGGCTGGGCCCCTACCCAAGGCCTTTACCCCCCTTCATTTTGTTTAACTTGTATGTGTGTGTGTTGGTGTGTGTTTGTGTTCATGTATAGTTTTATGTACCAATCTGGCCCATAGTACTCTATATCAAGTACGAGGGCCACATCTATATGATATGTCCATCTATATAAAGTACTCTATATACTAAGGTCCTCTATGCGTGTTTATATCAGGTGCCTAAGCCCACAGGGGTGAAGAAGGGCTGGCAGAGGGCCATGGCGGTGGTGTGTGACTTCAAGCTGTTCCTGTACGAGCTGGGGGAGGGCAAGATGACCCAGCCCAGCGTGGTCGTCAGCCAGGTCATCGACATGAGGTAAGAGAGGACTACAACCCCCAAGCTCTTCCTCTGGACTACTGCTCCCATAGTTGGGGGCAAATTTTTCTGACAACCATATTTGTAATTTCTTGTCATAGTCACGTTAATTCATCAGTGAGCAGGCTTTTAATGAGGGTGCAGAAACATATTATGTTAGTTGAAGAATGTTATGCATGGCAATGCTGGGACAATTTCCTGGAATTTAAATGCAATTCCCAGAAATCATAATTTAACGTATAGGAATTTATATTTAATTTCAAGAACTGTAAATGTCATTTCAAGAAATTGAAATTTAATTTCCATAAAATCCCTTATTCCACAGTGTGCCAGAAATTGCATTTCAGGAAATGTAATTAGAGAAAGTACATTTTAATTTCACGGTGCCTTTACTTTACTAGTTTTTCATTTGACCAAGGTGTAATGAGTGACATTGATGCAGACTATCCCCTGACCGATATTCTCGTTCTCTTCTCCAGAGACGAGGAGTTTTCCGTCAGCCCAGTCTTGGCCTCTGATGTCATCCACGCCAACCGCAAGGACATCCCCTGCATCTTCAGAGTAAGTCCCCTTCACTAGCTTCCTCAAGTCAAGTCAACTCTGTCTCTAAGATGACTAATGCATCTTCAGAGTAAGTCCCCTTCACTAGCTTCCATAAGTCAAGTCAACTCTGTCTCTAAGATGACTAATGCATCTTCAGAGTAAGTCCCCTCAACTAGCTTCCACAAGTCAAGCCAGCTCAATATTTCAGATGACTCTGAGTGAATAGTCATGTCATTGGAATGTGTTCTATGGAATATAAAATAGGAGCTCTTATACTGAAGTTGCGGAATCAAATACGATGATTATTATTAAATCATCTGATAAATCGCCCATCCCAAAAATTACAATGCCATATTTTACAGTCAATAACAACCTAATACACCACAAGACTGCATATGTACGGCCATTATTCATCTCGGGGATCTTCCGCCCCTCCGGAACAAAACCTTTGACCCTCTACCCCCCCCCACCCCCTCAGGTGACGGCGTCGCAGCTGTCCCCGACAACCAGCCACAAGCCGTCCATCCTGATGCTGGCCGACAGCGACCAGGAGCGCAACAAGTGGGTGGGGCTGCTGAGCGAGCTGCACCGCATCCTCAAGAAGAACAAGCTGAAGGAGCGCTTCGTCTACGTCCCCAAGGAGGCCTACGACTCCACCCTGCCGCTCATCAAGACCACCCAGAGCGCCGCCATCATCGGTAGGATAACAACGCACACACACAAATATGCACAATGCATGTGGGTAACACTATACACAATGTAAGATTTAGGGCTGGTTCATCAGAATGCATCATGGGATTATTTGTTTATTTGAGATTGTAGTAATGTAAAAATCCTGAATCAACGTAAATATAGCGTAACCTATGCTAATGAAAACTTTGTTTTGCCACGTCTCGCATGAGAAACGCTTTGGCACTTTCAAACACAACCATTTTTTCCCATAATGAAAGATTGTTTCACGATTAATAACAAAACATGACCAAAAAAACATTACTACTATCATAATACCTAACCAATGCTCCTACGCTTCCAAAATTGAGGTGGTCATTGTGATGCGGCTTCACGATGTACAAGCCCTATACTTGGTGACTATTATATATAACAAGCGATCTGTAATCTGCTCATTTGGACAGTTGTATTACATATACAGACACTGACCTCTCGTACCCTAAGCTGGCTTACATAAAATGGCTCAGACGTACTGCTCATTACTCTGATACGTACTCCCAACCAAGAACAGTATTTTTACATCTTATTATTTTCCATTCTCCTGCCTCCTCACTTGATTCCCAGAAAAGTAGTTGGAATTAATAAACACTGATCTGTTCAGTTCTGAAACTACAACTCCTGGTTAGAACATTATTTGTCTCTTTCTTGAATTGTCTTGTCTTTGAAGTTAACAACTCACTCTTTTTGCATGCTTCCAGATCACGAGCGTGTTGCCCTTGGCAACGAGGAAGGCCTGTATGTCATCCATGTTACCAAAGATGGTGAGAACAACCTGGAAATACGTCTGTCTCCTTTTTTTCTGCTGTATGTGTTCAATGTCCTAATAGGTTGCCTCATAATTAATTACTCCTTCTCACCCCATTTATCCTTCCCTTCTTTTTTGCTCTGTCTTTTTGACATCCTCTCCCCACCTCTCATTGCCCTCTCTCCACTTCTCCCTCTCCCCTCCTCCCTCCTCCTCTCTCCCCTCCATTTGTCTCCTCTGCTTCTCTCCTCTTTCCTCACTCCCCTCCTCTCATCCTGACGCTTCTCCACTTTCCCTATCTCCTCCTCTCAACCCTTCCTCTCCCCTTGTCTCGCTTCCCCCCTCTCCCTTCACCCCCCTGCTTTCTCCTCCCCCCTCTCTCTCTCTCTCTCTCTCTCTCTCTCTCTCTGTCTCTCTCTCTCGCTCTCTCTCTCTCTCTCTCTCTCTCTCTCTTTCTCTCTCTCTCTCGCTCTCTCGCTCTCTCGCTCTCTCGCTCTCTCTCTCTCTCTCTCTCTCTCTCTCTCTCTCTCTCTCTCTCTCTCTCTCTCTCTCTCTCTCTCTCTCTCTCTCTCTCTCTCTCTCTCTCTCTCTCTCTCTCCCCCCTCCTTTACAGAGATCATCCGTGTGGGCGACAACAAGAAGGTGCACCACATCGACCTCATCGGCCAGGAGCAGCTGCTGGCGGTCATCTCGGGCCGGAACCGCCACGTGCGTCTCTTCCCCACGCAGGCGCTGGACGGCCGCGAGACGGACTCCTTCAAGCTGGCGGAGACCAAGGGCTGCCACGCGCTGGTGTCGGGCCCCGTGCGCGGAGGCTCCGTCACCTGCCTCTGTGTGGCCATGAAGAGGCAGATCATCTGCTACGAGGTGAGGGGGGGCGGAGGTTGTCGATGCACCGGATGAGTCGGTTGCTGTCGGTTGAGTTGTGTTTTTTCCGAGCTTCTTTTAAAATATTTTCTTTCTTCTTGCTTTATTTATTTCTTTACTTCCTGCTTTAGTTTATCTTCTTTTTCTTTCTCACTCATTTTCTTATTTTTTTTTCTCTTAAAGCTTTTGTTTATTTCATTCTTTCTTTCCTTCTTTTCAACCTCCTTTTGCTATTTTCTTCTTCTTCCTCTTTTCATTCTTAAATTTTTTTCAATTGTTCTTTATTTGTTTCTTTCCTCCACTATTCTTCTCACTGGTGTTGTCCCCTACTTGCTATATGCTGTGCTACATGCTATAACGTGTCTCTCCTGTCCAGGTGAATAAGAGCAAGGCCCGGCACCGCCGGCTGAGGGAGCTGCAGGCCCCGGGATATGTACAGTGGATGGGTCTCCTAAACGAGCGCCTCTACGTGGGCTACCAGGCTGGCTTCACCCGCTACAGGTAAACCACTACCAGGAGTTAACAAGTCTGTCTGGTCTGTTCTTAGCCTAGCTCATTTTAAGCATATCTTGGTTTAGTTTTGGTTAGCGCTGCTTCATCATTTTTTTCCTGTTTAAACTACAGGTAATAACTACCGGTAGTAAGAACCATGCCCGTCATGTCTTATTTTAATTTATTTTATTTTATTTTATCATAGCTTAGCTTAGCTTAGTTAAGTTTTGTTTAGTATAGCTTTGCTGAGCTATTCATATCTTAGAATAGCTTTGTAACCAGCATTATAACAAACACTCGGAACTGAAGTTCAGGTCCCTGTAAATCCAGTGTCCATGTCTGTCTGTTTCTCTCAACCATAAAGAGTGCGTTAGAACACTTAACACATGGTTAACGGACCTCTGACATTGTTCCTGTACCCCCTCCCACTCCCTACCAACAGTGTCCATGGAGACCATTCTCCGGTCAGCCTGCTGCACCCTGATGACCAGACCCTGGCCTTCATCTCGCAGGATGGCCTAGACTCGCTGTGTGCCGTAGAGATCTCCAGCAAGGAGCTGCTGCTGTGCTTCAGTGCCATCGGCCTCTACGTCGACTCCCAGGGCCGTCGCTCGCGGCAACAGGAGCTCATGTGGCCCGCCACGCCCAACGCTGCCTGTGAGTGTTTTTGACCTCCGAACCCCAAACTCACTGAAAGCAGGAAGTGTACCAAAAACGAAACGCTTTTAGGAGAAAAGTAACCGACCAAGATTATGTCATGTCACAGTTGTATTTGTACAGGTGTTAATGGCAGTGACGGTCTCAAAAGGCTTGACAGGCCCACGTTATTATACACACCCACTAACCTTCACATACACCTACACTCAGACCTGGGAATGCACTAGATACATGTGAAATACACCTGTAGCTGTGAATACACCTGTACCTGTGAAATACACCTGTACCTGTGAATACACCTGTACTTTTTAAATACACATGTACCTATGAAATACACCTGTACCTGTGAATACACCTGTACTTTTTAAATACACATGTACCTGTGAATACACCTGTGACTGTGAAATACACCTAGGCTATACACTATACCACTAACCACTGGCAGATCAGCAGAGCAACCTTCTGAAACAACAGAACACATGCCAAAACAAGGCTTAACAATGCTTTTCATTACAGTGTGAAACGGCTAAAATTACCAGTCTTTTTCCGTATGCAGTGCTGCTCAACAGCAAATCGTACCAAATGTATTGAATTACACCAGGAAACGAATGCCCTTCAAATCCACCAAGAGTTATCCACCAAAATATCAGCATATACAGTAGTCCTATTTAAAACCAGCTCTGCCACTTCTTATTCTTCCATCCCATAATAACAAAGGGTTGTTGTGTTCCCCCCCTTCAGGCTTCAACGCCCCCTACCTGTCTGTGTACAGTGAGAACGCCGTGGACGTGTTTGACGTCAACACAATGGAGTGGATACAGACCATGCCTCTAAAGAAGGTCAGCACCGTGTATAGCAGCTAGTCTGTGTTAAATAGCAGCCAGTCTGTGTTAAAGTGTAACCCTAGAAGTACTACAAGCAAACTGCAGGAACACCACCCTCTAGGATGATTCATAGGTTACTGCAAGCATTAGTTTTAGCCAATATCAACAGTGTTTGTATACACATCAGGTGCTTTGCCGATGTTTTGTTTAAAAGGTTTGGTTAATCTTCAACAAATCTAGGTTGCGTGATAACGTTGAAGGTTCTGCACAGGTTAAAGTTCAAGGTTTAGCATACCAGCAACCTATTAATTAAAACCTATAATGTATCATAGTAGCATATAGCGTAACATTGAGCGCAACTTCCTGTGGTGGCTTCTAGGTGCGACCTCTGAACGTGGACGGCTCCCTGAACCTGCTGGGCCTTGAGACTGTCAGGCTCATCTACTTCAGGAACAAGACGGCAGGTAAGCTGTCTGAAAACCCTGCTGTATTCTATGTTCTCATGAGAAGTATGATAAGTATTCGCTACCAGATGCAAGGTGCTAGCGATGTGTATCAGAGGGTGATGAGGCGTGTGTTGTACTAAACAGAGGGTGATGAGCTGGTGGTCCCGGAGACGTCAGACAACAGCAGGAAGCAGTTGGTGCGCAGCATGAACAACAAGCGGCGCTTCTCCTTCAGGGTCCCGGAGGAGGAGAGGCTGCAGCAGCGGAGGTTAGCCTAGGGCACACGGCTATGCTAGAATGCTAGTGCACTGCTATGCTACACCTGCGATACAGTACATGTGGAATAACTTAAACCTTGCAATATACACTGTACATACTAAGTACATTCTTATTGTACATTACATACTTCATAGTATACTACACATTACAAACCTCATAGTATATACTATACAATACATAAATCACAGTACTGCTCAATACAACCCTCACAGTGAACCCTCACAGCATACTACAGGGTCACAGTGTGTAGGATATTTTGATATTTTTGTGTAAATAAGCAGCATGAAGACATACAATGTTTTCACATTACTTCATATATAACATCCCATTCTGTACTACGTCACACACAAACACACACACAATGAACATTACAAACAATCAGAAATCCACACGTAAATTGTTGTGAACACAGATTATATTTTAACAACAACATTGGAGCAGATACAGTAGAAAACACACCGCTGCATGACCTAGAAACAGCGCTGTGACCTCAGGGCTTATCAGGAACAATTGGTGCTCCATCTCGTCTCTAGTCCCTGTTGAATAGAGCAGAGCTCTGGTTGAGTGACCTGCTGCAGGCACACTCACACGTTTCTGCACAGTATCACCTCAATAATCCCCTATGACATGCACTGGTGCACACCACCTATTCTGGGACACGGGACAAGAGAGAGGGATTGTGTTTGTGTGTTTTTTTTTTCTGACGTTATGCCCATTTTGTGTTTGTATTCTGTGACATTTTTTTTTATTATAACCAGTTTTTGAGTCTTTACTTTAGTTGAATCCTGTTTAGTACTGTACGTGGATTTAAAGGTAGGGTAGGTAATTTATCTTAGCAGCATTTTTTGTCATGTTTGTTGAAATTATGTTTACATCCCAACAGCACTCAATACAAAAAGTGATAAAGGGGAATGGCTTTGGAGGGAGGCCTGAACGCAGAGGCTGGGATTTTTCCTGTTGGATACTTTCAAAATCTAGCTCAGTCTGTCTGGTTTTTCCAAATTGCCTACCCTACCTTTAATAAGACCTAACTTTTGTTGTTGAACTAAATTCAAAAACCGTGTGTGTACGCGCTCGTGTGTGTGTTACCAGGGAGATGTTGCGAGACCCAGAGATGAGGAGCAAGCTGATTTCCAACCCGACCAACTTTAACCACGTGGCTCACATGGGACCAGGAGACGGGATCCAGATCCTCAAAGACCTGCCCATGGTACACACACACACACACACACACACACACACACACACACACACTACTACATGCACACACTCATGTGCACACTGTTACACACACACACACACACTACTACATGCACACACTCATGTGCACACTAATACAGGTATACACACTTTCACATGCACACTGTTACACACACATACTCTCACACACGCTACGCACATGTGTACACTATTAAACACACTCTCACACTGTTACAACTAGATGCACACACCTTTATAGACGGATGCAAAACCAGAGACACACCGTCACGTTCGCACCACTCCACATATGAACGCACACACACACACACACACACACACACACACACACACACACACACATACTTGCATGTGCATGGACAGACATGCAATCATGACCACACACTCAAACAAGCACACACAACACAGACATAGCACGTTATGCTATGTTATCAACCTGTGTGTGTGAGTGTAGCTGCTCACCAATCACAACCTGTGTGTGAGTGCACGTTAATGCACCCTCCTCACTCCTGCCCCCTTGTGTGTGTGTGTGTGTGTGTGTGTGTGTGTGTGTCCGTCCGTGTCCCTTGTGTCTAAACCAGAACGTGCGTGTTCAGGAGAACCGGGCAGGTTTCAGCGGTTCCGTCAGCATCCCCTCAATCACCAAGAACCGGGCGGAGCCGGGCCGCTCCATGAGCGCCAGCAGTGGGCTGGGCATTCGTAAGTACCCACCCCTAATTTAACATGGTCCAGATTATGCACAGTACCCACCCCTAATTTAACATGGTCCAGATTATGCACAGTACCCACCCCTAATTTAACATGGTCCAGATTATGCACAGTACCTACCCCTAATTTAACATGGTCCAGATTATACACAGTACCCACCCCTAATTTAACATGGTCCAGATTATACACAGTACCCACCCCTAATTTAACATGGTCCAGATTATACACAGTACCCACCCCTAATTTAACATGGTCCAGATTATACAAAGTACCCACCCCTAATTTAACATGGTCCAGATTATACACAGTACCCACCCCTAATTTAACATGGTCCAGATTATACACAGTACCCACCCCTAATTTAACATGGTCCAGATTATACACAGTACCCACCCCTAATTTAACATGGTCCAGATTATACACAGTACCCACCCCTAATTTAACATGGTCCAGATTATACAAAGTACCCACCCCTAATTTAACATGGTCCAGATTATACACAGTACCCACCCCTAATTTAACATGGTCCAGATTATACACAGTACCCACCCCTAATTTAACATGGTCCAGATTATACACAGTACCCACCCCTAATTTAACATGGTCCAGATTATGCACAGTACCCACCCCTAATTTAACATGGTCCAGATTATACACAGTACCCACCCCTAATTTAACATGGTTCAGATTATCCATAGTACTGACCGCTAACCTTACATGGTCCAGTTTATACCCAGCACCTACCCTTAATTTAACGTGATCCAGTTTATACTCCGTACCGACCGCTCTCTACCTATCTCTACCTATCTCTCCCCCCCTCTCTCTCTCCCCCGTCTCCCTCGCTCTCCCTCTCTCTCGCTTCCTCTCACTCTCTCTCCCTATGTCTCTGTCACGCTCTCTCCCCGTCTCTTGCTCTCTCTCTCACTCTCTTGCTCTTCCTCTCCCTCTCTCCCTATCATTCCCCCTCCATCTCCCTCTCCCCTGTCTCTATCTCTATGTCTCTCTCCCCAGGCTCGTCCTCTCAGAACGGCAGCGCCCTGCGTCGGGAGCTCTCTGGCGGGAGCTACAGCTCCAAGCGCCACACCATGACGTCCCCGTCCGAGAGCTCGCTGTCGTCCGGCGGCGGCGGCGACTGTGGGGACGCCCCGCTCTCCCAGTTCGATCGAGAGGTGAGCGAGAAAAGAACTACGTTTCCCAGAAAGAACGGATAAGCGGGGGCCATGCTTTCCGATGAGGGCTTTTAAAGACTGCAATTCAACATTAGCGCTTTTAGTGGCAAACTAAACATTGTAGAGTCTTCAACGTTGGTTTGGTTTGCCTGTGTTCAAAAGTTGTACAGCTCACGTCAAATCGTCGAGTTGCAACGTAACTTGACTTGGCAATTCGATTTTGGCAAACCAATTATCCAGAATCAGATTTATTGCAAAGTATGTTTACCTATACAAAGAAATTCTCTTTGTATGCAGGACATACAAAATACAAATCTCTCCAGTCTGTCTACTTCTTGAACCGTCTGAGAAACTGAATAGTCTGGGTGTTTATCGGGTTTTTGCCACATCAAAGTGCTCACATGAATTTCAGATATTTCTCTCTGTGCATTTGTGATTTTTCTTTTAAATGGTTAGAACTAGCGGTAACTAACAGCCACTAATCACTGAAGGGTCATGGTCATTTTGTACTTGTAAAACTCAAATGGTCGGTTTTTCCCGCCAGAAGATTGGTAATTCTGACTCAAACCATCCAACTAGCCTGGCTGACCTGTAGCCGTTAAGAGTTCAACCCGTGTATTTCAACCCGTATTTTATTGAATTCTCCCAAATGCACAGCAATGACAATAGTTCTCCATACATTAGCGTAGCGACTCTAGATGCTAGCATGTGAGCTATTGGATGGAATCATGTCACATGTCCTACTTCCCACCCATACATCCCAGTCGTTTCCGCGCAGGCCCTTCCGACTCATTCCGCTGCTCCGAGAACGTTGGTCAGTTTGCTGTGATGTCACACCTGCTACAACAGCTGCTTCATATTTGAGCTAAAGCTAGCCGGCTGAATCCAAGCCGAGCTTTAATCCCTAGTAGACGCTGTTGCACGCTGTTGCACGCTGTTGCAAGACCTGCGTACATATTTATTTTTGTTGTATTTTAATTCTTGCTAAATTGATGGCTAATTCCCTACTAAGAAAAAGAAAGGAATATGATCCTTCTTCTTCTTAGGTATTTTATACCTTTTAATTTATAGTTTAATGAAAGATATTCTGTCTTTAGGAGTGCCCTTAACCGTAATCGTAATAACCATAATATTGAAACCCACCAATCAAAAATAATCTGAAACTACATTCAGAATGGGCTTGTTTAATGTTGGACGGAATAGGACTTGATTGGTCATGGCAGCAAAGCAATAACTTTCGTATTATTGTTTGTTAGGCTCGCCCACTGTGCCTTGGTTACGAGTGAACGTGATATTGACGTCAAATTAGCACAGAACATAAATGTTAGAATTTATTTTGCATTCTCTCTTGAATAGATGTATAACATGAATGAGTAAACCATTTTCATTTCATTTTCATGTCCAATAAGTACATTTTCATTTCATTTAGTTCTAAAGGACTGTCCACATTACAATGGACAACCGAAGTCCTTTTTGAGGGTTTTACTTTGCTGTCTACCATTTTGGGAGGACATTTTATGGAAAATCCAACTAGTTCCTGCTTCTAGGCGTACACTACCTAACTACATCCCACATTAAGCTTCCAAATCCCAGCTTTAACACACAACACTGTGTACCGAATAAATGACACTCCTACAGGCACATAACTGGAATCCACCTATGAGGTCTTTAACGGCTCTGGACAATGTAAACTCCCATTACACCCAACCACCTGACCACCGTCATCCAGCCTCAAGAACTCCCCAACCCTTACCCTGCATCGGGCACCCCCCTCCTCCCCCACCTCTCGACCCCCTCCACCTCAGACCCATTCCCGGCCTCGGGCTACTCCATCCTGGCCCCCATGCCTACATGTTTTCCGCATCCCCCCTCCACCCATCCCCTGGCTCGGCTTGGCTCGGCAACGCCCCTCCCCCAAACTCCCCTCCTCCTGGTTCTACACCCCCAGTGTACGCCCCTGGTGTCTGTTGGGCCTGGGTCTTGGCTGAGTCTTGACTTTCCTCTGCAGTGGCAGGCGGTCTCGCCGTCGGAGAAGACCCCCGATCTGAAAAGGGCTTTAAGGACCCTGCTTAGTAAGATGAAGGTAATGTTGGAAAAATGGACCAGCGGCTGGCGCACCTACACACACAGACACACACACACACACACACCTAAACACACACATTTTACTTTGAATTATTGAACAATTGGAAAACCACAATAGCAGTTGAACGGGACGGACAAAAACATATCATGTACATAGTCACGGTTTTAATTTTGTACCCCACCCTCAACGTCCCCATGTTTTCTCTGCGGTCCTCGGCTGGCTGCCAACCGACATGGTTCTAGCACATTCCCCACTGGCCTGGAGGCTCCGCCCACAACACCACTTTTCTCACTGGGACTGCCCACTTTCACCTCCCCACTGCCTGTTTCTTCTTCTTCTCATTGGTTGCCCGTTCTCGTCATGGAATGCTGTACGCCAGCTATTCCAGACACTCGCACCGACTCAACCCCCCCCCCCCCCCCCCCTCCCACTTCACACCCCCTGCCCACCACTCCACCAATCACCAACAAGCACGCTTCCATCGTGAGCGAGCCAATTCCGAGCACGTTTGGGGCGTTCACAGTCTGGATGTGTTGCTGAGCACAGGATTCTCCCTCGGATGCTGTGATATGAATGATGTCTGATGACCAGTGCTGACATGGTCTGGAAAGAATCATGGCATGTTTCAGGGTCCCATTGATTTGTGAAGACAAAGGTTCTGTGTTGTCTTTTCAGGCTATCTAGCTGGGCATCATTTCTCCTAATATCTGTGCCATCTGTGACTCAAACGAAATCAGTGCGAGCACTGAACCTGCAGCGCTTTGAATGACCAAACAAAGATGTGGCAAAGGGTTGGACATTTTGCCCATCTAGATTTGTCTTGAAAAGCTGAAATATATGTGTTGCATTCATGTATTTCAGCATTCCCTAAGTGAACCAGTGATAAGGAGGTATAGCTAATATGTAGCTTAACCGATATGTTAGCATAACTTTTACCAATAACAAAGTTGTTGATAATAGAAATGGGAAAGGATATCAATGAGTACAGTTGCTCTAGGGTTTAGTACAGAAAATAATTTGGTAACATTTCCCCTCAAGCATTTTCAAATATGATTTTCTTCATCCTAAATCCACTAACTAATGCATAAAAAACACATTTTCTGTCTACTTGAGCTCAATCTTTTTTTTTTAATTGTATTTATTCATCATTTAACCACTGACCAACAGAATACATTTAGTCAACGTAATTCAAAAACAAGTGCAACCGCAACCATGTGACACTTCCAAAGCCTTAGCAACCACTCCCAAATGCACTAATTTGTTATTTCTATCAGTCACCACTTGTGGCAACGTTTTTCGATACTTGCACACATCCCAATCACGCTATTTTCTTTGTGAAATGCTTCTCCTGGTAACATATTTAGACAGTCTTCCTTAAACGTTTTAGCCTTGGTCAAAAAAGGACTTGAAGGCTAGTGTTGAGGTAGTCCGCATTGGACCTAATTATTGTTTGTCTACCTCCCTCTTTACACCTCCATCTCTCCCTATCTCTCGCTCTTTGTCTCTCTCTCAGGACTCTGACTCGCCCCGTCACTCCACCGCCTCCAACAGCTCCACCTTCAGCAGCCCCCCCAGCCCCGCCTCGCCCCACAAGACCAAGTCCCTCTCTTTGGAGAGCACGGACCGCATGGCCTGGGACACATGAGCCAAGCCCCTTCCACCACCACCGTCACTGGTCCACCAAACCCACTGAACCCATTGACTGACAGCACAGGACTCCAATCTCTATCTGCCAATCAAGTCTCCCAGTATGTCTGTAAATACACGCTCCAAGGGTGGTTCTGGCGTCTTTCTTCTTTGGGTTAGTGGGTGTATGCGTGGTGTGAGTTTGTGTTTTTATTAGAAAAGGCATTTAAATGATGTAGAAAGAAATAACATCCGCTATACCCGTTGTGCCGCCAGCTCTTTCGCAAATAACTTTCCCGAAACCTCGATTTTTCGATGACTATAACAGACCGCACAGCTTGACTGAGTGACTCCCATTGGGCAATCTGGTTTCCCGCCTAATTGAAAAACGCTCAATGACCCCTCAATAGGCAACCGGCAGATAGCAAATATGGAGAAGAAATTATTCGTATTGTACATAGAACTCGCAGTGTTTGATCAGACAAAATCTCTGTTTATTTATCGATCTTAGACGTGGAAAGGCGGGCTCTTTGAGAGCTAGAGCCAAGTGGTGAGATATAATTTTTTACCTCGGGAAGAAAAGTAATATTGTAACTGTAACAAAAATGTTCTTTTATTTTATTTTGCTCTTCAAATTGACACTAGCTAGGTGCAGTGAATTTATTTTGACTGCGAAATGGCAGCGTTACTAAGCAACGCGTTACGGAGTGTTTTTTGTTTAGTTTTTTTAGGCTTATGCCCCACTCCGGCTTCTGGTTCGTAGGGATTTTCTTTTTTGGTTTTAGATGCGTGCGCAGACACTCAGAATACATTCGACACTGTTTGATGACATTGTCACGGCTCTTTTATGCTAACCTCTCCTCATTTGGGGCCAGTGAGAGTGACATCATCAGTAGAGTTCGGGACCACTTCCCATGTAGATGTAGCCTCCTAGACCTCCATCTAGAACATGACCCACCAGTTGAACACCAGACCAATTTACTCTGCAACAACAAAATGGATTCCCACCACAATAATGTACATAGAATCAAAGTAGAGAGTAATATATGATATGGAAAATACTATAGCGAAATACATCGGAGAGAGGGAGAGAAAATCCTTTCTCTTTTTTCTTTTTCTCTTTTTACTTTTGTTTTAGTTTTTGGACGACTGATTCGTTTTGCTGGGTTGTATTCACACGGAAGCCATTTTTAACCACTTTCCAATGTATTTTTTATTTTTTATTTTATTGTAAGTTTGACACACATTGCGCGTTAACATTTTCCTCACTTGGTTTGCGTTTGCGGTGAAGAAAGTTGAGTAAACACAGGAATTTACCTGGCCAATTGGGCCTTCAAACACACACGTGTGTATGTTTGAAGCTCACCTGGTCAGTGCACGTACGCACACATGCACGCACACATGCAGAAGTGGAGACGTGACATCGTCAACGTTGTTATTCTGCTCTTCCAGTTAGTATTCTCTTCTCCACTGCAGAGAGAAGGCAGGAGTTCTTTTTTCGTTCATTGGTCGATCTGTGTGTCACTAATACTAGTTTATTTCCAACCAACCAATGGTATCCCTGGTTCTAAAGTGCAGATGTTTGGGGGCGGGAACTCATTCAAACCAAAAGAAAGAAGATTTGTAGTCTCTCTGATCGCCTTGTCTTATCTGTTGAACTGATGCGTTGAGTCTGGACGAATTGAAACGCTCACATTAAAGACGAATGGAGGAGGAGAATGTAAAAATTGATCGGTGATGGAGAGAAACGATCCTCCATCTATGTTTTATTTTATTTATTCCAGATCTTCTGTCATTTGTTCTTCAGACTATTTAACCTGTTATGTGTGGGTTAAATCTGGAGGGAACCAGGTATGCACTACTTATAAGCAAAACAAAAATTGAAGAGGATCTCTGTTGAAATGTAACGGCGAAGGCTTTGAGGGGGAGACTGCAGACCACAGGTTCCAGGGAAGTTACTGGCTGTTGTATTTTTTTTACCTAACCAATTGCTTGTTCCCATTGGGCTAAAGCCAAACGTTAGCATAGGCCTACTATTCAAAGACGAAGACAAAATCCACATATGATGCTATATATGTTAGACTCTAGAGGCAGAAGCTCATAGCAATACCAATTTGTAACATGTGATAAAGTTATGTCTTATAACTGTTATTGCCACTGATTTCCCTGTAATCTGAGGATCTGCTTTGTCTGCAAGTACTTATTACCTGTTTGACCCCGTTTCATGTCGAGGGTATCAATCTCTTTCTCTGAGGTCGTGTCTGGTTGTAGTAAATTTGGATCATTATCAAGGTTGAGCTCTACTACTGAAACCTCAGGGCTCCCTTTTATGAAATGTGGGTGGCATCGAAGTCTTTCCAGTCCTAAGAAAGTAGCTTGTCTTTCCAAATTTTTCCATGTATCGCTCAAAGCTAAACACACCCGTACATTTCTTCCCCTTTCCAAAATCTTCAGTTCTAATTCCAATACAAAATAATTCCTTGCTTGGAATTCAGCATCTTTAAGAATAATTTCCTAATTTTTTTTACGATACCAGAGTGCAATGCGAATTCCGACACTCCAGATTGTGACAACCTGGTTTTAATTCCAAGCGATCAGCACCTCTATAGGGCATTGCTGTTTTAATTTTACCCAAACCTCGCTCTATCAAAACTACCTTCTGGACGTTGTGTCTGTGTGGAAATGAGTCGAGATCC
This sequence comes from Lota lota, assembly GCA_026745465.1. NCBI lineage: Eukaryota > Metazoa > Chordata > Actinopteri > Gadiformes > Lotidae > Lota > Lota lota. The sequence continues at coordinate 6,608,814 of JACYXH010000249.1, forward strand.
ATGGAAATGTGTTGGCCAAGTATTTTATACTGTATAGAACAGTATAATCATCGAGTTGCAACGTAACCCCCCACACACACACACACACACACCTGCTACAACAAAAACGTTTGAGGGACTAAAATGAAATGAACTCAGGAAATGTTGGAACCAATTAATATTTCCACAAAACGATGGAGATGAGTGTGCTAGGATTTGGGATTAATGAATGAGTGAATGAAGCTATGAACAGGTGAATTGATGAGGGGAGAGAAAGAAAATGATACCTATAGTGTAGGAGGGTACCTGGTTTTGGGGGGCAGGATAAAGGTGGTCTGAAGGGTTTTTATGATATTTTATTAAAATATAGTAGCGATGGTGACCGTCGGTTTGACACTAGTTGCTGGCTGCGTTGCCACAGTGGTAGCCTGAATAAATTTGCCTTTTGCATTTCAGTGAGGTCTTATCTACACTACTTTCTATATTGTTTTCCTTTCTTTCATATCATATTACACTTTTGTTTTTGTTTTTCTAGGATTGCTTTGTAATAATTTGTACAGTTTTGCATGTTATATAGATGTAATCATTTTTTCTTTCTTGGACTTGGCTTTTTTTTCAACGGTTTGGGCATTTTGTGTCGTTTTATTTTTTGCTGAGGATAACCCACTACAGGTGTTGTAGATTCTTTTTTGCACAAAAAAACATATTTAAGGTGTAAGGACAAAACAAAAACAAAAAAATAGATAATGTATGAAAGTGGCGGCCACGCGTATGTGGAGAACTCATGTTAATCTGTCTCCGATGTATTTCAATAAAACGGAGCGCTGTTACAAACACAATGCTGCTGTGCGTTTCTGTGTAGTATATGTTTGTGTATATATATACACCTAATATGTATATATATATACACCTAATATGTATATATATATACACCTAATATGTATATATACCTATATGTATATACACCTAATATGTATATATATACACTTAATATACACTATATATATATGTATATATATAGTGTGTATATATATATATATATGTATATGTATATATATATATATATATGTATGTATATATATATATATAGTGTATGCGGGCATTCCGTAGGAAAGGAACTTGCGCTTCTGAACTCATGAAAAAACTTTATTACAGCTTCCACAAAGGTTTCATTTTTATGTATACATACCCCACAATAACTATTTGGGCAAATATTTATACAAGAAAGAAACAAAACTCTTGCGACCCGACCAAAACTATTGGCAAATTCTACACTAGTTGAATGATACTATCGTTTATCATATTCGAGCTGTAAGGCAGCAAATTGGCATTCATCATATAGTTCAGTCCTTGGATCCAAAATGGTGGACGAGCACAATCCATTTGAACAGTTAAGTGATGACATAATTGTGTTAAAAACCATTACATTTAAATAGCGTAGAAAAAGATTGAGCAAGATTTGACCTGAAACTCTTCATTCATATTTTATGTTTACATAATTTCTCTCTGTAATTGGGGTGTTCAGCATTTCCCTTTTACCAGTCAGGTTTACCTGAAAGTTCATAAAGGTCGAAACTTTACAAATCGTATGTTAGGAAAGTCTTGGACCTTTGTTTGATTACGCTAAAGATTGAATGACTAGGTTGTGATCAACTACATCACAAATATACGTTCACATTTTTGGGCATTTCCCAGAATCCACTTAAAGGGGGCCACCTTAACAAGCTGAAGAAAGGCCATGACCGTACGTTTCGGATCAGTAAATCTGTGCTCCAGTGAGCAACACTGTACCGATGATGTCACAGTCAAATTGAAGACAAAAGAGAGGGTATGTTATTAAATGACACTGATTTCCCACATTATCAGTGTTTATATTCACAGTCAAATAAAAAGACCTAACAATCTTGGAAAGCAGCATCCTTGATTCACAGAAATATTTGAGTAGTTGCATGTATAGTCTACTATATCAAGTCCTTTATGTAGATATTACTACAGAACAAGAAAACAAAGCAAGAAAAGTCTTTATATGCTCCATAGTATAGGTCCGGATGGTAATTCTCTAACAATCGTCGGTTGAATGTATTTCATATCCACATCCTCAGCAGGTTCTAGACATAACATGACATAAAGATGATATAGTTCCTCCGGAGGTCACCATGACGATCGTGATGCTCATGGTCTTTGGAGGGAATCAATACAGTGCTTGTGATTGGCTGAACCTGAGGAGCCTTTTTGAGGCATCTTAAATATAGAACGTTGATTGGCTGGCCGTAGCTCCACCCACCACTCATTTGTATGCAGAATCTCGCAGCACCGACGACGCCATCCAAATTCCCCTCAACATGACTTGACATCACTATAAGCAAACAGCTCCCTTTGAGTCTGAATGGAGCATTTGGGCTATCATAAGCCAACAGGTAATGGCTAACTAGTAACCATAAAGCTGTTAAACTCTGAAGCAATCCAGTGTAACACATATGCTCAGGTCAAGTTCCATGTAGATTTTCTTTTTCTAAAGCAGGAAAAAAGATAGCCACCTCCATATCAGATAAAAGTGTCACGATTTCACGTATCTCAAGCTCTAGTACCGTCTTCCTCCAGCACCCTGTGGATTCCGTGTCCGGGAACGCTGTGGACCGCCTGCGTAGCAACGCTAAGGTCTCTCACGCTGCTGTGCCGCGATTGGCTCTCCAGCCGCTGGGCGGAGCCGTGCCGTGATGGGCTGTCCAGGCGGTTGTTGCTGCATTGTCTCGACTGTGATTGGTCCTTGAGTCGAGGCAGGCTTCCGTAGGGTGGGCACTCCTCTTTGGCACGGAAACTGGAGGCGGTGAACCTGAGAGGGGGCAGAATGGAGACGAGTGAGGGGGTGAGAGCCAGAGGAGTTTTATTCAAGTTTCCATCTGGGATTTTGATTTGCCAAGAAATCAATTAATGCATTCCTGTTTTGTTTTTTGGTGATTTGTGAATCCGGAGAGGAAGTGATTTGGATCATGGGTGTATCAAATCACCACATTGATACCTTTTTAATAACGTGTCAATGAGTTGATACACCCATAAGTATAGAGACGATATCAATATGTTTTTTGATATCGTCTCTACGAGCTGAACGAAAACAGTGGCAGTTCCTCAGTATGTTCCTCACTATCTTACCAGGTCATCGTATGCTGACGACACCTTCGCTCTTGCCTCATGAACCGATTCTCCCAGTGCTCTGTGGTTACGGTCAATGTCTCTAATTCTAATTCTAATCACCATGGCGACAACACCACCGCCCTACCTTCCATCACGGGAGCGGTGCAGGCTGCCGTGGTAGCTGCTGCCGCTGCTCTTGGAGGGCCCGCTACGCATGGAGCCGGCCCGGCTGGTGCTGCCGCTGGCGGGCTGGTCCAGCATGGCCAGGTGGGTGGAGGAGGCGTGGGTGGAGGTGCCCTGAGTGGAGGTGCCGCAGGACTTCCTCACGACGGGTCCACTGGGTTCCCTCAGCAGCAGCTGGGCGAAGTCGGGCTCAGGCCCCAGGGCCTGGTGGCTCTTGTGCACCATCCTGCTGAGGTGGTGGTGGAGGAGGGGGGAGGCGGGGAGAGAGGTGGAGGTGGAGGCCAGGGGGAGGTGGAGAGAGGAGAGGGAGGGTAGGGAAAGTCGCAGGAGGGTGGGGAGGGAGAGGGGGAAGGTGGTGGGGAAGGGGGAGATGGAGGAGGGAGAGGAGGAGGAGGAGGAGCAGAAGGTGGGAGAAGGGGTTAACGCTCTGAGTTTTGTGAGTCACAGAGGAGAGGAAGAGAGGGGGATTTACAGAGTGAGAGGCGGGTTTTCACAAGGACTCTGGCGACCTCGTATCTATGGGAACCGATCACCTTCTGGGTGACATCGGGTTCCGATGTGATCTAATGGGAGGTGTTCAGATAATCTGCAACTTGGGTCACCTGGGTAGTGTTTTATCAGTATAATCCTATTATCCTTCCTTCTTTAAACATAACATTAAAGTATACTTCACATAAGACGATTTCATTAACATGGTCGATGAAAACATGTAACAATCAGATAAAATATTTATGATGGCGAAACTACTTCATGTGAGTACCAACTATTTGCGGCTGTTGTTTTTGTGTTAAGAACCAACTATTAGCACGTGTTGATTACCAACTATTTGCTCGTATTGTTTTTGTGTTAAGTACGTACTCTGCGTTTTTTGGTTACGTATGTTTTCTTAGTGTTTCCTAGAGATAAGTAAATTCTCTTTGCATGTGGTTCTTGCGTTAACTACAAACTGTTTGAGTGTTTTTATGTTATTGTACGTACTCTTTGCGTGTCTTGCCGTGGAAGAAGCTGGCCCACTCGAAGCAGGTCTTCTTGCTGCCCACCCAGAAGACGGAGGGGATGCCCACGATCAGCATCATCAGGTACTTAATGAGGAAGAGGACCAGGTCTGGACGGCTGCTCTGCTCCACCTGGGGGAGTGCCCACATACACACACACACACACACACACTGAACTGTCTGTATTTGTCTTTCAGTGAGTCTGGTTGAACACACAAACACGGAGAGATGCATGTTAGTTTTTCTGTACTATAGTTGGCCAAAGGAGAATATATCAATATATGCATGTATCCTTGTATCGTGTGTGTGTGTGTGTGTGTTTGTGTGTGTTGAGGTGAGCTCATCGACTGTATTTCCACCCACACAGAACTGATAAACGCAGGCTGGCGGGCATTTTGACTTGATTCATTGAGTCATGCCTTCAAATAAGTGTATGTTTCTAGTGGTGTGTGAGTATGTGCGTGTGTGTTTACCCTGCCTGCCTCATTACTGACAACTGGCTATAGCCTGCCAGAGACATAAATAAACAGTGGTGAGCACAAACTCTAGACAGCTCTAGTCATCTTTTGATGATGCTTGGAGGCTCTCTGATACTTAGACACACTCAGAGAGAGAGAGAGAGAGAGAGAGAGAGAGAGAGAGTGAGAGAGAGAGAGAGAGCTTCTTTCTACCTCCTCCACAGCAGAGTGTCCGCTGTGCCTCCAGGGAGAGAGAGCTGTTCAGATAAATAAAGTCCTGCCTCTATCCGCTGTCTTTACACTAGCGCTGGCTTTGTATGTGTGTGTGTGTGTGTGTGTCTTTCTCCTCAGTTACTCGTCCATTGTACTGTGCTTTATGCTTTTGGAATTGAAAGATTACATTATGTAATTCTTTCATATAATCAGTGCCATTTGGAGGACCCGTCTATCCAAAGCATCTGACCATACCATGAGTGTAAACATGCTTAGCATGGGCTGACCCGGTGGGAATGGAACCCCTAACCCTAGCAGAGTTAATGCCATGCTCTACCAGTTGGGCTAGACCGAACACGACAGGAGTGTATTTATCTTTCAATGATCAATAACCCCCTGTTCATCTTATGTTATATTCATCATTAATAAAACCAGTTCTGAGCATCTTCCTTGGTTAGGAATTAATCTATTCTATTTTTAACTCCATGGTCCTCTTCTCCTCTCTATATAGAACCAGTATCTGCTACACTGAGTTCATTAAACAGACATGCTATACGTAGCATCATTGTTGGGAAGATTAGCAGTAGCGTGCAGTGTAGCGTGTTTTGATGCATTCTCTGCTTTAGCTGTTGTGGTCTTCTCTATGGAACCACTATGCCGAACTCAGCCCCGCTATATATGGCATCGCTGTGAGTTAGATTAGCGCCAGTGTGCAGTATAGCGTAGCGTGTTGTGATGCGTTAGCGCGCTGTGATCTAGAGCGGGCTGACTCTGGTGAACCCACAGTGGGGTGGGTGTGGATGCGTAGCGTCAGAGGGGATCCAGAGCACCGGGCTACCCAACACAGCGTGTAGGACGGATTAAGAGTATAGGGCTGCACAGGTTCAGATGCGTAGTCCTATACTCTTAATCCGTCCTTCATGCTGTGTTGTGTACCACGCAAAAGAAAAAGGCTTAATAGGGTTAGAAAACTCTAAACAGTTTTCCTTTGAGTTCACGCACGCACACACATACACACACATTACTTTCTCACAATCCCGTGTTCTTGGTGAGTAAGAGATAATGCACAACTGCTGCTGCATGCTGATCCACATGATCACGTTTAGGTTTAGCTCAACATACACACACACACACACACATACACACACACAAACAATACCACATGGTTACTCAGTACTCCAGCTGTGTACTGCATATATGTGTGGTGTGTGTGTGTGTGTGTGTGTGTGTAAAGACTAACAAAGGATCTGTTTTCTGGGATATTCCTGGGAATGGCCCAACATTCCCACCAGAGCCATCTAGTAAGGATTAGTATGAATGACTGAGTATGAGTTTGGATATATAGTTTGGACCCACGGTGTTCGAACAGTGTCAGTGTTGTGTGTTGCTCTGATTCTACCATTATAAAGTACCCAGATAGAGCAACTAGGAGCCGGTTGAATTATTTACAGCCTCTCAGTGAGTGGGAGAGAGCTATAGCTAGAGGCTAGCACAGCTCTCTCTTTCACAAAGCTCTCGCTCTGTCTCGCTTTCTGTCTCTAACACAGCTCATTCTTCCGCTCTCTTTTACACATCTCTCTCGCTTTCTTATAAAGCTCTCTCTCTCTCTCTCTCTCTCTCTCTCTCTCTCTACCAGCTACCCCCCAGGGTGGGCTTATATATACGTGTGTGTGTGAGTTGTGCTTTGATATAGCTGCTGTAGGTGAGATGGATAGAGCAAACAGAGCAGAAGAGTAGTCTCTCTCTCTCTCTCTCTCTCTCTCTCCGCCAATAAACAACGCATCTTTCGTAATAAATACAGTGCTACACTTTCAGCTGAGCCAAAGCAGCCTTTAGTTGTGTGTACCTGGTAGGGGCACGGGATGTGGTACTCCTTGCACCGCTCCTGCACCCAGGTGGTGTCCCAGGCCTGCCGGTGGCTGCTCTCGTACAGGTAGCAGGCCAGCACGGTGAGCAGCGGCACCAGGTAGAGGACGGAGAACACCCCGATGCGGATCATGAACTTGACCAGCTTCTCCTGGTTCTCCTTCTCCAGGGGGATCTCCATGCGCACGCGGTTCAGCGCCGCGATGCCCGCCAGCAGCAGGGCCACGCCCACCTGGAGGGAGAAAGCCAGGAGTCAAACCAGGTTGATTTGCGTTCAGATAGGGTTTATGTTATTTCTCAAACACTTCAGTTTGGATGATGTAGTAATATGTCGTTTCTGTAAGAAAGGAAAGCAAGGAGGGCCCTGAATGAATCGATTCATGACTTTGTCAGCGAACTATTACGGATCATGCGATCGGGGGTTTTAGTGACAAAATGAGAGGAAGAAAATGGCTCCCACTCCTCCTAAACAAAGGCTTACAGTATAGATTCATTTTTATGTACAAAGAAAATAGAGACATTGAGATTCTTTTCGAAGTCTAAAATCTGTCCCCTGTGGCATTAGCCAGTTCTTTTTCAAAACCAGTAGCCAGATTTACGATGAGTTCATGGTTACGTTCCCATTCATGCCGTTTACATTTCCACTCCTCATCATGTATAAAGATATATCGTTTAGCATATCTTTGGTCATTTATCTTGTCTCACACCATGTTCTCAACCCTTTTTCCTTTTCCTTCCTATCACCAAACGTTCCTGTCTGAGACGAACAATGAAACGCTAAATAAAGGTTCCGCTCACCACCACGTCCAGGCCCAGCGGCGCCAGCAGGAACCAGCGCAGCGCCGTGAGGTCGTAGAGCCCCACGAAGCACACGCCGCTGACGCCGTCGCCCTCGATCTTGTTCATGGCCAGCAGGGTGACGGTGAGGGCCCCCGGGAGCCCCCACGCGCAGGCGTGGAACAGCAGGGCCTTCTTCTCGATGGCCTCGCTGCCCCACTTGGGCACGGCGGCCAGGAACCAGGTGACGGTGAGGACCACCCACCACACGCTGCCCGCCATGGTGAAGAAGTAGAGCATCATGAAGAGCAGTGTGCACGCCTGGGGGAGGAGTTAAGGTCACCGGTTTAGGTTGTGAGCTCACGCCCTGAAATCACCTAGCCTTGTTTACGGTTGCTGCGCCGTGTTTGAGGTTGGTGGAATATAGTCCGTATGTTCTCTACATCTTTTAGCCATTGGACGTCTTTCCCCAGTGATGCAGGTCCTGTCGGTTCAAAAGTGTTATACTTATGATGTGATTTTATTTACTATAATGCATTTTAATATATGACCCGCTCAGGGACTATAGAGATGTAAACTAGCCTCCCGGGCTGACACATTTACAGAAATGCTTTAACGAGTACTGTCCCTGACAAATAAACCAATAAATCAAATGAAAGGAATCGCGTAACGGTTCTGTTAACGTTGCATTTAGGTAACATTCACATTGCATTTACATTCACATCACGTTTTAATCCAATAATCACGTGGACTGGGCTGCAGAAGGACTTTAAACCCAAGCGTCTGCCAACGCTTTCCGAACGTTAAGCGCACTTAAGAACAATGGTGAATGACTCCTTTAGTTTTTGTCTTTGCTTTTTCGGTATCCTAAAAGTTCAAGTAATAATTTCTTAGTTTCTGTTTTGTGTCTTTGGCACTGATGTCAGTCACACTATGTCACTGCCCATCTATCTTGGCTGGGGTCTCCCTTGTAAACAAGTCCTTGGGTTCCAATGGGAACCAACCGGAGTAAATAAACGTCCAATCAAAACGTCCCCTCCCTCTCTCCCCTACCCGCCTACCTTGTTGTGGGAGCCCTGGGTGACGGTAGCGGCGCGGAACCGCCCGGGGCTGGCGGGGTTGCACGCCACGCGGTCGTCCAGCAGGAAGCCCAGGAAGAATGCCAGCGACACCATCATGTAGCACACGGCGTAGAAGATGATCGGCCGTTCCGGGTAGCGGAAGCGCGACACGTCGATGAGGAAGGTGAGGAAGGTGAAGAGCGTGGCCGACAGACACACGATGGACACCACGCCAATGAAGTAGCGTGCCAGCGCCAGCTCCTCGCGCCCGAAGTACATGTTGGGGCAGGGCGGCGAGCAGTCGCGCACGCCCATGAAGGAGTAGCCCAGGTCGGGGTCGATCTTGAGCTCTCGCGGGCACCAGAAGCCGTAGTCGCGCTGGACGGCGCCGGGGGACTCAGAGCTGGGGGTCTCAGAGCTGGACAGGAGGTCCGTGGCGCGGGGGTAGGGCTCGTCGCAGTCGGGGAACCTGGAGGATGTGATCACATTCTATTTTATCGGATTATATTATATTGGATACTATTTTGTCCGATTTTATTATACGAGATGATCGTTCAACCCTGTTCTTTCATATTAAATACCATTAGAACTAGGTTATGACCAAGCAATATGTTCTTTCTTATCAAAAACGTGTTTTTTTTTTTAAAGAAAGAGCATATTACAATATGCCCATATGAATATGAGATTGTTATTTCCCCGCCACCTCTACAGACCTGTCGCAGTCCATCTCCTGGGGCCAGCTGACCCCGAACATGTCCATGAGGCGGTAGCAGTCGCTGCGCGCCTGGAGGCAGAGCCGGCGGCAGGGCAGGGTGACACGGCCGTACTCGGTGCACACCGGTGCGTACAGCGCACACAGGAACATACGCAGCTCCTGGGAACACTGCAGGTTCACCATGGGGTGGAAGGGCTGTGTGTGGGGGGGGGGGGGGGGGGGGGGGGGGGGGGGAGAGGAGAGACACACGCCCCTTTTACACAGAGATCCAGCAATGTTACCGTAAATATGATCCGGCATTACAATGGCTTTGATTTAATACACATGACCAAACAAAGTTTGGGTGTTACCGAATCAGAGGCATGACGTGCAACACAACAGCGTCAGAGTCTTGTGCGACGTATAGCCTACGAGTCGTTTCTAAACAATATGGTCGCGTGAACTGAGTGTTGAGGTGCTATACTGCTCTTCAAACACAAGCAAAGTTGCTGGGCATTGTGTACAACATGTTGATGCGTAGGATTACAATGGTGGATTTGTGCGAGCAATGTGTTTGTGTGGTCAAAAGTATGGCATCCGAGGGATAGTGGTTATTTAATTGAACTTTTGACTATTAACATTTCATTTGCATCTTGTTTTTGTCATTTGCAGTTTTTTTGTGCTTTGGAATGTAACTACATTTCCCCCTGCATGCCAATAAAGAGAGAGCGAGAGAGAGATTCTAAAGATCACGATTCTCTTTCAAACAAAAAAACCAAAGCTTCAAGCTAGCCTAGGTCTGCATGTACCATAGGATTTGTATCCTTGACTTTGTATTCCAGAGTCAAACTGAATTATCATTTAATTGTGCCTAAGAAACCGTGCTGGTAGCGTCAGGTTAAGAACCAGTCTCTCTCTCTCTTCATCTCTCTCTCTCTATTTATTATTGATGTGTTTCGGTGACTCTCTTCCTGTTCTATTGTAACTGCTGCCGTCATTGCAGATCCTCAAGGACCGACACAAAGGTGTTTATCCCTCAAACAAGCAACTGTTTACAGCACACAAACACCTGCCAGGGAACAGAGGAGCTGTTTAAACTAAGCCCTTTAATCCAGATTCAACTCTTGAATTGGGATTCGTTTTCTATTGCGATGTCTTAGTGCGGACATCAGTCTCTCTTCTCTCCATGTTCCATGTGTGTTGTATCCTTGGTAGTAAACAGATGGGATTTCTGATCTGGATGCAAACTAGAATCTAAATCCCTTGTGGAATCTAGATTATGTTCCTTGTGTTAACATGACCAGAAAGATAGACAGAGGGAGAGACAGACAGAGGGAGAGACAGACAGACAGACAGACAGACAGACAGACAGACAGACAGAGGGAGTTAGTGGGGGGGTAGTGAAATTATTAAGAGGTGTTGATCAGCTCATTAATGTTGTTTTAATTTGCATAAACAAAGAGATGTATTAAAAATGTACAAGAAGGAAAATCCCAGCTGGCAATTTGATGGTTGTTATCGGCAACATCAAACGTGGTGATGTGTCGTTTTGGAATGGATGATGACAGACATCAGTTCAGTCTGAAGCCAACTCCCAGTGGGAGGGAGGGGGAGACAGACAGAGGGGAGAGAGGGGAGGATTGTTTCTGTAGATGAGATGAGTCCAAAAAACAACTCTGGCTCCCTTTCTCCTAATCCTTAGATCCCCCTTTTTCCATCCTCCTCTCTCTCTCACCCACTCCTCCTACCCCTTTCTCCCATCTCTATCTCTGCCCCCCACCTCTATCTCCCCCACTCCTCCACCACCCATCTCTCCAAGTCATTTCAGGCTGTGATCTGGTACAATGGGACAGAGATAGGAGGAGCAGAACAAGCCAGATCACCCCCACTACTGGGACACACACACACACACACACACACGCACACACACACACACACACACACACACACACACACACACACACACACACACACACACAGTGGGGGGGGGGGGGGGGGGGGGGGGGGGCTGCTGTCTTTGTGTTTGAGGGAAGACCACGCTGTGATTGAGTGACATACTGCTGTAACACACACACACACACACACACACACACACTACTGGAACACACATGCATGTACACACACACACACACACACACACACACACACACACACACATCACAAGCATCCACTACCAGTGGCACATTTCATTAGCGTAATCTCACATGTACTGGTACACAAACAGTTTCTCTCTCACACTCACACACAGTTAGGGGGCATCTGGCGGTCATGTTTAAAATATGTAAATCCCCCAACCGAAGGAAGGTAGTGTGTATGTCTGAGCGAGAGAGACATCTGAGCTTACATTTTGGATTTTTGTATGCTTACACATTTGTATGTGTGTGTGTGTGTGTGTGTGTGTGTGTGTGTGTGTGTGTGTGTGTGTGTGTGTGTGTGTGTGTGTGTGTGTGTACACGCGTAGCAGGATATGTTTTTGTTCTATATATTTTGTGAAGACTCCGCTTGTAGTTTAACTGAAAACAGGGAGACCACAGATCCAGTCCGGTCCACGAATGTCTAGGTTCATTTCAGCCCTATACATCCCCTCCCCTGTGCTTCTTATAGCGCTGGGGGTGTCATTTAAAGCAGGGAGGGGGAGGGGAGAAGGGAGGAGTGTGTGTGGGGTGGGTTGCTTGCTTGGGTGAAACCAAATTACAATAATATGTCCTCATTATTAATTCAGGTGTTTGGCTGTCCATGCAGTTTTGATCAGCGTGTTTGGTTTCCCTTTAGGATGCTGCACTCTTGAGGACATGCTACGTCTGTCTTCTGACTCTTCTGTTAAGTCACAATATAAAAGGATTGGTATGGCTAATAGACTAGGGGGCCTCTGAAAGCACATAGCAGCCACACACACACACACACACACACACACATCCCTGTTCCCACACGTTTTCTGGCAAAGGGATCTTTGTGGAAGAACGGAGGGTAGAAACAGACATGTGTGGTGGGGTTTAGTAGGTTCTCATATGCAGGATCAGCTGTTTATTTTATATAAATTTTATATCAGGAAGATCGGTAATGAAAAAAGTGTAATCAATTTTTATCCAAAGTGACTTACAGTGAATTTGAGACAGATGGAAGCATTAAGGAGCAGGTAGGGGTTAGGGCATCTTGCTCAAGGATGCCTACAAGTAGACTGTGGACATTGGGGTTCGAATCCTGAACCTTTCGTCTGGGAGTCAAACACCCTAATCACCACTAGACGATCCTTCCCCCTCATCTAGAAGACTCTTTGCTAGCTCCGGATCATTCCGGTTCTGTTGCAAAGCAGGGGGCGGTTTAGTCATCTTACACACCTGTCATAATTGGACTCAAGCAGTGTGTCAGTGGTGTAGTTTCTGTACAAATGGAGTCCTCACATTTCACGGGACGCCACGGCAACGATGACACGAGCAGACAAGTGCTCTCTCGGCATCTGAAAACCGTCGGGCTGGTATGGCTTCCAACACACACACACACACACACACACACACACACACACACACACACACACACACACACACACACACACACACACACACACACATACTTTCTGACACACACATACACTCTGACACACCCACACACACTCTTCCCCCTCAGAGCTAAGGTTACCATCGCAAGTGTTGTTCCTTGCCATAGGAATCATGTAGTCTGATTCACGTTGGAGTTGGAGTTGGAGTGGGGAAGATAGAGTTGGGCTCCATGTTGTAAATAACCTGTATAGTTATTTTGAATATTGTTTTTTACTGTTGAATGTTCAGAGCAGTAGTATGTTCATACTGTGTCCAAAACTATTTGACTTTACTTATTTATTTTAATTAATTTAATTAATTACACATTCATTTATTAATAAGGTTTTCTTCTGCGTATCGCTAAATGTTGTATGTTCTGTAGCAGCTGACGTTCTTTTGTTTAATTTGACTTTGCTGTGCTGTCCGCATGGGCAGGTCAACCTTGCATAAACATTTTTAATCTCCATGTGTTCCACGTGGATAAATAAATCATATTGACAGTTGACCTCAATGAAATAAAAAATAATTTCAGCAAAGGTCCAGCAAAACTGTCGTTATTCTGTCATTCAGATCAAAATGGCAGCTATTGCTAACATTTTCTGAATGGTAAGAAATAAACGTTGCTTTACTCACTAAGATAACACTTCATTTTTAATCCATGAAGGTAAATACAGAAGACTAGAATCCTAGATCCTAGAATAAATAAACAGGTTATTAACAACATACAGTCTTCCGTGACACATATGCATTACCTCATCGGCTGAAGCTTTGCCAGCCTGGGCTGACCCGAGATGAGATCTAAAGCAGCTAAAAAACCCTGCATCTCCGATGACACTGCCCCAGGCTACAAGAACTCCAGAACGCTGTCAACTCCACTGTCATTTCATGTAATGTACCGCTGTGGTTCTCAAACTGTAATGTACCGCTGTGGTTCTCAAACTGTAATGTACCGCCGTGGTTCTCAAACTGTAATGTACCGCCATGGTTCTCAAACTGTAATGTACCGCCATGGTTCTCAAACGGTAATGTACCGCCATGGTTCTCAAACTGTAATGTACCGCCGTGGTTCTCAAACTGTGGGTCACGAACCATGAGTGGGTTGTGGATGGCAGGATCATGGCCACAATACACTTCGTTATAAATATATATGCGTGTTTACACCATGTATTGTTTTCTTCATTTCTTTGCCTGTCTTGTTTAATTTGTAATATAAATGTACATTTAGCAGAAGCTTTATCCAAAGCGACATACAAGTTAGGCTGAGAACTAAATTCATGAATAAAGAAATACAGAAAATGGGCAAAAGTACACAATAGCTGTACTTCAATTGTAAGTGTAGTACAAACATAAGTGTAGAAATCTATGTGTATGTAGTTATTGTTTTTAATATTATCAGTATAGTAATTATTTTGTTTAAGTAATATAATTGCCTAATAAGTGGATAGTGTGTTTGACTCCCAGCACAAAGGCACTTGGTTTGATTTCCAATGTCTTCTTTTAAGTCAGTTAGTCTTATCTATAAAGTAATTAGTTGCTTTAATAAGTAGATATTATCCATATAAAATATATCAAGTAATATACTATAAAAAATCTCAAACTGACTTGATAGCCCACTGGCTAGTATGTTTGACTGGTTTTTAGAAAACCAAAAATGTAAAACCCAGAAATATGATTTCTTTATTTTGCTTTAACAAATTACTTTTTAAAGTAAGGATGACAAAAATCTGGATTTTTTTATATCAGACAAACCCAGAACCTCATGTCTGAGGCATGAGAGCAATAAGTCATCTCAGCTTCTGTTATCTCTTAAGAAAATCATTTTCCTCCTCCTTCAGTAGTCAACAAATGTTTATTTCTAGCGGCTTTACATTGTGTTGAATAAAAAAATATAGGTAACACCTACATTTTAAGTGTACTTTTTTTTTTTTTAAAGATGTTAAAATTAATGTAATTTGACACCTTTTGATTTGGAAAAAAATATTCTCAAAATGCTTTTTGTTTGAGCTACATTAGCTAAATAGCTTAGTACAGCCGATCGAACATTTTTCTTTATTTGGCCAGGAGCCATCCATGTAATGACTTTTTATCATCCCGGAGTGTCTTACTGGAATCAGCATTCAAGGTTTTTCTGCGGATTTCCCAAATGTCGACAAAGAAATACCAAGCGTGTAATACACAAGTAATCAATGCTAATGTAATCGCGGCTCGACCACCTCCTGCTACCGCCATTACGAATTCATGACAGTTATTTAAGCCCTTTCAGGAACACAGAATAATGTGGAAAGAAATATGCCACAGTTGAAGCAGGATCCAAATAGACAGTCAGACGCCTCAATTAAAAGGATGACGTTTGTTCCAACGTGTCTGCATAAGTCTGTGTGTATATTTGTGTGTGTGTGTTTATGTGTGCATACCAGTGGTTTTGCTACTAAAACGAATGCATTGTATCAGCTGCGGTACAAAGCCTTGACTGCTAGCGTGGATCTCTAAACACTCCAATGACTGATGGTTGATCAGCCCTATTGAGTGTCAGGGTCATCCCCTGGTTACTGACCGCTGGCTCTCACTAAAAGGGAAAACCTCACCCCACCTTCCTGTCTCGATCAATGCCCCCTACTCTCTCCTACACCAACCTTCATTCATTCATTAAATTCTCTCATCTCCTACTACTCTATTCCTCTACTCTCTTCTTCATTGTCTTTTCAATTAAATTCAAAGGGCTTTATTGGCATCATGGGGAAAATACGTTTACATTGCCAAAGCACGTAAGTCAATAAGATTAAAAACATATATGTTTTAATCTCTCTCTCTCTTCCATTAAGACCGCTGCTCTCCCTTCCAGTCAGTCTATCTGCGTCTCTCTCCCTCTAGTTTATTGTTGTTATATTTCATGTCTCCTAGTGTTTTTTGTCTTCTTTCATTTCTTCCTGTAACTCCCCCCCCCCCTCACTCCCCCCTCCTCCCTCCCTCCCCCCACTCCTCTCTCTCGTTTCAAAATCTTTAAAATTTCCAAGCTCAGCACCATGGCGACTGCTGATGCAGCAGCCGGGAGAGAGGAGGCAGAGGGGAGAAGGAGACGGAGACGGGGGCTGGGAGAGGAGGAGGACTGGAGTGAGGGGTTAGGGGTTAGGAGGAGGAGGTGAATGAAGGGAGGATGAAGGAGGGAGGGAGTGAGAGAGGAGGTGGTCGGGTGGGTAAAGAGGAGGTGGAGATGGGGGGGAGGAGGTGTCCCTAGAGGTCAGGGCGCAGGACGGAGGAGGCCACCTCCCTGCCTCCCTTTGTTAAGAGCACAATTGTGACCGTTGCCCCGGCAACCGGTCTGCCCCGCATTGGAAAGGGGGTGGTGGTGGGAGGGATGGGGTGGTGGGGGGGAGGGATGGGGTGGTGGGGGGGAGGGAAGGATGGTGGTGTGTGTGAGGACAAAAGAGATAGAAGGGGAGAGAGAGAGAGAGAGAGAGAGAGAGAGAGAGAGAGAGAGAGAGAGAGAGAGAGAGAGAGAGAGAGAGAGAGAGAGAGAGAGAGAGAGAGAGAGAGAGAGAGGTGTCATTCACAGCCAAGTTTGGAGCCTTGTGGATTGATAGTGTGCGATAAACACACACACACACACACACACACACACACACACACACACACACACACACACACACACACACAGGGTGGGTTGTCAAGCTAGAAGCCACTCTCTCTGTGGATGTTCCCCTCATTCAGTGTGGAGCCAATAAACAGGCTGTCCGACATTAGATAAAACAAGAGACTCTTTTATAGGTCGGGTCACGCTGGATGGGCCTCATCTTAACACGTTTTCTCTGTGTGTCTATGTGCGTGTATGTATGTGTGTGTGTGGGGGGGGGGACCTTTAGCTAAGTGGCATGCTAGCTAACAACATTAGCTTATTAATGAGTGCGCCTTTAGTAATTTCTTTTCACATTGTCACAAAACCCAATAGACAGCTTAGTCAGCATTCTGTTCGCATACACAAGCACCTTTGCATGTGTGTGTGTCCTTACATGTACAACAAAACTAAAACAGACTTTCTTTTCAAGCGTTTGACAAATCTTTTCACAACATATGGGTGGAGTACGGTTGCTGTTCTATACAACGGTAACATGACACGGTTTATCTAACCAGCTACGGTAACCGGAGACAACCAGTCGATTAAATGACCTGAAAACAAGAGGAAAGGGTGGGAGAGGGGCTAGGGTAGTGGCTTGGCAGCCATATGCTAATGGTCTGTGGGAAAACATATGGGGTGGCTATGTAGTCTAGCTACAAGAAGTGGTGTGATTCTTACTGTCCAAGCAAATGTCTGTTGGTTGTTAAATTATTATCAGTCAGCAAACATATGAATCCAAAGGGTTAACCCTTTCAGTTTAAGCACGTCAGTTATCAAGTTGTAATATTTCGAAGTTGGAAAAAAGTTGAATACTTAATCCCCCAAAAACATTATACGAGATGATCACTAGCTGAGTCATATTTTTAAAAGACTCCAATTGTGATCCAACATTGACATTAAATATAATAGTTGCTTAATCCACATAAGGGCTTTCTCCATATCATGAAGAGCACATTTTTCTTTTGTAATTTTGCAGATTTTTTCATTCCTTTATACAGCATATATACAATATTGTTTGTTTTTGATTGGTCTCCCGTAACTGATTTGACGTTTGAACCACATCTGAACCCAGACCTATGAAAATGGGGACATTTTTTCCCCCGCCTCTGCTTCTCCCAGTATAATCTGCCAACATGTCCCAGTATAGAAATAGCTGATTCCCATTAGGCTACCGGAGGCTACTGTCCCACATCAGCTCTGAGGTCATTCAGCGGTCAGCCATGATAGGCCATTATTACCCAGTAACTGAAAATCCTATTTTCATTCGAAGGAATTCGCTATCTTACATCTCCCTGCTTTGTCAGCCGTGAGAGGTCCAGAATGTGCTCTACAATGAGTAGCAATCAAATATTTTCTAAAAGGAGAAACGAAGATCCTTAGTCTGGTCATTTTGCGCCATTTTAGTAAAAATGTAAGATTATATCTGGGCAACCAAGCTGTCAAATGCCATCCACTTCACAGAGCGAAAAACCACTGAACTATTAAGAGCTTTGGATGAAAAAAACAACACAAACACCATAACACAGCCTGGTTGTACAAGCGTTATCTCTCGAGACACAAGAAGAACAGAATCTACAGCCAACAATTCATCTTCGTCGCCGTGCCAACACCCCCTCAAACAAACAACCAACATCTACGCCAAATCCCAATCCAACAGCCCAGCACTACAGCACTTTAGAGGGCGGTTCATCATCAAAACACCCAACCACGGGTCTTTTGGTTCACGTCCAAGTCTCGGTTCCTTCGCCGAGTCGCCCATTCATCATCATTATCACGGCTATTCACGAGACCTAATTCCTCTTTTAACATCAACTGTCAATTCCCCACCTCGACTGCACTGTTCCCGGCTCACAGGCCCCTGAATGCTCCCAGAAACCCCCATCCGGAGCTGCCAGGAGCCACCAGGACCAGGAACACAAGCAGCAGCCAGACTCCAGGGGCCGCGAGACCAACGCTCCTAGGGGCCCAATGTTGGGAATGCTGGTTGATGTGAGCTCCTTCTAAGCTCTTTAAAAAAGGATTCCAAGGGCTGAAAGAGTCTTAATTGTGGAGCCGTGACAAATCAAAGTGACCACCGTTCAAAACACCAGGAATGCCGCTTTCTGTTGCGTGCAATGCACAAGCGCACACACACACATTAATTAAGCCTTAAACACTAACCTGGCTACGTTACAAATGGCATTCACGATAATTCAGGCACAGCAATTTGGGGAAATTATTCAGCCTCAAATACAGTGTAACTAATGTGTAATGTGTTACACTTGTTAAAGTCCTAAATGATCTCCTTCCTTTAGAAAAAAAAAAAAAACAATAGGCCAACAAAGGCATACACCAATAGCACAACATTAAAATACTAAATCTGGAGGGTTGATACTGAATATTCAGCCAATCGCATGGGAGGGACATGGCCCATTGCTGTGATCATCTAGAGATGATGACAAATCCCAGCATCAGCTCTCTGGACTGGCAGGGCATGGTGCAAGGGTTAAATAAGCCTATACCACTGCTCTCGCTCACTCTCTCTCTCTATGTATAGCTCACTCTCTCTCCTTCTCTACATATACGTCCTTTTCTTTCTCCCTTTATTTTTCACTCCCTCCATCCTCCCCCAGTCTCTCTCACTTCCAGTCAATCTATCTGCTGCCCTCTCGTTATCTCTCTCTAACTCTCTCTCTCTCCATCCTTGTCTTTCTCTGTCTATTATACTATAACTCTCTCTCTCTCTTCCATTAAGACTCCTGCTCTCACTTCCAGTCAGTCTCAGTCTCTCAGTCTCTCTCTCTCCATCGGTACATTAATACATTAATACCAGTAGCACACAGATGGAGGTGGGTGGAGTCATGGGGGAATGGTGGAACAGCTCTTCAGTCAGACCTTACAAGCCCCTGTTTACTATTGACACCGCAATGTCATGTATCACAATAACACCTCATTAAATCCAATCCATTGTGGAGCTACAATACAGACGACTACATAATAGTATGTCCCCAAGTAGCACTACATGACTACATAAGTCATTAGACATGAGTTTGTTCAGTTAGAATAAACTGATACTGACTTCTAGCAAGTGGACTCGGTGTACTGAAACTCATACCATAGTGATTCCCCCTTGCACACATATGCTTAAACTAAGGAAGGACTGCATCTGCTTTGTGATTGAGTTTTAACTGCTTACATCAGCATTACCAAAGCCACTACACCACACAGCTATTAAAGCGCTGGTTGAGACGGACATAATGGGATGTTAATCTAGAGATAATCTACAGCGAAGAGGGGGTTAAAACGATAAAACATGGAGAAAACATTGAAATTGAGGCTTAGTCTATCTGCTGAACTCCTCGAGCACAGAAAGCAGTATTCGACAGAGCAGAGAGATAGGAGAGAGAGAGAGAGAGATAGTAAGCATGTAGAATCCTGTACACAGTGGACCGACAGGTCTAAAATCCTGTTATGTAAAAAGTATTATAATTTTATTAGAAGAAGGGATGATTTGGAGTGATAACGTAAATATTCTGGTCTGTCAACACACTAAGTGTGGGACAGGAATCCATTTTGGGGCAACACACCCAGTTTTCAGATTTCACAATGGCAGTTAATGATGATCTATTCTCTTGGACTGCCCCGGGTCAAATTTTGTTAACTAAAATTGTCTGTGTAATACTTTGGTTGTCCTCCAAGTCCCTCAGGTGAGAGAAGGCGAATCAAGCGGAGACTAACACTTGGATTTTAACCAACACGTAGCAGATAGCTAACGGTTAGCTCGCTAGGGTGCCAGCTATCTAGGCTACCAGCAGGATGTCCTTGGGGTAGGCAGTACACCAGACAGACACAGTGAACCAAATATTCATATGAGGCAATTATTTCATAAACCCCCTGGAATACCTCTGTCCAAACATTAACATATATATAGGAATACGTGTGTGATGTGTGTGTGTGTGTGTGTGTGTGATAAGAGCATGTACTTGAGCATAATTTTTTTTCTATTTGTGAGTATAGAAGTAAAGAAGGATCAGATAATCAATAGGACAGGATCTTCTTGGAAAAGGCCATGCAGTGAAAAAGAAGATTGAGAGAGATACCAACAAACATGTCTTTCCCCACTACACAATTAAAAAAATACTTGATAAGCCATTAACCACATGTAGACTGAACCTATAGATGTCCTATTGGCCAAACCGGAGAGAGACAATTTCTTGCTATCAATACGAACAGGAAATTCTGTGAAATAGACACTCCCATTTCTAGCTCTAGACACAAAATAACCATTTCAAAAAGCACCAATGGCGTCATACAAGAGGTGGCACCAATGTGTTTAAAAAGATAAACAGTCTGTTACATAACTGTTTATAAATGTTATCAAATTTGGTACAAAAATGTGCAATGGGATAAATAGAACATAGTCAAGTGACTGTGTAGTGACTGAAGGTTTGATTATGACCTGCCTGTCCTATGTCATTCCATCTCTCTCTTTGAACTATCTAAAAGCGTATAAACCCATACAAACAAAACGCATACATACATAAAACATTGCATTGCGTTGGTTCTCAATCTTCCACAACACCGTACCTCCATGGCGAGCGCGGCCGTCTGCTGGTCGTAGTGGTTCAACACATTGGGCATGAAGGTGGAGTTGTAGGGCAGACCCTGGCACATGCGCAGCGTGATGGGCTCGCACGTGAACATGCTGTGGCTGCTAGCATCCGCGTCCATGGGCACAGCCACGCACGCCGCTAGCATCGACGCTACAGTGAGGACCCAGAGTGGGGCCATGGCTGGAGAGGTGGAGTGGAGTTAGGGAGTGGTGGCGTTCAGGTCGCGGAGGGTTCCGGGAGGTGATGGGGGTGGAGGTGATAAGGGGTATGGGGATATGGGGTTTAGTAGCAGAAAGGAACAAGGTTTGAGGCTAGAGGGAGTAGGAAGTTATGGGTGGCAAGGGGAGGTAGGAATCTAGGGGTTAAGGTTAGGGAGGAGCGGGGATAGAAGGGAAAGAACAAGGGATGTAGGGTAGAGGTAGTAGGGGTTAGGGTAGGACCCCATGGACCAAGGGTAAAGTGAACAATGGTGTCGTCACATTCACCACGTAAGGAGGCGAGAAGAGACAAGGGGGAGGGATGCCCACAGATATAATCCACTGCGCTTTTTGGACAGTACTTTCGGTGTAAAATGGCGACGTGGTGAGCTGAGATGCTACGGAGGGCGTTTAGCTTCACAAAGAAACCGCTTGGATCCGTTGGTGAGATCCAACAAGGCCGACGTAGACTTGGGTTGTATCCATGGCTGTGGGAGCTTCTAGACCTCCATCACCTGAGGGGAAGCCTTCTTCTTCTTCTCCTCTGTTCCTGGACTTCAGAAGCCAATCTGATGTTTCAGAGGAAGGAAGAATGAGTTGGTGACCACAGAGAATATGTTGAAGAGAAAAGAATGTTATTACAGAGAAAGAAAATGCAGTCAAATGTTTTGTCTTTTTTAAAAGTGAAATGAATGAAGCATTGAAGGATATACATTATTGAAGCATTGTTGTACATCCCTTTATTTTTGTACATTACATTACTGGACAAGATCGACCTGGTAATAACCCAAACATTTGTGAAAGTAAGCTAAACTTAACACATCACCCTTCTTCCAGCAACATTATTTTCCTGGTCAACATTATGACGGATGGGTGTAAAACACATTAATAAACATCAGCCGTTTCATTCGGCCATGATCTGCAACTAAAAACATGATCACATTGAATTTTCAAGTCAAACATGATGGAAGATGTAAATACAATGTACGTTAAGTATGCGAATACCATGCAAACAGTTATCTTGCTGAGGCTTAATAAACGTATTATTACGGTAATGGGGACATCCGTATGCTCCAGTACCTGTTCGTTGGACGTTGGGCGTGTATGCTACTCGCCCGTTCAAGTCACCATTCAAACACACACACACACACACACACACACACACACACACACACACACACACACACACACACACACACACACACACACACACACACACACACACACACACACACACACACACACACACACACACACACACACACACACACACACACACACACACACACACACACACACACACACACACACACACACACACACCGGTAGGCAATTAACGCTTGTTCGGATAGCGTTGCCTTCGGTTTGTCTCAAATACATTCGCATGTCCCAACGGAAAACACACAGCTTTCGCTCATCCGATGAATAAAAAAATGTCATTCAACCCAGCGTAACAAAAGATGACGGGCGGTGACTTCATCCGATAGAAACCATACCCAGCGTAAGCTACTACTAGTCAACATTGTATTGAATCGCAACTGAAACACCCCGGCTGTATCAAACACGCCAAGCGGTCGCAGCCCAGAGCGGGCATCGTCACGATTCTGAACGCGAAATTCCTTTAACGTATGTGCGTAGAAATCGTTTGATTTACAGGGAACTTTACCTCCGTTTTTGCTGAAAATTCACGTGTGACGACGGGATCTTCAGCGCTCCTCGAGTTGCTAACAATGAGTGAATGGCCCATCGACCCCCTCCTCTTCTTCTCACCCCTCCCCTGTCTCCTCTCAGCCTCACAGCAGGTTTTACGATGTCCCCGTTGCGCGCCACCGCACATCCACGCACGCGCAGGCCCCTCCAATGAATAACTCTCCTGCAAAAAAAGTGTCCGCTTTTTTAAACGTCTATAAACAAAGTCTATATTTTATTTCCACATTTAAATATTATTTAGGCGCAGGGTTATTATTTGTAGGGTATTGTTGTAAAGGAAGCCAGAATGGCAATCAATATTGGGGTTAATAGGGTTAGTTCGACACCATGATTGCGTAGTGAGCAGAAGTTCTTTGCAATTTATCATAACTGTGGCGTTTGTTTCCTATGGGTAAAGTGCAGTGTTGAAGCGCGCTCCCGCAGCTGTTCATATCAACCTACAGGTGTGCGCAACAGCCTCACCATGTGGTTAGGGTTGGTACTGTAGCATCAAGCGGTTGCCCTGGAGCAACGACTGGTGAACACCACTTTACTGGGAAGCCCGAGGGGGGGGGGGGGGGGGGGGGGGGGGGGGGGGGGGGGGGCAGTCATGGGTGCACACTCAACATTACTATGGAAACTGTCAACTGCACGACGTGAATCTCGTGGTCAGAGCTGGGTCCACACATAAAGGACAGTTCATATATTTACTCATACTGGTTAAGGGACCTCGCGTGGTGAGTTAAATAACTATTGTATAGCGGAAACCATGCACGCGCGCATACCTCAGATATGCGTGCATTGCTATGGTACATACATGTGAATGTGTGGGCATGTGTGTTTTGAAGAATGGCACTGGTTTAAGCTTTGGTTTCTGGCCTATGGTTTCAAATGCCTAACCTTAAAGTAACCGTTTCTCTTCCTGTCCTTAATTGTATTATTAGCATTAATATGATTGATTCATGTATGTATGTGTGTGTACCATGTATGTATGTATGTACAGTATGTATGTATGTATGTATGTATGTATGTATGGATGGATGGATGGATGGATGGATGGATGGATGGATGGATGGATGGATGCCTGTAGTTATGTATGTATATGTACTATGTACTGTATTTTATATGTATTCTATTATTATTATTGTCTATGTGTGTGTGCCGACATGTGTGCTTGTGTGTGTGTGTGTGTGTGTGTGTGTGTGTGTGTGTGTGTGTTGACCAGAGAGATGGCGTCTCTGAGCTCCTCCAAGCTGCAGACCAAGATGAGTGCGTGGACGCCCCTCAACCACCCACTAGCTAACGGGAAGGTAGCTAAACCTCCCCCCTCTCTCTCTCTGGGGTGGGGGGCATGACTAGCTCTGCAGCAGCAGTTTGATTGCTGCAGTAAGCATGAGGAGAGGATGAGGAGTTTTCTTTGACATAAAACTCAAATTATGTTCTGTGTCTTTCTTCAGGTGTTTTCAGAGAGACGAAACCTGCTGGTTAAATGGGTGAGTTCAAAGTACACATGTTTAGACACGTGCTATATTTATTATCCAACTATATATTTTATCTAAAACAATTGATCACGTTGAACACTCGTGTTTTATTCTTATTGGCTTGTTTGAATAACAGATACCAGATACCAGTTCTTGTATCTATATTTTAACATTCTTACATTAACCCTACAGGTATATTTCCATTACTTGTGAAAGTAATCTTTAAGATAATTTTATATTACATTCTATTCTCTGTTACTCTACTCTATTGTTATGTACTTTGTGTTCGTCATTTCGTCATTCGTCATTTACTAAAATTCGTAATTTATTCCTTCAAGTTTGACAAGTGGTCGGAGGGCCAGAGGAAGTGTGTGCTGCAGGACTTCCTATCCCGGTGTTCAGTGGCTCAGCTGCGGTTTGTGAGCAGCTCCCTGGAGCGGCAGCTCCCCCTGCAGGCGGTGGACTTCACCTGCATGCTGCCCCGGGTCCTATCTCTATTCATCTTCTCCTACCTCGACCCCCGCAGCCTCTGTCGCTGTGCACAGGTAGGGGCAGGGTTGGTGTGTTAAGTGTACCCTCTTTAACCAGGCGTTCTCATCTCATGACAGAAAACTCCTAGAAAGTCCTGGGAATGTGGGCCCCATCCTGGGTCCAATCCCCTTCTGAGGTCCTCCTAGCCTTGCTTTTCGGCTATCTGGACCCAGGGGGCTTCAATGTCCATCCTGGGACTGTGGGCCCTGTCCTGGGACTTTTCCGCATCCGTGGTCCACCTATAGTGTTTTTTAAGGGTTTGGTTTTCAGTTCTAGGGTTTGCATTAGGGTTAGGTTTTCCTATGGGTTAGGTTTTAGCATTTGTTTTTCAGTTCTAGGGTTGGGGTCCTGGGACTGTGGGCCCATCCTGGGTCCGTTCCCTGTCCGAGGTCCTCCCTGGGTCTTTTTTCAGCAGCCTGGACCCCAGGGGCCTCGGGTGCCCATCCTAGGCCTGTGGGCCCTGGAACTGTTCCCCATCCGAGGTCCTACTGGGGTGTTTTATTTTAGGGTTCTGACACAAACCCTAAAATCAAACCCTAAAACAAAACCCTAACTCTAAATCTGGATTTAGTGCTAGGGTTAGGGATAACTATTATGGTCAGGCTTTAGGGTTTGGTTTTTGGTTGCATGGTTTGATACTAGAGTTAGGTTTTTCAAATAGGGTAAGGTTTTAGGGTTTGCGTAGGGTTAGGGTTTCTTATTAGGGTCAGGTTTTACGGTTTGGTAAAACCTCTTACCAAAAACCAAACCCTAGCAGGAAACCCTAAAACCAAACCCTAACCCTCGAACTAAACCTTTAAACCCAAACCTCAAACCAAACCATAAAACCTAACCCCAAAACAAACCTTAAAACCAACCCCCAAAACCAAACCTTAAAACCGAACCCCAAAACAAACCTTAAAACCAACCCCCAAAACCAAACCTTAAAACCTAACCCCAAAACAAACCTTAAAACCAACCCCCAAAACCAAACCGTAAAACCTAACCCCAAAACTAAACCCTGCTGAGAACAGTTAAGCACATAACAGAAACACTAAGTATGCAGAGACAAAAGATAAGATAAAGTAGATCAGATCATGTGACATATCACATGATCTGTTATCAACAATGTGTATTTGTTTTGTGTTTCCAGGTGAGCTGGCACTGGTGGGGCATCGTGGAGCTGGACCAGCTGTGGATGCCCAAGTGTGTGCGACTTGGCTGGACTCTCCCCTTCTCCCCCACCCCCTATGAGATCAGTGTCTGGAAGAGGCTCTACGTCGAGACCGTGAAGATGCTACGCGCTGCTAGACCCCAGGTTAGAGGAGTTAGTGGAGGATCTGCTGGACATATAAAGTCATAGATACACATACATTATGTATAATACTTATAATGTAATGATAAAGGGTAACAAAAGAGGTCTATCGTTTGAGTTTATGAATGTTTATTAATGTTTGCTCTGTGTGTGTGTGTGTGTGTGTATGTGTGACACACCCTGTTTGTGTGTGTGTGACCCTGTATGTTTGTGTGTGGCCCTGTATGTGTGTGTGTGTGACACACCCTATTTGTATGTATGTGTGTGTGTATATGTGTGTGTGAGCGTGTGTTTGTGTGTGTGTTTGTGTATGTGTGCTCTCCTATATCTCCCACCAGACCCCATGCTCCCAGGCATTCATAGTTCCTGAAGTCACCGTTATCAGATTCGCAACTCCAAACCTCATAAATCAAGCCCTGTTCGACCAGGTGCGTTTGATATCCACTCCCCAGCGGGCCAGAATAGACCCTTCCAGCAGAAGGAGCGTAGAGGCAGGGGAGGGGCAGCAGCCGGGCCTGAGTCTTCCTCCATGGAGACACGCCGACAGACATCCTAAAGACACCCTGCGCTTCAACTACCTGTCCAACCTGGACCCCGTGGATCAGGCTAAGCAAGCGTACGGCTAGCTTTCACCGCTAACCTCCTCTAGCCTCTATCCGTTTAGCTCTGTAACCATAACAATAACCCAGGGGTTGACAACTTTTTCATGTCATTGCCCTCCTGTGATGGTATGAACCACCAGATATTTTGTGTGGATAAGCAATAGGCATTGTCATTAACATGTCATGTCAAACGTTTTTTTTTATCATGGCCATCCCACATTTATTGTTGATCCCCTGTTGTTACATACTAATGGGTCACAAACCACAGTTTGAAAACCACCACAATAACGCATTCGTTATGCTAATGTTAGCCAATGCTGATGTTTTTCAAACATACCGAGTGTTACTCCAACCACTATCTGATGCTTATGTTGATGTTGATTATCTCTGACCAGGCAAATGCGGGGCAGCATTGACCACGTGAGGAAGACGCTGACTGCGGGCAGCTATAAACTACGCAAAGCCAAGTCCCAGGTAAACCAGGCTAGCACGGTAGCATCGCTAGCCAATTTCTTGCTCTTGACTTGATTGGAAAGAAACAATAGTTCAGGAAGTGAATGCCTTTAAGGGGGTATTGGAATTGGAGACAGAGAACATGGCAAATATTTAAAAGCCTTAGACTTTGTCCTAGAGATCCCCAAATAAAATGTGATCACTTCAATAGAAGAAACACTACTAGACTGACTGTAGCAGCATCTTCCCACCATCATTCTCCATCTTTCCCCTGGTCAGATGATGCTGTCGTCCCTGGACTTGGACTCCCACTACAGACCATTCCTCCCTCCCTCCTCCCCTCACTCACCTACTCCTCCTCCCCCACCCCCCACAAACCTCCATCCACATCTGCACCCCAACCAGACACGTCCGGACTGGGCCACGCCCACCCCCTCCTCCTGTGACCCCCATGTTACCATGGCAGCGAAGGAGAGCCGGGCAGGGTCGGCCCAGTTGAATGCTGGGATACGGCCGGGTCCGGTGAGGCCGGCAGTCCCAAGGCTGAGTGTGGAGGCCCTCAGAGTCTCCCAGCGTACCTCCAGGACCCCTCCCAGTAACACATTAACAGCATTGTTATTTTGACTGTACACAATAAACAATTTAACAATAAAAAATTAACAAAAGTAACAAGTAACAACAAAGCAACAAAAAATAGTTTTCTATTTTTAATAAACAAAAAATAAATGTTTAGTTTTTTCTTTAAAAACAATTGGGGGATCAAACCCACAACTTTCTTACTGAGAATTCAACACCTTAGCCACTTCACTTTTATACATATTGGCTACAAATATGTGTTCTAAAAAGGAACACAAGAAAGTGTGTACAATTTTTCTTATTATTATTTGGGACTAATAGTTCCTGGTGTACAATAACAATAACAATGCTTTTAAATACCCTCTCTTCCCCCCAGGCGTACCGCTGTTTGAGAGCCAGCCCTGGACATCCTCGGATCATAGAACACCCAGTTTACGCCCTCTTCTGGAGTAACTTGGAACTACATCCAACTACGACGTTCAACTGTCTTGAAGCTCAGGCACTCATAAGGATGCTGCAGTTTAAAATGTGCGCTTTATTTGTGCGACTTTTGATAAACAACAACAGTATGGTCTGGAATAAAAACACGAAGAATAATGTTAAATAATGTAAGACAACAAATATTACCAATGTTACTTTATCATGTATTCCAAGAACCCTATTCATCCGTCCTATATTTTATATTTCACACAGGGACACCAGCCAACTATCCAGAGATCCAGAGGTTTTAATTCACACATCCCATTCAATAAAAGGCCAAATCATTATAATTATGGAATCAGAACTGAAGACTCTTAACAACAGTAACTGTCAAAAGGGAGTAACCTGCCATTTTATCAGCTACAAAAGCTATAAAACCAAAAAACACACAGTAGCCTATCTTGGGTAAAAAACGAAAAGGAATGCTTTGAGTAGATACATTTATTAATACAGTTTCTTAAAGAAATCGTCCAGCAGTATTTGAAGTCACTTCAAGTCAGTCCATGTACAATGTCAATATAATACGTACATCAGTGTGTTTGTAAAAACACTGTAATCGATCATTCCCATGTAAGATAAGATACTCCCCAACCATCCCATTCAAACCTCCAAGTTTGGATAGCTCCATACAGTTACATTTGAAAAATACAGGGGATTTATTTAAAATTAAAAAGAAAGATGAAGGTAAATTAATTAAACCAATCTACTATGTAACAAGTGAACCCAACCTATTCTCCTATCTTGAACAGATATGATGCGAGAAAAAAATGGAGAGAACACAAAATAGCAACAAAAAGTGAAAGAAAAAAGTGTACAGAACAAAAAATCGAGACAACATATAAAGAGAACGAGAAACTTTTTTAAATGTGGGAGATAAAAAAGGCCATAACATCAGACTCTAGAACCGAAAACCAAACCTTAAAATCCAACCAATAGGAAGCCCTAACCAGCCCCAAACCATACAACTGAAAATGAACCCTCAAACCAAACCAATAAGAACCCCTAACCCTAGAACCGAAAACCAAACCCTGAAACCCAACCCATAGAAACCCCTAACCCTCCCTCAAACCATACAACTGAAAACCAAACCCTAAAAACCAACCCCTTGGTAACTCTAACCCTAATACAAACCATATAACCAAAAACCAAACCCTCAAACCCCATGATTAAGAACCCCTAACCCTAACTCTAGAACTAAAAACCAAACCCTTAATCCCAACCAATAAACACCCCTAACCATAATTCCAAAACCTAGGATTGAAAACAAAACTCCCATTGGAAGCCCTACCATAATGCCAAACACCAGAACCAGAAACCAATCCCTAAAACCTTACTCAAATATGAAAACCTAACCCTAGTACATAACCCTAGAACAAAAAACCAAACACAAACCTTACATTCAGGGAAACGATCCAAAAAACCCCCACAAAAAACAGAATCTAAATAGGAAATCATAACCCTAGAACCAAAAACCAAACTGTGAAACCTAACCCAAATAGGAAACCCAAACCCTAAAATCAAACCTTACCCTAACCCTAAGACCCAGACTTTATTCTTAACCGAAAACCAAACCCTAAAGCACACCCACACGCACACGCACACACACACACACACACACACACACACTCTCACACACACACACACACACACACACACACACACACACACACACACACACACACACACACACACTCACACACACATGCGCACGCATGCACGCACGCACGCACGCACGCACGCACAAACACACACACACGTTTTGTGGAACACCACACCTGTAGATGGCACTGTTGTGCTACAAGAGAAGACGAGAACCCTTTTTTGTTCGTCCCCTTTTTATTGGTTGGGACGGGTAATTCTGAAGGAAAAATGGACCCCGCTATGCGTTGTTGACCTGCTCAGCACAGCTGGGTCAAAGTTGTTCAGGGTCGTGGTACGATTCACCCACATCATCCACTTTTTTTGTGGTGACAGGGCAAACACATTATACATTGTACTCAAAATGATTACAAATAACAATCAAAAGAAAAACCCCAAGTGGTTTAATCTGCGGTGTCTGGTAGAATCATATTGCGTGTTAACAACATTGTAACAGGATTGTAACACTCCTTTCTCAGGTTTGGGAAAATGCCTCATTTACAAGCACTTGATAATATGACCACAGATAACATAACATAAATAAGATGGCAGGAATTAAATCCAATAGATGTGGACCAAACACAAAAAGTTAATGGAAAAACGAGCACAGGAGTCGAATAACGGATCTCGCCCTGATCTGATCTGATGGATCGTCAGAAAATCAAAGGTTATTCGCTAATCTCCCCGCGTTTGAAGACACATTGGAATCGCAACCAGGAGCGATCCCTCAGGCCTGCAGAGCGTAAACATAAAAGCACCACTGAGAATGCTTGCAGCGGGCTTAAATTCACATAGCTTACGCTAGTAAAATATGCATCAAAGCCAAACAAAAAAGGGACAATGTCAAAAATGTTGGATGAAAGAAGTAGACCTAAGCTGTTTCAAGCCGTCTTTCCCTTTCTTTCCTTTGAACAGAGCCAGAGATGAAGGGGGGAGCTGGAATAGAGGCCTACATGTATTCTTCCCGCGTCAGATCAGTTCGTAATTTATTTGCGTGAAGTAGAGGCAGAGATGTGATGTTTATTCAGAAGACATCAGACAAATCATTGTGGGAGAATAAACTTGGGTAAATAAACTTGAGGAACTACAGTAATAGTACCATCAAATGTCAAGTACAACGGAAAACGCTTGTGTTATATTAGCATTACTAATGTACACTTCAATGCCCGTCATTCGTCCTTAAACAATCACGCTCATGTACTGTACTGTATGAGCGCTTGCACACACACACACACACACACACACACACACACACACACACACACACACACACGCACGCACCCACGCACGCACGCACGCGCACACACGCACACACGCACACACGTACACACACACACACACACACACACACACACACACACACACTAAGATGGGCATGTAAACATTCTCTCTCTCTCATACTGCCTCTATTTACAACCAAATGAGTCACTAGACTGTGAAGCACTTAAGACAATAGGAACTTTTAGAGGTAAATTGATTTGTAGGCCCTGTGCAGAAATGTTGGTGTTATTCTTACGGCTGCAATAATATTTGAGTGTGTGTCCCAGACGAAAGGTTCTGGGTTTGACCCCCAATGTCCGAAGCCTACCTGTAGGCGTCCCTGAGAAAGCTGTCCAACCCCTATTTGCTTATTAATGACTGAACATCTGAATGTTTTATAACAATAATGTTGCACAACATTTTATGTGGGGAGGATGCTAATATGAATGATAGATATGTGCATTGCTAAATACCTTTGTGTGTGTGGGTGTGTGTGTGTGTGTGTGTGTGTAATTGACAGTGTGTCATTTTTTTCCCAGAAAAAGTTCCACAGATGGGGAGAGAGAGAGAGAGAGAGAGAGAGAGAGAGAGAGAGAGAGAGAGAGAGAGAGAGAGAGAGAGAGAGAGAGAGAGAGAGAGAGAGAGAGAGAGAGAGAGAGAGAGAGAGAGAGAGAGAGAGAGAGAGAGAGCAATCTCAGATGTGACTTGAGATTCCCTTGGTAAAAACCGGAAAAACAGTCACTTCAAACAACATTTCTGTCTCCCATTGTCCTGCAATTACTTACACAACTTTCTCTCCTTAACTGTGCTACGGAATATTCTTTGTCTGAAATGTAATATGTTTTTAAATAAGGTGTGTTTCATGTAAAAAGGTCCATATTTTTACCCCCAGGTGTGGCTAACCATCATCACACCTGGTGGTAAACTAGGAGCCCTTTAAAATAAGGAAATAGATAGACTACACTCACAATAAGTTTACATTTTGAATACATTTTAAAAAGTTCAGTTCGGTTTATTCCCGATGAAGCACCCATCAAAACTCGTAGTTAGCCTCAAGTGTATCCAACTCACACTTCCTTCATATTAACACAGTTAATCACAGTTATAGTTTCACCGAGTCTGGAGACAACCATGCTGCAGTCTGGCTCATAGCTTATGTGGGAGTGGGAAGGATACTGCGTTAGAAATGACAGATACAGAGGTTGGAAATCAACCAAAAAAATTGAGCAATGTATATATAAACTAAAAGCCTACCAAACGCAAACCTTAGCCTTACATTGAATCCTGCACTAAAGAAAGAGTACAACATTTAAGTGTTTAGATGGGTGATCATGTTAATAAGCGGGATTAATCAAAAACTAAGAATGTTTTGCCAAGAGAAAGATTACAGTGTGTGTTAACTTTGGAAGACAGTGCTGTGCAGGTGGTGTATTATGGGTGCCAATATATCCTGATGACTAAAATACTCCACGGTAGACAGCCACTTTCCTCAATGGCTTGGCCATTTGTCACCGAGCAATTTCATTGGAACAAAACAGTGGTTGAGTTGAGGGGGTCGGGACAGTCTAGTGGTTAGGCTGTTTGAATCTCAGCCAAAAGGTTCTGGGTTTTCAAAGCACCAATGTTCCCATCCTAGAGGCATCCTACAGCAAGATGCCCTCCTTAACAACGTCTAGCTGAAATCACTGGTCAAAAGGGGGGAATTGAGTGACTTGCTGGAAGGCACATCGGTCGCTGCTATGAGAGGAGTGCATGACCCTTACCCACATCCTTCCTGCTGGTATCAAAGCCCTTTTGTAAATCTTTGTTCAGTGACTACGACATGTATCTATAAACTAAACTCATCCATGTTCTTAGAAAAGCGATCTTTATCTTCTTGATCTTGTTGCCTCAGTGTACTTCCACAGCGAAGGGGAAACCTTGTCACTGGGAATCTATCAGTTCATTAAGAGAGGAAACGACCAGAGCGCTGGACGAGCGCTTGTGATCTATAATTAACCATCAAATACAGATACGTCTGGTTCTAGTCGTGTAAATGAGGAACATGAGTCGTGTAAATGAGGAACATTAAGTGACAAAAACTATATGGAGACATCAGAGACTGATGATAGACGAGTGAAAACGTCTTCCAACTGAAGTTTATTTTTTGTACTTTTGGGTGTTGAGTTGAACCTACATAACCAAATTATCTTTCACGTGAACCCTCATTTTGTCACACCCAGTCAGTGTGTGAGTGTATTTGTGTGTGCCTGTGAGGGAAAGAGTGAGAGAGATGCAGGTATTTTGTATAATACTTCTAATTATAATAATTGATTGCATTTATATAGCGCTTTTCAAGGTACCCAAAGCGCTTTACATAGTAGGTATGTCATCGTGATCGTGTATGTGTGTTTATATTTATGCTACTGTACATATTACTACATCCCTTTTTGTCTGTGTGCGTCTGTGTCTATTTATGTGTGAGACTTAAGTTTTTCACGTGTGCGTGACTGTGTGTGTATGAGTTTGTGAGTGGGTGTGTGCATGAGTTTTTTCTGAGTGGGTGCTAGAATGTGTGTCAGTGAGAGAGAGAGACTGATAGAAAGAGAGCGAGGGAGAGAGCAAGAGAGGGAGCTTCAGATGTTATCCCAGCGCTACGTGGTGTATACGTGTTGGTGGTGGATATAAAGCAGAGCTGGTGAGTGCTTTGCTCTCCTCGCTGAACTTCAAAGCTGGACGGCGGCTTATTAGCGAGACATGCTAAGACTGGCGCTCGCTCCCGCTACCCTCACTAACTTTCAGTTACTCTTCCGGAGATGAATACATAATTTATATTCCAGAAGGCGAAAATACACCCTCCCCCACACCACCTCTAAATCAAAGGAACAGCACGCCCTCTCTTCTTCGTGGCTTCCTGTTCCAATTAAACGACGGAAGTTGAGCTGGAAGTGACGCCAAGCGGCATGATCTGATCACACCTGGTGTTCCAGATGAATGTTGCTTTGTTGTCAGCTACTGGTCGGCCTGATGCATTTGATGTTGTTTATTTGTTTGTTTTCTGCGTTACAAACTTCTTGTCTATACCCTGAAGTCTTTCATCAGGTCTGTGTCAAACCTATGCAAGAAGCGTGTCAGGATGAAATCTGGAGGGAATAAAAATCGTATTTTTTCTTTTTATTGTCTTTTTGTCAATGTTAGGGGGTTGTTAAATTGAGGCTGTTCAAGGCAAGTTTTCTATCAGAGTTGACACAGGATTGACTAAACATACAGAAGTCCTTTTCAAAGTGTTCACCATCGAGAGCACCTGCTACAGTTTCAATCAGGAGAGACGAATTGGATGGGAAATGATCATTTGTTATGATCATATGTCGTTTTGGTGATTGGACTCCATGAATGCAAAGATATATTTGAATCACAGAATAGATGGGATGTAGGAGATAGATGATGCCCCATGGAGTCCTGACACTGGTGCTAATGGGACTGAGGCGCTGATGATCTGTCGTAGGCCGGATGATGAACCTCTCTGTATGGTGGAGATGGGTCTGCATGAATGTAACATCTGAAAGACACAGAGAAGAGAAGCAAGCAGCCATACTTATACTGACAGGTATTGTGATCGATTTAGGATGAGTTATTCCTGAATGCTGGAAGATAGCGTGGGAGATTTGAATCTCTTAAAGGTGTAGCAATGTCCCTGAAGAGGTTTTCTGTGTCTAAAAGGTGCAGAGAAAAAGTCTTAAAGTGCAAGTAGACTTCCTGTCTGATCCATTGGCTCATAGCTTAATTTGTCAAAGTTTGTCAAAAATATTCAATTTTTGAAAATTAACCCTCATGAAGTTGTGCTTGACCCGACCAACACACATACACACACACACACACACACACACACACACACACACACACACACACACGGACATCCAATGTAACTTTGTGACATTGTTGACATTTCCATGGCAACTGTGATCGTTAGAGTAAATATGGAGCCCTCTCTCTCGACGCATCCTCACACAATGATCCATACGAAAATTAACTCTGGTTCTCTGTGTTAGCTTCGATGGAGGGAGCTCTGAAAAGGTGCTGTTATGTTATGTATTGTGATCTCCTGGATTGGTCGCCACAGTAACATCTTCACTCCTTCCTCCCTTGGCCCATATTGATATTCTTTAAGCCTCTGTATCCTTTTGGGCACTGAGGCAAGCATACAAGCTTACACACACAAACACACACAAACACACACACACACACACACACACACACACACACACACACACACAAAAAAACACAAAAAATGAAAGCAGTGTATGTCAATATCTAAGCTGTTCAGTCACCATCGATTGTTGATTCAATTTGACCAAATCCAGAAACATGTAGTTTCCTTCGCCCCCTTTCTTGTCCTTTTGTTTATTGTAGGCGTTTTTTCTTTTGAAACCCTTTTCTGACAGAGCTCATGCTGCTCTGCGGTCTCAAATTGACAACGCACGGGGACCAGGAACCACAGCTAATCGAGTTGAAGGTATTACGGCTTTGTGATGTTACGCTGTGAAAAGTGCTTGGATATGTCGAGGGACGTTCTAGAGATGATTTCCTCTGATGGTGTAGGCCAGCTCTGGTTTAGCAGTGGAACCTTCTCAAAGGTCTTGGAATTGATGCATTTGTGACCGTGTGAGAGGGTCATATAGTCTAGGTGTTACATACATGCAACTCACATGACACTGGAGACACTTAAAAGGTTACATTGAATCAGGAAATGACAGAAAGGAACACAAGGAAGCTTACTTTCTCAATTAGTTATTATGTAAGGGACAATGTATAGCGACATAAACCCAGACAGTATCTTATCCCCCTTATTACACGTCTACTTACTAAAGAAATCTATAGTTTGACACCAAATAAAACAAAGTAAATGATTTTAATGATTTAAAAATGATTTTATTGCTTCCGCAAAAAAGAAATCTGTTACATTCTACGGTTGGAGAACTAGGTCCATAGCAACGATCTGTTATTCATAGCAGCGGTCTGCTATTCTGAAATAACAGACGGTAGAATGCCGTAATGGACCAATCAGAATCGAATATTTAACAAAGCCTTGTAATAAGTCACGATAGAAAACATAAGTCTTGTTTAGCTTTATTTTAGGATAGAT
The DNA here is from genome assembly GCA_026745465.1 of Lota lota. Lineage (NCBI taxonomy): Eukaryota > Metazoa > Chordata > Actinopteri > Gadiformes > Lotidae > Lota > Lota lota. Next base: position 6,645,236 of record JACYXH010000249.1, read on the forward strand.
GCAGACATGGGAGAGAAAGAGGTAGAAACATATGGTAACATATACAGATGTGTATAGTGTAATTTCACCTACACAAGCCATTTGTTTTGGTTGATTACAAGAACAAGCCGATGCAAGAAAGCTAAAAAAGCTCCAGTAACTGTCAACAAACAGCTACAAAGGTAGAATTTTAATGATTTAAATATATATGAAATGAATCCTGGGCTTTGACAATGATGTGATGTGATGTGAAAGAGTATTTATTTCCTTTTTGTTTTCCTAACGTTAATTGTTTGTCCCACCAGGATTCAAACTGCGGGACCAGCAGTAGAAAAATAAATAGAAATAGATGCACCAAAATATAGACAATGTCTAGGACAAAGTGATACGCTGTCATCCGTGGACTCTAATTATGGAACTTTAAAGGCATCTATTTTTGTGTTTAACCAAAACCCAATTGTTTGGGTATTATTATCTTTTTTTTGGAGGTAAAAAATCAGGCAGGCAGCATAGACTTCTGTCACAGAACACCATAACCAAGAGCAGGCGAAAAATGTATTTTATCAAAGCCCTTCAACTTTGCAGAAACACAACAAAGAAGTTGTTGTCCACCCGATTCTGTATACATGGCCTGAAGGAGAGTTCGTCATCAATAAATAAACAGCACAGAGGACCTCAATTTGTTTACCTAGAGTAGGAAGAATACTTTGATTTCACAACATCCTTTTTGGAGTTTGGAAGAATCAATGCGTTTTCTTCCCCAGCGGGCAAACTCTAGTCTCATTTAACTTGTGTGTGTGTGTGTGTGTGTGTGTGTGTGTGTGTGTGTGTGTTTTTCCACTAACTACATTTTGTCCAGGTTACAGATATTTTGGTTCAAACATTATATCGGTGCACTTTGCAGTTCTGTGTTGTGTCTTGTCCCGTTCCTGCTCTCAAAGTTGCTTGTCTTTGAGACAAAGTTGAATCCTACAGCAAGAAGGTGTTTGCGTATATTTGCTACAGCAGTGGATGATCCAATATTTATGTCTGAAAATCCGCTTCCCAACACATCTTCATGTTAACTCCATTAACATCTGCCATATATAGTAATATCAATATCCCAGTGAACGTGTGTGGCGCCATACCACTAGTGAGTAGTGGTGGTTATTAATCAGCAGACAGTCTGTTCATACAATGAGACCCTTTCCAAAGCCCGCTTCCCCATAAAAATGACAACTTTGATTTAACAGAAGGGGACAAACATAAAAAGGAAGATTCACTGAAATAGTGAGGACCCTCCATGAACAAAATAACCCCACTTGATCCATGCTGTGGGGGTGGGGACTGTGTGGGAGAGTACAGATGGTGTGATGCTTGGGCGTGGCGTCAACACAAGGGTGTTTGTGTGTGTGTGTGTGTGTGTGTGCGTGTGCGTGTGTGTGCGTGTACGTGTGCGTGTGCATGTGTATGTGTGAGAAAGGCTCGCCCCAGTCCTCATGAAGATGTCATTAAAAGTAAAGTTGGTGTAAGAGATCGAAAAAACTATATGGATGCCTTTGTTGTTGTGACTGGGTTTAGGTTCTTTTCAGGGACGGAGGTTTTAAATTGTGGTGTGTTGTGGTGAAATTATTTCTGTGTGTTCCTGTTAGGCATGTCTGATGTTTTTTTTTTTCTGAGGTGTTTCTTGAATATTAGTCTGGATGTTTTAGAGCCATATTGTTCCATAAATAAAACATTCGTTATATCAAACACTGGAATATTGGTGGGATGGATCAGCAGTCAATTGTTTATCAAGACATTCTTTAGTTAAAGCATTTCATATTTCAGTTCAGTTGCCAGAGGAAGAACAAACAAACAAACAAAATGCTACCTTTTTAACCAAGAACCTTAACACATCAAAACAATCAACCATAATCGATTAATAAATAAAAGCTAAATCCTTCACCATAACAAACAACCTCAAAACCAAGAAATGTACTACTTCCTCACCGGCAGTTGAATATGACATTGTTCTGACCGGCAATAACCATGCACAAATAAAAATCCAATATGAATACTCCCACATAAAACCACAGAAGACTCACATCTATTCATCCGCCCCAGAGCCAATAACAGAGGATGAGTTTTCCTAGCCTTGTCTGAAACAGAGGCATACGGAGGCAGGTACAGATATTAAGCCAGCCGCTAAATCGCGGGTGTCTGTCTGCGCAGGCTTTTCTATTGTACACAAGACAGCGGCTGATGGAATACAGGGTTCAAGCAATCAGAACAAACCAAAGACGCTGATGTATTTCCAGACCAGACAATAAACCCTCTTCTGCTTTTGAGGCCGATTGTAATGCAGATTCCTCCTTCCACTTTCCCTTTCATTTTGTTTGTTTTTACACTATTGGAGAAGTCTTATGCGTTATGATTAGATTTTTTAAAATAGCCCGTGCTTTGATGTTTCAATGTTTTGAGTTTTGTTTTTAATCAGATTTGCCACAATGTGGAAGGCGAACTCTGGAGGAAATGTTGACACCTGGTTTCTCGATTTTAATACATGTTGGGAGGAGAACAATGGTTGTATGGTATTTGACAGTATATTGCCTATAACCTTACTACACCAAACAGAGGGTTCTGATTGGTCAATAATGCCTCCTAGGTGTCTAACCCTGACCTTGACCACACTAAGACCACAACCTAAACAGAACCATGTCAAGTATACCTCAACCTACCAAACTATCATCCATCTAACCTTATATCTCTAATCAACTGGTTGGTTGATTAGAGATATGAGATACATACTATACACTATACATTATACACACTTACAGATCCCCGCCTCAGCACCATAATTGATCGAAAACAAATACAAGGCAAAAAAAGTGAAACTCCCCGTTCAACCAGATTTGAGCTCGTCTGCCATCAGACTCTAGATGTTAATCTAAATCTGATTTGTGAGACTAGGCCAGCATTAAGGTTCAGAGACAAACAACAATAGCAACACGGGACTGTCCTATTACAAAACCCTGAGTGTCTTAGACCAACACCCCAACAAAATACATTCAAACCCACAGAAGCTAAGTTGTTCCTCACCTCCTCCTCTTCCTCCTCTTCTGCTTGCCCGTCTTCCCTGTCTGCCCAGCTGTTGGTTGGTTGGGTCTGGAACCAGGGACTATTACACAAATCTGTCACCCAGGAAAAGCCTGGCTCTTTATTTCCTGCTCCCAGAGAGAAGGCGGAGGGTGATGGGTGATGAGCTGAGTGCTACCCAGGGACGCGGCAGACTCTTGGGGAATAATAAAGCAATTTCAGCCTGTCAGAACCTGGGAGAAGAAGAAGATGGGACACACACACACACACACACACACACACACACACAGAGGACAGGAAGAAGATATAAATCACTCATGGTATAGCGGCATGTTAAAAGAGTGAACGGCGGTATGATGGTACTAGGAAAGGTACCAGGACGTGACCCTAACAGTAGACAGGAGCAGCCGAACTTGGTGGATTTATTAAAGACAGCGGGAAAAAACCCTTCCCCACTTGTTTCTGCTGTCTATCAGCGTTTGTGACAAACTCATAATGAAATACATCCATCTTTGTTTCGAGCTTGACGAAACAATGCTTCAACCAGTTTTTTTGCCGTTTTTTATTGCAGTCTCCAAAGTAGGGGTTTTGAGATAATGAGTCCATTTGTTCATGGAAAGAAATACATGAATTCACCATCTGCATTCATTATGGTTGCTTTTGCCTTCAGCATTCATTACAATATAGTAACGAAATACCTCTTTGCACACTTGAAAAAAATACAACATTGCCTTGCGTCTTACTATGCAAAATAATGATGAGGATGAGCTATTACTGTTTTTGACGTTTCCGTAAAAAATGGCTGCTGCTAATTAAAGGTTACTCCATCACACTCCAGCCTGCCCTTCTTCCACCTTTTCTTCATCTATGGTCATAAAAGTCAACAAGGTAATGCTATATAATTTTTATCCTTCAGCTGTGTACATTTTTAACATTGTACCTTTTAACAATGTTGACCTTCAAAATATATAGAAAGAATATTGAATTCCTGGTGAAATTGATAGTGAAAACCAGAAATGTGCAATGTTTAAACTGACATGAGAATCACTTACAAATACAAAACATTTGTCTGTGTTTGTGTGTGCGATTGTGTGTGTGTGCGTGTGTGCGTGCGTGTGTATATTGCTGCTCCCTTTGTGTGTTTTGAGTATATAGTCTTCCATTAATATTCCAGTTTCCAGCTTGTCACCCCACCGATGGGCACGTTCCATAACACACTCCTCTGGCCGGGTCTGAACAAGCCCGTATTGATTTCCCCGTGAAGAAGAATGGATCTGTTTGGCTCACAGTAACTGAATGCCCAAACCAGACGCGGACCGCAAGTCATTAAAGCAACTTGGACACAGCGAGCTTGTTTGACTTCAGAAATTGGTTACGAGAACTGTTTATTCTGTTCATGTTTTGTAACCTTTATCTGTTTTGCTCTAGATGTGTTTTTATTTGTCTTTTAAATATGCTGAGGCCAAGTATATAATCAACAGGCCCGGGAGGGTGAAAAATATATACTGTAGATTTGGTGAGTTTGTATCCGTTGCCTTGGGCTAGTATGAAATGTATTGCATTCATTAAATTTCTACACACACACTCACACACTCACTCACTCACACACAACCACACACACACACACACACACACACACACACACACACACACACACACACCCACACACCAAACCATGTACAAACATATATGTACATTAAATAAATAAACACACACACACACACGGACGAACGCACACATAAAAACAAATTAAGAATCAAACACAAGGTCACACAAAAACGTATGATGATCCACTCGTGACGTCCCAGTGGAACCTCAACAGAACCGGTAGTTTCCCTCCCACTCTAAGAACAAATTCCACTCAAGTCAACCTCAGTCAACCATTATAAACACATTATTACACAACTAAGTGATGGATTATTTCCACAGATGTCGACGTTCCCCCTCGACATCAACCCACCAGCCAAGTAATTAACCATCAGCCAATCAGCAGGGAGCGGCTGATGTATCGCCTTGCTTTAACCTTTAGTGGGCGAGCAGAGCAGATTAAAACCATTAATTGTGTGGAATCCGGTATTGGATCCAAATACAACTCCCCAACCCCCCTTACTTTTCTGAAACTAACATCGGGAGACAAATTCTCTTTACGAAGACTTTAGTGCACTTAAATTATAAGTGGCTCTCGAAATAGATGCTGGCGTTGTTGAAGACACCGGGTTTTCTGAGGCTCCATTTATTTGTTTTGTTTTTACCAGCATTTCTTACTCGGCGGTTTGATGTATTTTATGGTTTCACGTTCAAGGAGAACAAGATGCAACATTGAGTTGTTCTTTTTCTGTGTGTAACCAATGTGAGAAATGTGTGAAAACATATCATCTAATAATCCGTCTTTGTTCACTTACTTGTTGGAAAATCATTTCCATCTCCTCCCTAATTACATTATTTTTGTATCTTTAATCAGATTTCACTTTTGATTGTGACAAGGATAATCAGACAAAATGGGCTTAGAATCCAAACTGGTGAGTGAGGGGGTTCATAACTTGCGTTCGGATGAGATTTGAATGTAGGTGGAGGATGGTAAGGTGTGTATTGTATGGGGTGTAAATGATTGTGTTGACAAACACCAACAAAAAGCTAATGAGAAAGAAAACGTGGGCGTAGGAGGGAAAAAGAAAAGATTGGAGACTAAAACAACCTGAATAGATTCTCCAAAGTAATAAACCTAAAGGTTCATTAAAAGGTATGTGAGTCTGTGTGAGTGTGTGTGTGTGTGTATGAGTGTGTGTGTGTGTGTGTATGAGTGTGTGTGTGTGTGTGTGTGTATGAGTGTGTGTGTGTGTGTGTGTGTGTGTGTGTATGAGTGTGTGTGTGTGTGTGTATGAGTGTGTGTGTGTGTGTGTGTGAGTGTGCGTCTGTGGCAGTTAGCAGCCTTTACTCCTCGGCTTCTTCTGAGTAAGTAGCGGGAAGATGGCATCCATTTTCTTTGTCATCTAATTATCTTTCAGCGGTCGTAATTATGAGTGATCTTTGCATGAACCCCCGTGGGCGTCCCTTAATGTCATATCTACATTTATTTATACGTGCAAGGTAGACGGTTGGGCGGGGCAGGTTATACGGAGAGTTACAGGTCGAAAGGAGCTACGTAAAGTACTCCGGTGTACAAAATCCTTGCAAAAGAACAGGTCAACGTGGGATCCAGTTTCACTACAGATCTGAAGAGGAACACGCGACTTAGCATATCAAAGCAATCTTTGCTGATTATATAAATTAGACGGGACACTCTGTACACCCCAAAATATGTGACTTATTTTGAGAAAATAACATGCGAAAGGGCGGCACACATCAGAGGTACACATTGTTGTTTCCGTGGGTAGTTTGAACGTTCTCCCTGGGTTGTTGTGTTGAGTCTGCCGTGGTTCTGGCCTACCGCTCAGGGTCTCTCGCCGCTTGGGGGCCATTGGAGTCAGGAATAGAGTCTGGAACCTCTCGTCTCCCTGAGCAGGTGTAAACAGATCCACAACACCCTGTTTCCCAACGCACCCCTCGGCTCCACCGGCTCCCCAGCGTAGCCTCTGATGAGCCCTTGGTCAACTCTTTAATCCGGCTGGGAAACGCCGTCGTAATACCTGATGGAAGGTGCTCCACAGCCACCAGACATCGTGCGTCTGATGGCTCCATCCCAGTTTAAAAAAGAATCGATGAGCTTCAATTCTCCAAACACTAGCTTCAACTCACCCCTTTCACTCATAAATGGCGACATCATTCTTTGTACAATGATTGCTTTCATGTACAAAGAACCGGCCCCTGTGTCACTTCCCGTGGAGCACATATAACGATGGGTTGAGCAAGAGGCCCTTACCCAAAACTGTTTTAGGCCAGGGCCCGGTAGAGCAACATAAATAAGCTGGAACACATAAATAACTTGAATTGCCAAATTAAAATTAATCAGTCTAAATTAAGTGGGAGTCAGCTTTCAATCTGTGATTGTGAGTAGTCTGACATGTGATTTGTTAACTGCAAATTCTGTGGTATGATGGGTCAATGAGTATTTGGCACACTTATCATGAAAGGTGAAGCGCAGATTAAAACAGTCAACAATCGAATAAAGTGATACATTCTTTGCGGGCCAGTGGCCACTGCTCCACGGCCTGATCCATGGTTTGAGAAACGTTGCCCTACCTGCTCAGTGATGACATGTGCATAAAATGTAATGTCATTCCTTTTTGGATAAAAGTGTATCCTAAATGCTAAATAGTAGTAAATAGTGCAACACAAAAGATAATCCAAACTGTTAACAGCTCAAATTTACACCGATTACATCTGCATAAATCATTATAGGCTTTAGAAGACGGCAGCTAGGGTTTTGCTAGGCCCTGTCCACTCCTGTAAACATTGTTTTGAACGTTATTGAAAAAAAGATCAGCCAAGTGATTCTATAAGGGGGCTTGCGGTGTCTTAAGATTCAGCTTCCGCACTGCCCCAATGAGAGCGGACGTTAAAAAGGTCAGCTAGCGATTATATACTGAGGAAGACATTCCTTCATCGTCTCTCTCAAGCGCACTGAGGCAGGGACCGACGTTGCTGTGACACTCGAATGCCGACCGCTACGTCGGAGCGCTTTGTTTTTAATGATAATCGCTCTCTCCCCCGCACACTCTTTTCAATGTTTAATCACAACAAGCTTCCTGCTAGACCAATATGAAGGGAAGAGCAATTGCGTGTGTGTAATAGGATAATTGCGTATCAAACGTTTGCCATCCATGCTATGTTTTAATAAATGCGATAATCAAGGTAAATGTATAATTGATGCAGCGGCAAGCACCTACATTAGTGAGCTAAAGCCTCCTCACTTTCCTCGTCTCAACGGGAAGAGAGAAAGAATTACAGGGGAGCAGGGGGCTTTGCGGAGCATGAGTGATTCATAATTACGGTTGAAACGTTTGCTCCTGTTATGTAACTGTTCTACTGCAGCTATTCACTCCATCAAAGATATTTGAACTACAACGTTTCTCAAGGATAAAACGCGCTCATTAACAAGTCAATCCATCCATGGAAATGTGTATAATGTGAAAATGATATAGCTATAACTGTAGTTACAACTCCAGCCACTAAAGGCTGCTAATGGGAAAACTGACATAGTGCAGGTTTAAGTAGATACGATTCAATAAAAAATAACATAGAAAGTAGCGCATAATCGTCTTTGTTTAAATCGACCTCTCAAATGTATCTTTGTGATTACGATTTTATTAACTGTTATATTTATACTAATACTAATTTTCTTCTTGTGTCATTTTCCTTGTTAAGCATTTTGTGTTGCGGTTGTAACATAACTCCCTAGTGTTCAACAATGAATCCTTGGACGTGATCCGATCTGTTTCCATTTCGCGGAACTTACTGCCCAACAAGCCCTTGGAGGAAACTCATCCGTGTGTCGAACAATAGAGTGCTGCTAAGCTCTCAGACAATCTTGTTAAACAGCTTTAACCTCATCCGTTCCAAATGAAACCTTCGCTTCCAGCTTCAAGCCAGCTATCCCTAGCTTGGAAAGAGCCAGCCCTCGCACAGAAATGATAACTTATTTGTACAAGGTCTTGGATTCATTCTCGCCTGCTCTCAGACCAACAAGCCGACGGACGGACCAATCAGAGGCTGCCGTTGTTCAAGGGGGCGGGTGATAATGCAGGTACGATGCCATGGTCTCTCTCGGTTCATATAGATTCTTCAGAGAATGGCCCGTTTGGCATTATCTTTAAACCACATGCTTCACAAATATAATTTTATAACATGTACAAAAGTTATCATCCACACTTAAGCACAGGTTAAATTAATCTAGCCTAATTAAACATATCAGATAGCAAATGCGCAATCCTGCAGCTATTTATCTAACGAGACAACACAACTGTTATCGGAGAGCCTTGATGTGAGGATTCACCATTCAAACAGGTGTTTTGCGTACATTTATTTTTGTTTGTGTGGTTGGGGTGCATTAGAAAACAAATCCCTGTAAAGGGGTGCAGTGGTTTGGAAAGGTTTGGGAGCACTGCAGTAGAGAGCGCATTCACGCATTTCGGTGGTAGCTCCCGAAGGCGGTCCTATCAATGCAGCCATAGCATCAGTGTTGGCAAAATATGTGTTGGGACTTGCCTGGTATCCAGACAAATCTACGAGCTCATGTTGTTCTTGCTCTGTCGTATGTGGCAACTGTTCACAGCTTTGAAAAGAGCTGTATTATGTGTGCTCTGTTGGTGACATTTACATTTATCTGATTGGCTGAAATTGTTGTGTCAAGGCATGGCTTCAAATCAACTGCTTAAGGCAAAATAGACTGAAAATACCTTGCAAGATAGACTGGTAGAACCAGGCCAACCTATCTCACACTCCATGACAAAGATGGGATAAAATATACTTTATTAAAGTAAAGTAAACAATAAAATCACTTTTTCACTTTCGGCAATAAATGCTTTTCCAGAATGGTAGTTTTCTATTGGCTTGCTATGCACCTTAGCTCGAGTGAGTGTGCCGTGAGTCTTGACAATGATTGACAGCGCCCCTCATACTTTCTCCTATGGAAAATCATACTTTCTCCTGCTTAAGTTCTCCTGCTGAAACGAGGGTTTACTTACCCTTTAATTGCAGACAGCAAATTTGTGACAGCACACCACATTACTATTCAATTTCTGTGAATGAGTTTTTTCTTTTTATATGAATTGACTTAGCAATTAACTTTCTAAATGAAAATGTGAAAGAAGAAAAAGGTAAGTGCGTTTAGAACTGTAGAGGTTTATAGAGGTATGTGTGCAATTTGTTTTTAGACGTGTTGTTTTGAACGAAGAGTCAGTTGAAGGAGCCACCACAACAGCAACAAACGCAGGTGACTGTTGCTTTTAAAACTCTAAAAGCTATTCACGCCAGAAAATCAAGGACAATAAAACCCACTTCTACAGTTTAGAATTTTCTGTGTGGGCATGTGAGAAGTTTTATATAAAGTAACGTACAGTTTAAGCCATTACGGAGTAGGTAGTCTCATATATATATATTTAAACTCTGATGGCAGGCTGGCTCTAATCTGGCTGAACAGGGTATTTCGCTTCATATTTGTTTCGACCAATCATGTTGCTGGAGGCAGAGATCTGTATGAACGTAATTGACAAACTTGGCCAGCTTTAGTTAACTGCTAAAAAGTGTGTATTGGTTTTAAATCAAAACTTGTCAGACTGGCCACGTCTAATTACACTTCTGAAAGTGTCATCCACTCATGCAAACGAGTTTTCTTTGGTAAAATATACATGGAATAGGAAACAATGTGAAACTCTGCCCATTACCCCCCCCACTGCTGGATCCGAGATAATAGGAATATCTTGCTCCAGGATGCTTACAGGTTAGGCAGGACACAGGTTAGATTGAACCCATTGTTTTTTGGCAGAGTCTAATGCCTTAGCCACTACACTGAGGGATTTTTTAAATAAGAGAATTTAAGAAATGTTACCGTTTTTGGTGAGCTGAACCATAGAAGTAACGGGGGCCAGACCTCCATGCCGATTTAAAGGAACTGGGTCACCCAGTAGGTGGGGACCGGTGGAGGTGGGAGACAGTTAACGTGGTTTGGAGACGGTGGCACCCGCTAGAAAAGGTCAACCGGTTTTAAAAAGGTTATTTGCCGCACACACACACACACACACACACACACACTTAGAAGAAACGTTCTGTATGAATCCAGTAGGCATGGAAATCATAAAATGTGTGTTTGTGTGTGTGTGAATAAATGTCTGTGTGTGTCCAAATGTGTATAAATATTAGTTGCCCAGTGTGTACACTCTCCTGACAAACACACGCACACAAACAGAAAGCCAGTCAGCCAGACACTCGGGACACCCGAATCAGAACGGCAAACGAGAGGTCACATGTCAACAGCGGCCCAGTAACCGAATTAGCATCGGTAGCATCGGTAGCATCTTAGCGTCAGAGAGGCTAACGTTAACAAACAGACCGCCTAATGCATTGCGGCACTCCATTACAGCTAAAAGGGGTCAACAGCCATGGTTAAACGACACCAATGGAGAGGAGCTGTGGATTAGTTTAGAGTCGTTTAGTGATGGACACAGTCGCCACTAATGGAGACCTTCAGACCTCTGCTGATGTCGTTAGGAACGGGCCGTGGCACCAGACAACGAACTGACCCAGCGATGTGATTACACGACAGCCGCATCGAATGTGTCTTCACCCTAATCACCCGTGGAACCCAAGTGACCTTTGGTTATGGACTCTTGAGTGGGGTAAGTAGTGTGTATTTTCCAACAAAACAAACAAATGTGCATAAACGTGTGTTTGTATAATTGTGTGTGTATAAATGTGTATCAATGTCTCTGTGTGTTTAATATGTGTTTCTATGTGGTGATGTGTGTGTGTGTGTGTGTGTGTGTGTGTGTGTGTGTGTGTGTGTGTATGCTTGTGATATCATTGTAATGACAACATATTTTCTTGTGAAGGAATCCACCACATCAAAGTTCGAGATGACCACCATCCATTCTGTTCCCCTCTCCCTTCCACAAGGACTAAACCTGTTCATTTATATATATTTGTCTAGACTACAATACTTATAGTCTCAAGTACGAAATACAAATATAAGCAGTATAGATATAGATAGTATAGCTAGTATAGAGCATTTGCCAGCAAGTACAAAGAGCAAAACTGTTTCTTGGTGCAAATGCTGTCATTTTTTGCATTTTTACATCTCATTATACAACTTCCAGTTGAAAGGTTATAGGTTCAATCCCCAATGTCTAAGATTCCTAACATGTACCTTCTTTTTTTGCGATAACAGCATCTAGTCAAAATTAATAAATCAGAAAAACTATAAGTGTGAAAGTGTGTGATAACAAATACATGAATAGAATCAAAAGAAAAAAAATTCTCAGGGCTGTTTAACCTGTTACTGTTTGTTGTTGGTGAGCTAGATGCTCATGTTATTTACATAGCACATTGTCAACCCAAAAAATGTCAACCCAAATGTGCTGAACCAACAACAATGAAAGAAAATGTGGGACACAATCAGAGTAAGTGATTAAAAGAAATAGAGGATCAAGCGAGAGGTTTATAGATATGGCTTTGAGAGTATTTGGCTTAGGAATTTAGTAGTTCCAATAGAAAGCGTAGTTGTCCAAGCTGCACATTTCTGATCTTAGTGTGGGTTTTCAAGTGATCAATTTAAGGTGGAAAAATGTTTTCTCGCGCTACACAGTGTTTGTAATATTGTGAAAGCTTTTTTTGAAAACTTGTTCTATTTAAGTGTTCCCCCTGAACGGAATCATTTCATAAGTCCACTTTATCGAATGTATGGGGATATTTCCGGGCCTTAAGGACTTGATCTATAAAAGATG
>JACYXH010000249.1:6662648-6722648 GCA_026745465.1 Lota lota
GAGAGAGATGGCTTTTATATCAAAATACAAAAATACACACAGCACTTAAAAATTTGCATTTTCATGGAAGATGCTACACAGAGAACTGTTGGTATTTTTCTGCCGTTTAGGAGACACTTTTTGCCCAAGTGAGGATGTCTATAAATACAGGTTGATAAGGAGGTAGCGGTTGTCTCGATCAAGGATGCTTACAGAGTAGGCTAAGGATATTGGAGATCGAACCCAGAGCATTTTGGTTTTGGGGCGTCAAACATCCTATGGTCGCTTTGGCATCCTTAGAGACCCCATTATGTAAAGAAATGTAAACTACCGATATTTCATCGTGTTTTGTTTTTGAAGAACACTTTTTGCTCCATGATGGTCAAAACTATTTACACAAACCCCTTCTTCTCAACAAAGAGAGACTAGTCTCTTTGTAAATGTATTCATAGCTAAAAAATCAACATTGCCAAACAGACACATGCCAACAACAGAGGAATACAGAAGTAAAGAGACATGGAGAAAAACACAAAAGTACGTCAATTTGGTTTTTTTTGCTCTCCATTTCTACCTTTGTTTTGGTCTCAAACAACCACACTCTAAAACAACATCAAAACATATCCCATAATACTCTTGCTGGTTAGCTCACACTGTGAGCTAGCTGAATGCCTCAGAGCCTCAGACTTTCAGACATCCATCCTGGATGTGTTTTGACTCATATCTCCGACGCCTTCCCCCGAGTAACGCTTCACACCTTTCAGACAAGTTATGTTTGTCAAGGACATCTGTCAAACGTGAGCCTAGCATATGGGAGGTTATCACACAGACTCTCTGCCAAACTAACAAACGCAATCCTCTGTGTCGGTTGGTCAGGTGGAAAGTGAAACGCCACATCTCTGACAGAAAGGTATTACTATCTGAAAGGTTTTACTATCTAGGTGTGGGTGAAAAGCGTCATTGTGCTTTGGCTTTGGAACCAAATTCCTTTTTGTCGGTTGGTTGGATAGAAAGCAAAACGCCAACTCACAGAATGGAATTACGCTACTGGGTGAAAAGCATCACTGTTGTGCTTTGGCATGAAACTGACTAACTGTTATCCTTCTCCCTATTGAAATGCGTCAACGGAATTTCACATTTTGCCTGACAAGTACAATGACTCATGTGGAGCTGTTACTGGGGTGTTAGAACAAATGGTGTCGTTGGTTTGCTGGTTAGCCTAGCATTAAAATACACATCTTGCTTTGAGTATTGTGTGATATCCCGTGTTTCCAAAAAGAAGCAGGGGCAAAGTAGGGCGGGACAAAACGTGATGTGTGATATGATTGTTCGGGATTTGATTAGTGTTAGTGGGAGGAGCTCTCCAAAGGAGATGAGGCCCCAGCGGTGTAAGGATTACGATTGGTTGAAATAATTACACTGCCACTCGGAATGGCTTATGCAATTTAACGGATAACTTTGAGGAAGTCTATTACTTCATCCATTCAGATTGTAATAATTTTTTTATTTTTACAATCTGTCATAATTTACAATCAAATTACAAGTTGTTTTGTTTAATTATTTTTATAATTATTTTGTGTTCTGTGTATTTTTGTGTTGCAAAGTTGGATATCAACATCATCAAAAATGTGTAATATATCCACAATTCACATATGTTGCTTTCAAAATATGTTCAATACCTCTGTGATTGTTTAAGGCTAAAGCTCTGAACAATATTTCCATGGTCGACACACACACACAAATACAATTATTCATATTTCTTCCGATAACAGGCCGCCGTCCCCTGACTTGACGAGGCTGTTTCAAAACAACGCCATTATATCGCGGCGCGGCGTTGCCGCCTTCTACAGGGCAAGACACCTTGACACAGGAGCTGCGTTGTTCAAAGGAAACGTGCATTATTCTCCTGGAAACGCACCGGAATGGACTTGAATTATTCATTAAAAAAAAAAACGGTTCCCATTTTGAAGCGTGTGTATGTGTGTGTGTGTGTGTGTGTGTGTGTGTGTGTGTGTGTGTGTGTGTGTGTGTGTGTGTGTGTATCAAACACACACACACACACACACACACACACACACACACACGCGCTGTCTACAAACAATAGCGAAAAGAAGAGTCCTCGTATAGCTGTCTTTCTCATGAATGAAAGCAGTGATTGGCGGTTTTTCGGAAGTAAAACAAGAAATACATTTCCCGGTATTCCCAAGATTTGGGACAGTCTCTATGTAATAAAATTTGGTTTACATAGCAAAGAATGAGTTACCACAATCGACGTGGAAATTAGAAAAACCAACCTGTAGCGGTTTCTAATATTTGTGTTTCTAATATGGAGTGTTTCTAATATTGTTATGTTTGTGAACGTGGCTTCATTGGAAGTGTGTTTGTGTTTGTGAAAGTAGCTTCATAGAGCGTGTTTGTGTTTGTGAACGTAGCTTCATAGATAGTGTGTTTGTGAAGGTAGCTTCGTAGAGAGTGTGTTTGTGAATGTAGCTTCATATAGTGTGTTTGTGAAGGTAGCTACATAGAGAGTGTGTTTGTGTTTGTGAAGGTAGCTACATAGAGAGTGTGTTTGTGTTTGTGTTTGTGAAGGTAGCTACATAGAGTGTGTTTGTGTTTGTGAACGGAGCTTCATAGAGAGTGTGCTTGCTTGGCAGAAAGTACTGTACCTAACTTATTGGACCAGAATGATTATGTCACACTCCACTGAACTCAATTTGATCCAACTCCTTTCGTCTCTCTTTTTTCCTTCTAACTCTCTCTCTCTCCTGCTCTCTTTCTCATTCTCTCTCTCGCGATCTCACTCTGGCTCTCTCTTGATTTGTCTCTCTCTCCCTCTCTCTTTCCCCCATTTCTTTCTCCTCTCCCTTTCTCTGTCCCTCTCTCTCGCTCTCTCTTATCCTCCTAATCTCTCTCCTCATTATGTCTCTCTCCTTCTCTCCCCCCTCTCTCTCTCCTTTATCTCTCTCACACCTCTTTTCCCTCTCTCTCCACTCTCTCTCTCCCCTCTCTCCCTTGATACAAACCAACGTCTCATGCTTGACACAGACTGACCACTCACATGCACGCGAATGCGAATGAATACACTTACACAGTTTCTGTGCACGGCCACATGCACAAATGTTCACATCACATCGTGGCAGGCTATTTTTACTCTTTTGAAAACATGCACACACACACACACACACACACACACACACACACACACACACACACACACACACACACACACACTCTGTCTCTCTGTCTCTCTCTCTGTCTCTCTCTCTCTTTCTCTCTCTCTCTCTCTCACACACACACACACTCACACTTCTGTCTCCCTCCCTCCCCCCAAAACCAAAAGCTTGAGGATTTATCACCTCATCACAATCACATCGGTCACCGCGTTTCACCTTATAACTAACCCTGTCTATCTCTCTCTTTCTCTCTCTCAAACCTCTGCCTATGTCCTTTCTCTAATGGTTTTCGCCCTCACCCACTCTCTCTCTCCTTCTCTCATTGTCTGTCCCTCGACCATACTCTATGCCCTCCCTCTATGCACCCCCCCCCCCCCCCCCCCCCCCCACACACACACACACATGCACACACACACACACACTTTGTTCCTCTCACACACACACACCCACACCACGTGGCACCGTGAGACTGGATAAAGCGTGCTGGGCATCACCCTGCGGTCGTCTTCTCTGTGCCTGTTTAAACTTGCTGGAGATGGGGGTCTCTAAAATGGCCACCCTGCCTCACGTAACTGTGGCAACGCAGCCTCCGACCGTACTGGCCGCTGGTCAGCCACAGACTCTCTTCCCTGAGAGATTTTCTGTGTGTGTCTGTGCGTCATTATGTGTGTGTATGTGTGTGCATGTGTGTATATCTATGTGTGGGTATGTTTGTGAAAGTGTATGTGTCCTTATATGGGTGAATATGTATGTGTATTTGTGTGTGTGTGAATGT
This sequence comes from Lota lota, assembly GCA_026745465.1. Taxonomy (NCBI): domain Eukaryota; kingdom Metazoa; phylum Chordata; class Actinopteri; order Gadiformes; family Lotidae; genus Lota; species Lota lota. The sequence continues at coordinate 6,666,573 of JACYXH010000249.1, forward strand.
GTTTCTGAACATGTATAAGTCTGTGTCTTTATATGTGTGTGTGGATATGTGCTTCTCTAATAGCATCAGTTCCCTGGGGGCCAGGGGCCTGTGGAAGTGTTAATGAGTTGGTCTCTGGCCCTCGGCTCCCCGCGGGGAGGTCATGATAGAGCATGAGTCTCTCTCGCTTTCTGTTTCTCTCAGGTGACCAGCAGCTCTGTCATGTGACTTGGCGACCTTCCAGAGATGAGTCATTGTTTTTTTTTTTTTTACCCAACCATTTTTGGTTTGTTTATTTTATTCCATAAAAAACAATGTGTGTGATGACCTTTTCTGGAAAAACACAACGACCTTCATGGCTCTGATGTCAGTTGTACAAATTTCGCACTTGCAGTCGGACCGTTTTCCCTCGTCTAAATGTTACCAAAATGCCAAACACAGGTGCGGATTGGGAGTGGGAAAAAAACCGGAGATAGAAGTTGTGCGTTGACAGATGATGGGAAATGTGTCGTATTTGATGTTCCGGGTTGATGTCTTTTTTTTTTACCCTAACCCTGAACTGAAGCTAGATGGCACTGGTGTACCAGCCCGAGGGCTAACTGTTATTCCAACTGTCAAAATATTGAATATAATATCCATAAACATAAACATTAGCAATGAACACAAGAAAGTTGTGTGTGTGTGGGGGAGGGGGAAACTGCCCCAAGCCATCGCTTCTTCTTTTATTCACCACATATTTTTTGTATTTGATTGTCCATTACATTGTTTTTTTATTTTTTATTGTTACAGTCTGTCAAACTCTTGAAGGCACATTATTGGACAACGAACGCACCGGTATGGAAAATATATGCAAGTGACCCACCTCCTGTCGCTCATTCTCGCTCCTGATGTAGCCATCATTCTGCCACCACCCTGAAGCGGGGGTGGGGGTTGTGATGGAGGAGGTGGTGGGTGGTGGTAGGGGGAGGGCAAGGGGGATGTAGCACCATCCCACTGGGACTTCTGAGCGCAACAATCAAACCTCAGAAGATGGCGCCTGATGTGACTGCGGACAAATCTGTACTGTGCTTTTGAAGAGTGATTGCTGATAACGTTTTTTGGCGGGTTGCTGTATTTGTTTTTGTTTTCCCACGTTGAAAAACTCCCTACATACAAATGGGGCATGCCATCTTTATGATTTACCATAACTATTTAGTTCTTAAAGTGATTTAAGACCGATGTGATTAAGGCGCAGGTAGGGGTGAGACTTAGATGCCCACAGGTAGGTATTTTAGGTATTGGGGATCGAACACACTACTCCCTAGCTGCTACGATGCTGCCAAAATTCTTCTGTCGTTCTCTCCGTCACATTGTTGGGTTGATGCTGAAAATGTAAGGTGACTAAAGGAAATTAACAACGTTGCCATCGTGTTTTAAAGCAACTTCAACTAAACTGAAGTCAGGCTAGATTCTAGACTATTAGCTTTGTCCAACTAGTTATGGTTTAGAAATACACCACCGCTACTAGTGTGTTTATTGCTGTTGAGTTTAAGGTTCAAGCCAATAAATTAACGTTGTTTGGCTTTCAAATATCAACCTAAAATAGACAATAATCAAGCTAAGCAGAGCAATAAAGAACAATATATCAATTTCATTTTTGTTTTCATGGGAATACTAGAATATCCATGTGGCTTTTAAGATTATATATATCTATACTGTAAATATATCTCAATACTCTAACAAATACACACTCAGTATATTACTGGTCATTGTTTGGTGTAGTCAGTTCCACCGATACAAGTTAGGTATGGATGGGATGTTAAATAGAGACAGCAACAGTCAATAAAAAAAAAAATACATTTCTAAACAAATACATATTTTGTTTGTTAGTGGTGGCAGGTACGTTTATTCATTACTCACCAATATAAAACAATTCCAATACTCCCCATATAAAACAAAGAAAAAAGAGGACATTTTGATAACTTCATGCAGTATACTTTAAATGTTAGAACCTTCTGGATTCTACAACGTTCCCTAGCATTCCATTACATTCCAGAGCATTATAGATGTCCCAGAATTCTAGAACAGCCTAAAACGGGTTTGTGATTGGGAACAATGCTTTAAAGCACACTCTTTGTTTTTCCTGGTGTTTTCCCTAATTTTTTCGCTTCTCTCTGATTGAAATCCCACACTAACAAAGGGCCAGAGCAGCCCCTGTACCTCTGGATTGGAGCCGAAGGACAAACAAGCGTGATGAGTGCTATGGGTTCTTTACATGGTCTGGCTGGCATTCTTTTTTTCTGCTTAGTTTTTACACATTTCTTGCTGCATTAATAATCAATGAAAACAATATATATATATATATATATATATATATATATATATATATATATATATATATATACACACTTCAAGCAATTCTTTTTTCACATTTGTAATTTATTCTGCCTTTTAACTTATAAGGTAATTTTTTTACTGGCATCAAAAGAACACGCACCTCTTCTGTCAAACTTGAAAATCTCAAACTATATTATGAAAGAAAAGAAAAAAGTAATTCCGTTATGGCGCACTGGAATTAAACAACACAGTTCTTGTTTCTTGTGTTTATAATGTGACACTCTTTGATCTCAGTGTTTCCTCCTCCCTGCTTGGAGGAACATCCTCCTAGCTGATCTAAGTGACCAGATCGATTTTTGAGGAGCCCATTGCGTAATCACAGGGCTGACATGAATCATTTCACACCAGCCCTTCAGAATGAGACCTGTCAATCAGGAACTGGAGTTGACAATGATGCATCCCAGAGAGAGAGAGAGAGAGATAGAGAAAGAGAAAGAGAGAGAGAGAGAGAGAGAGATAGAGATAGAGAGAAGCGTACAGGAGGTGTCAGACAGAAAGACAGGCGCTGATATAAGGGGGGGGGGGGGGGGGGGGGGGGGGGGGGGGGGGGGGGGGGGGGGGTTCGAAAGGTAAATTGTTGTCCTGATTAAAATGGCAGTTGGGGTAATAGAATGAATGGTAAGTAAACAAAACCAATGAAAGATAATCTGTGTGCTTTTGTCTACCCCTAATCCTGTTTTCTTACCAATAAAATCAATAAAATGAACAGCTAAACAAACAGCGTTGTCCAATTAAGTCAAAGGGTTCATGTTTTAATGATTCCCTGCCTGTATGTAAATGTAATTTGGGGAGGTTATCATCTACTGTAATCCTATTAGGCACAAGCCTTGTCACTTTGTGAGAGAAGAAAAAAACCTGAAATGTTTTACATGATTCAACTCTCTATTGGCTAACTATTGGAAAGCGATACAGTTCGTAGTAACCCAGGTTAGATTCCGACCTGTGTTCTCTTACAACATACTGTCCTGTCCATAAAGGCCACAAAAACATATTTTTAAAAGAAATACATCACACCATCTCAAAAAGCGGTAGACCTCATAGATGGCATCAAATCAACCACATGTGGCCTTACAGTTTCTCTCCTGCTGGCCAGAATCGACTACCATTTTGGATGGCCCAAATACATCCAACCAGGTAAATGCCGGCGGGAGAGCGGCCCACTGCAGTGACATCTCTGTCCTTTAGTTCCAGGTCAGGGGTCAGCCAGCATTCAGCTTGTCACACTCAGAAGGGGAGCACAGAGTTGGAGGTTAATACTAAAATACCTTCAGGCAGAAGAAGTATGCATTTGAAGGAAACTCTGGCAGTACAGAAAATAGAAGTGATCACTGTCCGTGTGTTATCACTGAATTACCTGCCAGATTGAAAAATGCGGAACATTTTCATCTGGGGGGTTGCGTATATACTGTGTGTTTGTGTAAACAGTTTTGGTTAGGGGTCTAACAGACAACATAATATCAACAAGTGCATGTCGACACACTCATTCTCTTTCTAACAAACTCATAGTGAGTAAATAAATAATACAGGTTTTTGGTGATGAGCATCATCTTGTGTGTGTTTAATAGCATCTTAAAATTGAAATATTGTGAAGAATCTTCTTTTTCTGAATGCTTGTAGGCCAAAAATCATCGCAGAATTGAAACAACAGATACATCCATGTAAACATGAGTTCAAACCCACATGCACGCACACTACAACATCTATACTCTTTATCTAGTGTAATATTCATAAGTATTTTTGTTTAATCCCATGATTATGGGATTATAGTTGGTTGCAATCTGCAACCTCACTGCTAGATGCCACTATATCCTGCACACTGCACCTTTAAGTCTGGGAGGACCTTGTTATGGTTAAAAAGTATCTAGTGGCTCTTTACATTTTCCAGAGTAAAACAGGCACTCCTTCATGATTACACACAGAGGGAGACACGGGCCCCCGACCTTGTTAACAGACAATCAGTCGCCAACGATTCTTCACAATGCAATCCCACCCCTCTCCCACCTCTTCCCCTGTTATTATTTATATCACCATGTCTCCCACTCTCTTCTCCCTTTACCTCGCTCCGTTACTTGTTTTCGCTCTCTCTTTCTCTACCTCTATTTCCATGGATCTCTTTCTATTATATATTCTTTCTCTTGCTCTTTCTCCATCGCTTCCATGACCTCTATTCCCCCCTCTCTCTCTCTCCCTCTCGCCCATTACCCCTCTCTATTTTCTTTATTTATATTTATATTGTTCCAAGGTCAACGCTTCTCAATTTCAGCTGGAGCTTCTCTGCTGCGGCCGTAATAAGTAATAAAAGGTTTCGGCCACCAAACAAAACCCTAAGAACGAAGAGTACTGCTGGTGTATTGGAGTGTTGGACGTCAGGCCAACAAGAAGCGGATGTAAAGATAAATAAATAAAAATACAGCACACCAGCGTTCCGTAGAGCTGAAGTAATTAACCCCTGGCTTCGTTGACGTAGAACTTTAGTATTTGGGATAATTGATATTGTTATTTAATTCTGTGAATTAATTTCTGTATATTTAGAGTGTCTGGAGACCAGAGTCTAATTCCTTACGTGTTTGAAAGTTTACTCTGCGGATAGAGTGAATTTTGGTTCTGGATTTGATGGTGTGATGAAAATTATGATACAAACACCAGCACTATAGTGATGGATCTGGCTGCATGCAATATATTTTTCTGCTACGTTCTGTTGCCCAAGGATAGTGTACTGTAGTACTGTTTATTTCATGCACGCACATGCATCTCATGCATGCATCTCACAACACACACACACACAGGCACACAAAAAAACAAAACAAAAAATCAACGCATACACAAATACGCAGGGACCCCCATCACCGACACACACACAAGCACACACACACACACACACACACACACACACACACACACACACACACACACACAAACACACATGCAAACACAAATGCACAGGCATCCCTACACACACTTGCGCCTGCCTACATCACTAATCGATTTCCTCATCAAAACAAGTGTAAGAAGAACTGTCCGTCAAACCTTCTTGACCAATGACAGGCAGCAGACAGTGACAGCACCCGGGAAATGTGATATCCTTCAGATATGAAAGGAACTGCTGAAATCCCCTCACCCACACTCCATTTGATTATAATTATTAAACCAGGAAGATAATAAGTTATGGAAAAATCCACTGGACAAAATAAAATAAAATAAAAACAACTCACATGGACATGCACAGAGAAATGCAGGAAGACACACACACACTGCCATACCACCCTTAATACATCCAATATCGCTGAAACATACACATATACGTAAATACACACACACACGCACACACACACACACACTTACACACACAAACATGCATGCATGGCCATACCACCATGAATACAAATTTGTATGAAACCACACAAAAACATATACATATACATGCACGTGCATACACACACATACACACACAGACTTCAACCACACATGGTTAATGTTAGCTGTTTAATTTAATGTAATAAGTGAAGCTAAATGTGATGCTCATTAGCATCTTTCTAGCCTTGATAACTTATGAACACAAGGAATGACTGACTGAAAATGATTTAGTCTAACTAAAGGGTACTCCATATATGCAGTACTCTCTCGCTCCTAAAACATCCAACATCCAACTCCCAACTCCAATTAAGTTCTTTGTTATAGCTTCAAATGAAATCATATTATGCATCAAAGGAATACAAAGGCCCCATATTTCAGGAGAATGTGTACGATAGCTGGATAGAATTATTATATTTTAGCTACCAAATAGCTATTTTCGAGAATAATTGTAATCGGAAAGTGAGGACTATTTCCTGACTCTTCTGCAAACGTAAATAACCAGAATATACTTGTAACCATAGATCCAAAATATGGTCACCTGATGGTCACCTACCATAAAAAGACCCTTTGACTATTCCCAACACAATGAATAAGAGTTAGGCTCTTACCATAATGTGTTTTTATTTTAATGTGTTGCTTTAAATGCAACCCCCCAATAGAGAGTTCCGGGGTGCCCTACTACCTTAACGCAGTGAACGTTATAAACATCTGCAGTGTGTATGAATGGGGGGCAGGGAAAATGGGGGGACCCTTAGGGTTTTCTTGGGGCCTGTGTTTTCTAGGAGTGGCCATGGCTGCCATTTAAATGAAGGATGAAAGAGTGTTTCGCCTTTGAAGGGCTGTCATTTGGCATCGAGCACAAAGCACGGCCTGTTGCTGACCTTCAGCTCTTGACTGAGGTAATGTGTGTTCTTACGTCCTCCTTTATATCATTATATGTGTTATATATGTATTTAATTGGAAATGTCTTGCCGCAAATTGCACCCGCACACCAACCTCAGTCAGGGAGGATTGGGCCTGATAATAATAAAGTTAATTTGAGTCTGTGGAAACCTTTTTTGACACATTTTGAAATCAGGTTCTTCACGCTCGGGAAATGTTTTGGATCTTTTGTCCAGTGTTTTTATTTTGTGTATTTACGTATTTCTACAAAGAGACCTCAGATAAACCGTTTTCTCCCGAACATGTCTTATGAAAACGTGCTCTTCCTATTTGGATGCCACAAAGAAGAAGAAGAAAAAAAGAAGACATTAGGAAAAAAAAAGACACTATGAAAGCGTGGAGGAAGTGAAAGGCTTGGCCTGAAAGCACGGGTGCTTGTGGTGTTTGCCTTCTGCCCGTTCGAACAGCTGTGGACTTGGCTTTCGTGGCGGCGGTTTGTATGCAAATACAACTTCATTAGCCGTGTGATAACAGCACAATGAGATGCGGGTACAATGTGTTCTATTAGAACGGGAGGCGGATGACAGTGCTATTTCCTGGGAGATTCTCCTGTCCACGATCGCCTATTAAAATCCAACCAAATCAATTACAGTGCCGTAGCGCGCAATATAAGAAGGGAGCCAGCCGGGCATTTTAAGCACTTCTAGCTTGGTGCTGCTCGCATCCAGACACACACACACACACACACACACACACACACACACACACACACACACACACACACACACACACACACACATCACACACACGCACACACACACGCACACGCACACGCATGCACGCACGCACGCACGCACACACACACATGCACACACACATGCACACACACACACACACACACATGCACACACACACGCACAGCGATTACAAATACGACCGACCATTGAAGTCCCATAACGGAGACATGCAACGTTATAATTGCCAGTTGATTGGATATAATTAGACGTGCGGTTTTACTTTTTGTTTGCATACTTGCGATTTATGTCTGTTTGTTAGAACTAACAGAGCTGCGCAACGCGGGGGTTTGCTTGATCGGTCATTAGTCGGCCCAGGCACTCCAACATAATTAATTGGATCTCTAAACATTTTCCAAAAGTGGACCGTGGTCGCCAAGTGTCAACCCCCCCCCCCCCTCCCCTCTACATTCCCAACACCAGAGGAAACAGCTCCACAGGTTGTAGTGTGTGCCAGTATCAGGAGGAACGGCCTATTTGAGCGAACGAGATACGGAAAAACGAACGCTATTGACACAATCTGAGGCAGATTTGTCTAACTGATAAACACAGGCATAACCCTGGCACCCCCCCCCCCCCCCCCCCCCCCCCGCCACACCTATACATCCACCCTCAATCCCCCATCCATACTTCCCCGATTTCCCCAGTTTACACGCCAGGATAACAATTCGGTATCACCTCATCAGATGTGCTAGGGCTGCTGAATATTTTCTCAGGCAGATTAATGTAAGGCTTCAACCCCGGTGTGTACTTGATTATATACACTCTGTAAACACCGTTGGAGATAGAGCTCGTTCCCCTACTCTCACTCTCTCTCTCCCACTTTCTCGCCCCCTCGCTCTCTCTCCAGACCCCCCTCTCTCTCTCTCCGTCTCTCTCCCAGCGCCGTGCGCCCAGGGCTAGAGTCGTGGTGAATATCAAGTGGCGGTGCCTCCTGAGGTCTCGTCCTTGCAGGGAGAAGAGAGGGAGTCCTGGTTTTATCTGCTCCCGTGCTGGGAGACAGAGAGCTAGGCTAACGAGCCTTCCACCGTGTAGCGCCATTCATCATCATGTTGCATGCTGCGAGACGCCACGCGGGCAACCGGAGAACAAACAAGAAGAAGACCCGGGTGGCCTCCACACGCCTTCTCACATGTTGTGAAGGTCAAAGGTCAGCCTGAATGTTTTGGTGATGCGGTGGTTGTATGAGTGGTCGTACGAGTTTTTAACTTGTTGTATGCATTGGTGTGTGTTCCCGTTAACTGCCGCATGTACTGTAGGTTCATGTTAGAGTGATATAGGTTCATGTTAACGGTGATATAAAGTATTTTTCCGTTAGCTGTGAGACATGTTCATGTTAGCGGTGATATAAAGTGAGTTTCTGTTTCCTGTGATACATGTTCATGTTAACTGTGATATAAAGACTGTTTATGATAAATGTGATATCTGTCCAGCACTATGCTGTCTCTGTATATTTGTCTGTGTACGTGTGTTGCTTGCGTTTGCTGCAGCAACATATAGCTTCAAGGTAGAAACTAGCTGGCGATGAATGCGGCAAACGCAGTTTGACAGCCGTTAAATGGGTTGCTTATTTATTCTTTGTCACACCGTTAGGGCCGGTACACCAGCTGTGAGACACGACATTCACTTGCAGAAGAATCAATAAAAACGTCTGTAATGAATTCATTGCCCTTGAGAGATCCCAGGGTAGTGGGAGATGTTGAAGCAAAATTGTATTTGGCAAAAAAACAACGCTGCTGCTTTTGGATCGCATTCAATCACCTTAAATTCCAGCACTTGGTTTTAACTCCCCGAGCCTTGGCCCAGAGAGACACAGCCACACTGTTTTCATTTCTCTGATCGGAATGGGCCTGATGAATGGATGCACAACACAAAGCCCAACGCCAGCAGCCAGGCAGTCGATTGGTCCAAAAGGAACAAAAGGGGAGAAGAGGAAGCATGGCGTGGTTGTTGAGGGAATTTTCTGAACCCAAAAATAAAAGGAGGGAAAATGTGTCAGTATTTGTGTTGAGGAACGGGCGGCTTGCCGTACTTTGATTGGTCGGTATGATGAGAGTGGCATGACTGTATGTGGAGTGGCTGGGAGGTCTGGTCCAGGTGACTCTCAAACTTAAGGTCTCAAGTGTCTGTAGTTGACACATATACAGAGGACACAGCAGTTTATATAAGTAGTGAACTGTCTAATGAACAGAAGAAGATATTGAAAGTTACAAATATTAAAGGTTATATCGGGGAACAAAAGAAGGGCAGAGATATGTAAAAAATATAATGCATGTAAGAAATATAATGTATATGATAAATAGAAATGAGTCCTACAATTATCATAAATAAAGATAATTAGTAAATAAAATAAAAAAATTAATAAAGAGCAATGGTAACCAGATAGTTCCTGGATGTATTTCTTAAATCAGTTACATTTTGTTATTTGTGTTGTTTTTATGACTTCCCCCCCAAAATATCATTGTCCAACTATCCTGCGGTGCAGTGCTATCAGCCTGTGTCCGGAATCAACTGTTTCTCTTATCTCACCATGCTGGCTACAGCGATAGCCTTTAGCCTGAAGGCTAATCCTATCACACTGACCACTGTCCAACTGCCCCAAACTGTGACATATAATCCATAGATGAAGTGATTAAAATCATCCAGAAAACAAAGTGAACAAAGTACCGTAGAGAAAAATGAGCCCAGTATAGATGAGAACAGGTACAACCTCTTTAATATTACCTTTATCACCCAAGTACTCTGGAGTCAATCCAAAATGTAAAAAAAACTAAAAGCGAATAAATCACTAAATCACTAAAAGCTTATTTTTGCATGAATGAATCCCAAATGGTTTGCTATTTAGTAGATGCTATTCAGATCCAGAGCCACGTACTGTGAACTCAGACAGGCCATGAATATGAGCAGGTAGGGGTTAGGGTTTGCTGCTTGGATGCCTACAGGCAGACATTGTGGATCGAACCCAATGCCTTTCATCTTGGAATCAAACTCTGCCCACTACACTACCCCCCCCCCCCCCCCCACACACACACACACACATACACACCTCCCCAGACCACCAGTACCACTTCATTATCCACAACAAACAACCTCAGTTAAGTGGTCAGCACATGATGAGCGTCCAGCAAAAGCGTGGGCCTTGGAAGTATAGCCAACAAACAGACTGGGGTTCACCGCTTTTAACTCATTAAACTCCTAAACTAGTGCTCCCTACGCGCACCAAAATAACACACACACACACACACACACACACACACACACACACACACACAGACACACACACTGTCATTAAGTGGGCGGCCAATTTGGCACATAAAATGGTATGTTGAAATGTCTAAATGTAAATTAAGTTGAAAAGCACAACAAAAAAAACTAAACTAAAGAAAAACAATAAAAATGGACCCCAACAGCCCACACACCTTAATGTGATGTTTCTGTCACCTTTATGTGTTTGTATGTTTGGTGTGTGTTTGTGTGTGTGTGTGTTTGTGTGGGTCTCTGTGTGTGTGTGTGTGTGTGTGTGTTTGTGTTTGTTTCTGTATGCTATTGGGCTACGCTATTCAGAATTCGAAAAAGAGTGTCAGAAGAAAAGTATGTTATAAAGGGAGAAGATAGGGAGAAATAGAGAGACCAGGAAACAGAGAAGGAAACAGAGAGAGAGAGAGGACGTGAGAAATGACATAAGGCAGAGAAAGGACAATGAGATATAGAGAGTGAAGCGGTCAGCGCATTTCATGCAGAAAATAAGTTGGGCGAGGTCGTAAGAATACGAACTAACGCATGCCTCGTGGCACTTCTTGTGCACCTAAACATTTTGTAACTTGCTGGATTCCAGCAGAGGATGGCAATGCGAACATTGTGTGTGATTATTCAGCAAATCAAAGTGGGTGTGATTTATTTAGATTTTCTCCGCGTCTCCATGGAGACCCCACTGGTCTTAACTAATGGAATGCTCAGTGACCAAAAAGAAACCGCATCAAGGATGAAACAAGATTGTCTGCAAAGGACTTGTATGCTGTCTGCTTCACACTTAAAATCAAGAGAATAACAGGCATAGGACCTGGGAGTATTCAACAAAATGTCTGGGTAAAAAGAGACAAATATGTACTAATCGTGTTTATTTTTATAGACTAGCGTTAACATCTTTGTGCCCAATTATCATCCGGGAAAATGGCCAATTGGCAATTTCAACCTGTGGCTAGCCAATTTCATCTCTTCCACTTCCCCCAATTTTCACAGGAACACTTGCTGAAATAATCGATGGCAAAAAAAATGACATTTGTAATATTGAATAGAAATTCTGTGCATATTTACCTAAAATCCTCCAGTTGGTTTGTGGCTGGCTGGTTTCTCTCATGTCCTGTTTTTCCTCCAAAAGGCCCAGCATGCCTTGCAGTGGTTCTGTTAGTGATTTCGCCCTGAAGGGGGATGCTGTTTGCCTACCCCCCTCACCACCCGAGCCTCAGGGCGGCTCATCAAGAAGGGTGGAGGTGGCCAAGGGGATTGGGGGGGGGGGGGGGGGGGGGGGGGGGGGGGGCTCTGTTGGGAGGCTCGTCGTGGTGAGATTAGCGAATCACAGCCTCAGCGGGACCCCAGCAGGGAGGTACCCTGGGTTCCAATACTCACTTTCCACACACACACACACACACACACACACACACACACACACACACACACACACACACACACACACACACACACACACACACACACACACTCACATATATATAAACACACTGGTGGAGACACACACAGACACACATGCACTGGCAGAAATACAAACACACATCCACACTCTCACACATACAAACACACACACACACACACACACACACAGGCAAATACATATACACAGGTAGAAACACACATTCAGATCATTTACACACACACACCCACACACACACACAAACGCACACACACACACAATCACACACAGGCAACTACCTATACACACAGTTAGAGACGCACAGTCAGATATTTTATACACACACACACACCCAGGCAGGGATGTTCATGAGCAGACGCGCATGCACACACTCAGAGACACAACCCAAAACACAGACTTGCAGACGTACACTGTGCAGCACTGTTGTAAATGTGTATGTGAATCATGCTAGAACACACATCAAATACAGCAAACAGGATAGACACCCCAAGGCAACACAGGGACATTAAAGACAAGCTGTCACATATACAGACCTACTGGTGGAGGGCTATTCACACACATACTGTACATTCCTAGAGACAAACACACACACGCACACACACACTCGCACACACACACACACACACACACACGCACACACACATACTTAGACACAGGCACATACAAACAGACACACACAGACACACACTCACTTAGACACAAGCACGCACACACACACACACACACACTTAGACACAGACACACACACACACGCACACTTTGACACAGGAGGAGGAGGAGGAGGAGGAGGAGGAGGAGGAGGAGGCGGAGGCTTGAGTTGGTCTAAATGACATGATGGCTTTTGGTTGTAATTTTTTTCCAAGAGATATAATTGGCTGTGTAATGGTGCGGCACGATTTCAGGGAGGCCTTTTGTCCCACCAATTTGGAGAACTCAAATTAATAGGAGGAGAACGTTTCAGCCTCTGCATAACGCTTGTATAATCTCCTGTGTACTCGCTAACGAGTTTACACTGTGTGTTTTCCTGTGTTGTGTGTATAAAGCAAAGTAAAAATGTAAAAATGTCCATAGTGGTAATTGGGAATTCACTGTAAACACTGAAAACGTAAAATTAAAAATCGCACAAAAGGACATAACTTTTAATTGTAAGTGTGGTGCTATTTGGAATGCGACAGGGTTAATTGGAGATCATTTGTTCAATTGTTTACCTCCTGGGTTTATTCAATAACTGTCAATGGACCTCACATTCATATGTAAATGGCTGCTTGCAATTTCTCTTGAATACACTTGTTGAAATGAAAAACAAACAGAATCTCTCCCATTTGCAATTTGTGTGTGCATAAATTCTCATATTTTACCAAAAATGTGCCTTAGATGTTTTAGTTACAGTATTATTTTTATTAGGAAGGCCACTTTTCATTATACAATAACGTTACAACATTTTGCATTGCTATTTTAAGTTGTAATATTTTTGGCTGCCTACATGTTCATTTTAATGTTACAATATTGTTATGTAAAAACGATGTAAATACTATATTATTCAATGTTCATTTTACATTTCCACAGCTAATGTGATTTCCACAGCTAATGTTACCGTCTCACTGAAATCCATTGGCGAAACATTTAGCAGAAAAGGTATTTTAAATAAAATAGTTCGACTAAATGTAAATTAGAGGCTCCAGCATGAAGAAAATGCTCTGTCATTACACCAGCACTCTCTCTCAACCTCCCTCTTCTTCTCCAGTCATTTAGCGCTGCACGGAGGTCACCAATACTGCAAGCATCCACCTGATAACGTCAACAAACGTACGCGCAAACAACGTAAACAACCCTCTCTCTTATCGTCACGGAGGACGCCGCGGCTCGTAAACACGAGAAATGAGAGGGCGCGCGTTGGTTTTGTTTGGAGCAAATGGAAGGGTGGGGGTGAACGCCATAAAGAGAGACCAGGGCGAGAAGGAGCTCCGAACCCACGGCCCATCGGTTGTAAACACTCCCCAAATCCACCAGGATGTCATAAAAAGTCCAAACTCAGGGAATTATGGTCCTAATAAAAAACAAAAAATGGTAGGGAGTATATGTGTGTGTGTGTGTGTGTGTATATATATATAATAAGGGAGTTAGGTGTACATTGAAAATGGGAGTGCGGATACGCAACCGCGAACATGATCTCAAGTTTACGATCTCATCAAAAATATCATAAAACTGTGCTAAAGAAAAATGCTAAACTGGCGCCTTTAATATATTATTATTTGATCTTAAAAATGTATTGTTTTTTTTGGGCTGTTTATTTTGCATGTCAATTACTAAAGCAGAAAATGATTGTTGATGGTGGGTGGCAACATGACCCGGCATTTTCCCCAGGAGTCCTGGGGAATGGCTTGGCCTACACTCCATACAGACAGAAAAATCACGACTTTCGCAGAGTTTAAGTATTCATGCAAACACAAAGAACAACAATACAGAATCTCTTTAACTAAACTCCACGTACATCGAAATCTTTGATGAAACGAGCTTAACACAAAACCACTCCTTAGCCACCCACTCCCTTCAGCCAATTTACCTGATCAATAGTTAATTACAGCGTCTAGTTATTGGTCAGATAAACTATTTATTTCACAATGGATGCCAACAAGTAGCCGGCTTTTATAAAGACGAGCCATTTGATGAATCCCGTGGGTAACTATGAATCCTTAGTAGGACGTAGATGGCAGTCATTCCTAGCTATGGACACTTGAGAATATACTTTAATCATCTAGTGGCCATATTGGTTCGTTGAGTAGGTAAATCTTCTAGAATATTTGAAAACCATGACAACTCAATGCATTATGTTTAGTTCTGCATTCTATTTACCCACCCAGCTAGCATTTGGAATGAATTTCGAGTGAGTTGTCACGGTGTCCCCAAATATTCTACAGGTTTCCCCATTCAATATGGCCGCTAGGTGAAGTAGATTTATGGTGAGGTATTCAATGGCTCCAAAATATGACCTGCAGTTCCAGTACCGGTACCTTCCGGTTGGGAGTTGAACACCTCAATGACTACACTTCTGCCCCCTATTCAGAACACTGATTAATGGTATCTTATTTATTTAGAGGTGAGGTACAACCAAATGGACACATTGTTTTTGGAAATGTTTAGGAATGCATGAGTGGGTTTGGCAGAAATAAAATATGTACAGTATGTCCTTGTTTGCGTAACAATACAGAAAGCATGCAAATCGATAATTCAAAATAATATTTATTTTCAGAGAAAAGGATACTATCCATGCTGTGTGGGATTCTCGCAAATTATTTTGGGTATAAACTAGCATTTAAATAGTTGCAGCGAAGATACACTGTGAGGGGGATGTCTATACTGTATATCGATGTCAGCTTCAAGGGTTTCAGTATTTCTCTCTTTTGTTAACTAAATTGAACAAAATCCATGTCCCTGCCACCCTTAATTCTAAGCTTTTACACGCCCCTGGATATCAGCTGATACACACACACACACACACATGCACACACACACACACACACACACACACACACATGCATGCATGCACGCACACGTGCACATGCAAACACACAAACACACATGTGTGTGCACAAATACAATATACACTTTGCACACGCAATTCACAACATACAAAGACAACCGAACAGGAGAAGAATACATTTCGCAAACACACACACGCACACACGCACACCTACACACACACACACACACACACACACACACACACACACACACACACACACACACACACACACACACACACACACACAGTGATGAAAGTGATTAACTAAGGACAAAAACATGCAGAGTTAATAAAATAATTTTAGCACGATGCGTCTTGCAAAGCTTTACTGGAATTCAAAGCTAATGAGATAATATGGATTCCTTTACACAGGAATGAATACTGTTATTGTGCTTGGTAACAGTTACCACGTGTGTAACCCTCGTTACATTCTTGAATTGTAACAAATATTACAATTTAATTAAGTTCAAACCAATAATTAGATTCATTGATCGATACTGCCACTACAAAAAAAGATCAGTTACACAATAAAAAAATTTATTGAACAGAATTATTGAGGAGTCATAATGCCTTGAATTAGCAATGTCTAATAATTGTCTTTTAAAAGTAACTAAGTTATTAAACTAATGAATACCACAGTCATCTGAAAGGACAAACATGTAGATATTTCTAAATGAGGAAGTTACAAACTCAAAATGAAACATCAACATATTTAACTAAAGGGAAATTCCCTCATGACTTAAAAAAAACAGGTACAGAACAGATGTCAAGGCAGGTTAGCACTGCACTGTGGGTAGCGCGGTCCCCTTTCAATTCTATCTGGTCCAGGAGAAGCACAGAAAGCGGATCAAAAAGTTGTTTGTTCCTACAAAAAATGTACGTACGATTTTCCCATTTGGGATTAATAAAAAAACGGCACTGTATAGAAGGATATTATTCTCAGCGTTAATTGTGTTTAGGAATTGAAATTCCTGTGTGTGTGTGTGTGTGTGTGTGTGCTTTGGGTGTGCTGATATGTCATGTGCACAGTTGGCTTACATTATGAATGAATAATTAAAACAAAGTTGTTTACAGTGATGTAAACAAAAATGTCCTGACATCAGAAATGCGATAGCTTTAGTGTTTGCCACGGGTGGAAATCCGTCCTTTCATCATCTTCTTTCTTTATTTATGTACTTTCTTCATTATGTGGTCAGGTCAACTCAAAGTAGAGTCTGTAAAAGAAGGCTCTACTGTGTGTGTGTGTGTGTGTGTTTGCATAAGCACATGCATGTGTGCGTGCACACACGTGTGTGAGTGTGTGTGCACGTGTGTGCCCCTGTGTGTTTGTGCATGTGTGTGTGTGTGTGTGTACGTCTGTGTGTTCATCTTTATGTGTACGTGTGTGTGTGCATGTGTCTATGTAAGTGTGTGTTCACATTGAGGTGTCTGTACGCGTGTGTTTGTGTGTGTCTTCACATGTCAGAGTGTATGTGTACATGTGTGCGCTCACAAGTGTGTGCATGTGTGGGCGTGTGTCCGCGAGTGTGAGTTCATTCAATTGGATGGTTTGTGCATGCGTTTGCATGTGTATTCAATAGCGCTGTAGGCAGTTGTACAAAATCACCTCTGAAAACGTTCACCTCCGCACCGCGGCCGATACGAGACGCATTTCTGGGGGATAAGTGGAGACGAGTCTGTGCGGATGCCTCAAGATATCCTTCCCACTCCAGACAGGGCGACACCTGTCAGCCCCCACACCCAGCCGTCCGACATATCCCACCCCACCCCACCCCCAGGTGGGTCTTGGCTCCGGCTACAGCCGTCAGCTCTCAAGGTGCTCCTGTCGAAGCCATGGGCCTCTTAATCCCCACCACCTCCAACCACTCTCCCCTCTTCTCCGCCTCTCCACCTGGATGGCGTCCAGACCTGCTGGTCCTGACGTCTCCGTCGGCCCGAGAGCTTCACTGTCTGTCCTCCTCATAGACTCCATCCGCGCTCTTTTCTTACCTCCAGTTTGACTTCATTCCTTCGTATTTCTATTCTGTTCCAACCCCACCACCGCTCCCTCCGCCTCCACTCCCACAACCTCCACCATCACCTCCTCCATCTCCCCCCCCTCTCCCCCCCACCTTCACCCCATCTCCGCCTTCACCACCACCTTCCACCTTCCACCACCACCACCACCACCACCACCACCACCTTCCACCTTCCACCACCACCACCACCACCACCACCACCACCACCACCACCACCACCACCACCACCACCACCCCCTCCCATGATGAACACCACTGGCTCCCCCCGCCAGCGTAACCGAGCAGGTGCCGGATCCCTACCACACAAGGTGAGAAATATGGAGAGAAGGAACATAACATGCCCTGGAGCCCTGAAGCAAGGCAGCGAGAGCAGGATTTAGCACTCAGCAGCCCCGTTCCGCCCCGCTGAAGCTCCAGCGGATCCAAACAGAGATTGATGTTGAACAGATGATCTGGGGAGTGATGGAACAAAACAAGTTGAGGCAGGTGACATAAAAACAGTCTCTCTAGAGAGAAAACAAACAAAACGAAGAGAACTGTCACTGTAGTCTGGATATCATACTGTGTGTGTGTATTGGTTCATGGTTAATTAAGGATATAATGCAAACTTCTAACCATGCCAACATTCTCACTGCCGATGACAGTTGAAGTTCTATTTCGATGAATAAAGCTGTTTGGGATTAGAATTCTATTTCAGGGTTCCTTTCAATGTATTCTGGCATGAAGGAGTCAAGGCTGTTGACATTGGGGACAGAACCCGTAACCCTATGGCTGGGGGTCGAAGTACCTTCTTTTTGTGAGTGCATACTGCGACATTACTGATTGTATGCGTGTGTATAGTTGAAATGTGCCTATTACTATAAATACACGTTTCCACAATTGTATAACTCTTTTAGAACATGTTATAATGAGCCACACACAGAAAAAATCCAACCATAAAATTACATTTATCAAATGTTTGCCAAGTTATCGTTAAGTGTCAACACACTGGCTCTGGGTTGTTATAAAGCCCTAAAGCATTCTTCATATACGAGCCTATAGTCCTCAAAACACATTCTATAAACCACAGGCCACATGAACCACATTCCCATACAATCTGCAACAAAGCCTGTAAATTTCAGCTCAGTAGCTCTGTGCAGACTATAGGGGATTGGGCCCGCTTTCTGCTAATATCCAATCAGCGATGTCTTAAAGTGGGGTCCGAATGATTAACCATTTGCCAACGCCAAGGATCTTGAACGCACTCCTTGCCAACACTCCAACAGCAGGACCAGGGTGAATAAGTGGAAAGCTGAATGAATGGGACATCGTCGAGGTGTTCAGCTTATACCAGCAGACGCTTGTAAATTAATAAAATATATTGTTCATATATTCTCAGTGAGTTTTATGAAAAATAGGCCGCTTTTACGCACCACTGTGAAAATATTAAGGACCCTGAAAAATACCTCTCTAAATCACTTCTAGTTGGGGTGCTGTAAGTCTTATTTCAGTAGCTGCCTGTCAATTATTAGATATGCTGTATATGATTTATTAATTGTTAGTCTGTAGTGTGAAAATATGGATGACCTAAAATGACCCCTCTGAATCTGCTCTAGTTGGATACGAACCAATCAGAGCTTTTGATTTAAAAACAGACAAGACTATTGGCGTAAAGTCCAGACGTCGATATGAAATGTGGGAGTGATGATCACGGCTCTAGGCTATGTTTTAATATATTGTATGCAGTAATATTTCATATGAGTTGTGTATTGATATATTCTACACCATATTTCATCTTGCACAAGTCCTCATGAATTTACATGTCGGTGAACTTACAAACCTGAACACTGCAGATGAGAGAGAGAGAGAGAGAGAGAGAGAGAGAGAGAGAGAGAGAGAGAGAGAGAGAGAGAGAGAGAGAGAGAGAGAGAGAGAGAAACAGATGAAAGGGGGGAGATTGTGAACACACTGCTAATGAGGAAGGTTGTGCAACAACTGATGGGTGGTGTATAATCAAATATGTGTGTGTGTGTGTGTGTGGGTGTGTGTGGGTGCGTGCATACATGTGTTTATGTGTGTAGGCATGTGTGCTGAGAAACCACAAACACAGCGCATGGGGTAGTAGAGTGTTATGACCATTTGTCTGAGTCCCAACCGAAAGGCACTGCGTTCGATCCCTGATGTCCACAGCCTAACGTGTTGAGTAAGATACCTGCATACCTGATGTTTCTGAGGTAATATGTCAATTCCTTTGGATTAAAGCTGCTGAAAACGAATTAAACGGAATTACTAAATAAATAAACACAAGCCCGCACAAGATTACAAAAACAAAACACGTTTCCACATACTCTCCCAGATTGTCTTGTTATGACACCGAACCGAAGCAGCACTCTGACCAAAGACCACGCTCTCAGCGTTACATCCTACACTCACCCTTGCACCCTGCCTCACCCTTCAACTCCAGCACCGGGTAAAATACTTTCTCTGCATATTTAGGAGCGAGAGAGATAGAGACATAGATAGCGAGCGAGCTGCAGTAGGTGTAGGATGCAGTCCAGGCTTTATCGTGAACGCACTAGGCGATCCCAAAAAGGTTAAAAAACTCAACTTAAGAAATGACTTCACTGTTGCCAGGGAAAAAGCGAACACCGGTGTGCAAAATAGAGACAAGTGGTGTTCCCCTCGGGCCTAGGGAGGGAGGGGGGGGGGGGGGGGGGGGGGGGGGGAGGGTCTGGTGGGAGGAGGCCGGCGTGGTTGTTCCGCCTTTCGGCTTGAGACATACTGTATGAGTGTCTGAGAAGGATGGATACCAAAGTTCTTCCCTCTTGCTGCCTCACCAGAGAGCCATCCAGCGATTTCTCTTTCTTTCTTTTTTTCCTTTTTACTCATAAAACAAAAATAGACAAGGAAGAGAAAGAGAGCCAAGAGGGATTGAGATTTGTTCTTTGTTTTTTAGATCGAGGTTACAAAGGTTGGGGAAGGACAACAAAATGCACTCATAAGGGTGCATGAATAAAAAAGTAACATTTGTTTTGTTGTTGTTGACACCGCTTCGTAAAGTCCTAAGCTTTATATTTTTTGTACTCGGATAGAAGATTTGGATAGAGGCAGATTTGCATACGAGGAAGTTTTGCCTTTGTGCCAAGGGGTTTGCGTACTTCTTCTGTCTTTATTGTTTGCTGTCACTCAAACACAGATTCCTTCTGAAATGTGTATTGGAAACAGAACATTATTATTCTGCCTTGAAGAGCCGCCATAGGTAAGCTGAAGGTGATCCTGTGCTTTCAAACGAAGTTATGTTAGTTGGAGGTTGATGGTGTGCTCAAGCCTTTATTGATACAATGCTGTTGAGCACGGTTAACAAGGCTCGTTGGTACACACAGAAACCCAACGAATACCCTCTGACAGCGATTCGACGCAGAAGCAGACATTTGCCTTGGACCAAGGCAACAGCAGCAGCATCAGACACACAGACATTATACAATTTGTCTGATGCTGTTGCTGTATTTGTCCCTTTACAAATAAACTACCGTTCTTTACCATCTTTTTAAAACGTTTTCGGACAATAAGGGACATCTACAGCCTGCAAGGCTGTCAGCCGATTGCTAAACAGATATTACCTAGAAGAAAAAACGTTTTCGGTTGGTTTTATAAAGAATAAGAATAACACAGAATTGATCTGGCCTTGGCTATTAAAGTAATAAATAAAATAATTACAATCGATCATCTTTTCTACTTCGACGGTTTGAACATCTTCCAATAAACATGTCAACCCCACGCCACACACGTCTCTCCCAACAGAAGAATAAAAAAAACATGGAAATTGCCTTTTCATTATTATTCATCTTCACAAGGCGGAGGTTATGCCCTTTTCACATCAACTCCGCTCTCCGTCGCTTTCTGTGGCTTAAGCAAAGCGCCGAAAATAATAAACAGCCATCGCCTGTTTGGTTTACATAACATGCAACATCTGTTGTGTGAAAGGGAACATTAGTGATGGCATCTTCCTCTATTGTACAGGATGTAATTAGACGCCGCGGAAGAAACACATTCATCTCCTCCTCCTCCTCCGATTATTTTCTCGCCTCACCTTTTCACTCATTAATAAAAAGGTATTTGGTTTCTTCTCGTTGCGTGTGAAGTGAGTAACGTTCGCAGAATGAGCCGCCATTTTGAACACCCTGCAGGTGTCCGAGGTTCATGGAACATCGGTCGCTCCTTCTCGTGATGCTTTTATTAATCTTTTATTTTATAAGTGTGATTTATCGCTCCGCGCTCATGTGACAGCGCCGTTAACGGCAGGAAAACAAGCGGCCGAACGCCACAGGGTCAACGTCCCCTTTAGGTCGACTGCCGCCGCGATGCATTTTTACGGCTAGGTTTTAGCGCGGTGTGACTTATGGGTCGCTGCACTACAGCCAATATAGCTTTCAATTATTTATTTCATTTTTTTTCTTTTTACGGCGCTTCAATTGCTAAATTGCCTACTGCTGCTACTGCTTCCGAGAAATGTCCGTAAGTTGGAACCCCTCTCCCCTCCCCGCCACACACACACACATAGACACACACACTAACAAACACACACACACACACACACACACACACCAACACACACACACACCAACACACACATGCGCGCACACACCCACACCCACACACTAACACAGACACATACACACACGAACACACATACACACACACACACACACACACACACACACACACACACACACACACACACACACACACACACACACACCATGTCACTCTTACGTAACCCCCCCATCCTTTTAACTGTTTTGGATTAAAGACAATGGTGAGCACGTCCAAGGACAAGCAGGTCAAAGGCCAAAGCTGTTCTTGTTTGTTGTTGATGTCGTCCTACGTTACTACCTCTTACTGCTGTGAATTAATTCCCCGGTGGCCATCTTAGATTTGATAAAAGCAGAACAAATATCACAAGACATGGTTTCAAATCCTTATTTGAAATATTTGTACCATGAGGATGAGATTATTTTAATCATGTTTGACTGTCCATCTGTCTACTTTATGCAACTGTCAAGAGATTGGGAGAGCAATACTGTGAACATTTTTCTTTCTTTCCAATTTCGGACATATTCAATCTAAATCAGCCAGCGATCCAATGGAACGTTGTTTATTCATCTTCTTACTGTCACGCATCCATCTTGTCCTGTGCCGGATGACATTTGTTCATCCAGAATGTTATATTTGCATTCAGTGACAATTTGTGGTGCTTTTTAAAATGTCACAGTGCTTAATGTGGTCATATCTGTGTGTTTCTGTGTGTGCAACATCTGTGCATGGTGAGATTCTCATCAGAATTCAAACATCTCAACGGTGTATCGAGCTGTCAGTCCCTTCTGTCAAAAAACAACAAACATTCGTCAAGCATGCATGCGAACACACAAACACACACACTTCTTCCAATCACGCTGCCTCTAAGCCTGGGCTGCTGGTCGCTGGGCTCCAGGGATCACACACACTCGCACACACACACACACACACACACACACACACACACACACACACACACACTCGCACACACACACACACACACACACACACACACACACACACACACGCACACACACACACCACATCACATCCCAGTTGCATAGGGACACAATTACACAGCTGAGTAGGAGGAGGTGGATCCGATGGAGGAGGAGGGAGAAAGAGGAGGAAGATGCCGTAGAGGAGAAGGTGTTTGAGGAGGAGGAAGAGAGGAAGAGGATGATGTAGTGGAGGAGGAGGAGAGAAAAACAACAATTACGTAGATGAGGAGGAAGAGGTGGAGGAGGGAGAGAGAGCAGTTTGTTGTAGTGGAGGAGGAAGATGAGGAGGCAGAGGAGGGAGAGAGAGGAGTATGCTGTAGTGGAGGAGGAAGAGGAGGAGGCAGAGGAGGGAGAGAGAGCAGTATGCTGTAGTGGAGGAGGAAGAGGAGGAGGCAGAGGAGGGAGAGAGAGGAGTCTGCTGTAGTGTAGAAGGAAGGGGAGGAGGAGGAGGGAGAGGAAAATGAGGTAGTGGAGGAGGAGGAAGGAGAGGAGAATTAGGTAGTTGAGCAGGAGGTGGAGGAGGAGGAGGAGGAGGAGGAGTACGACGATGATGACAAAGAGGAGGCGGAGTTGGAGGAAGAGAAAGACCGATGGAATACTGATCCATCAGCCCTGGAGACCAGCTCAGGGAGGCTCCAGGAACAGGGAGCTGGGGGGGGGGGGGGGGGGGGGATTCTTAACGCAGGAGCTCCCTCTACGCTCCCGCAGCCCGCCGGTTGTTCCTATAGAATGACAATGAGCCTACACACACACACGCACACACACACGCACACACTCACTCACTCACACACACACACACACACACACACACACGCACACACACACACACACACTCACGTACGCACATTCACACACACACACACACTCACGCACGCACATTCACACACGCAAGCACAAACACACACACTCACACACGCACGCACAAACACACACACATACACACACTCACACACACACGCACACTCACGCACGCACAAACACACAAACACCCACAAACACACACACTCACACAAGCAACAAAGGCAGGTTCTGGGTTCCAACATAAACATACACAGTCTTACCTGCAGGCAACCATGAGCAAGGCAGGATAGAACCCCTACCTGCTCAGTAAAAATAAAAATGATGGATGAAAAGTGTCTGCATAATGCTTACTAAATACTTATATAACTAATGAATAATGAAATGTAATTGCAGGTACTTGTAACAACAACTTGAAGTATATTTTATATGTTGAACTATTTCATGAATTTCAACTGGAAGAAGCTTAAAGAAATGAAACTGCCGATCGTGGGCGTCAACAACAAAGATATTTTGGATCAACCAATCGGAATTGGTTTATGATTTACAGCTTCAGCTTGGTTATCACTCAGATGATATCGTTGGACCAGGCAGTTTTCATCAAATTGAAGTGAATCTACATTTTAATTGAGATTGAAGCAAAAAATGTCTGAAACTCAACTGAAAGATGCATTTTTATGTTCTAATATTCCTTCCGTCTTTAACACATAGACCAGGGCTGTACTTCAGGTGTGGAATTGTGTGTGTGTGTGTGTGTGTGTGTGTGTGTGTGTGTGTGTGGAATGGATATGAAAATGTCAGGAAGGGGGAGAGGGGGCAGACACAGTGGGCCCAATAGACAGTGAATTAATTAAGAAATGCTGTAACCTATGTCGAACTTTGCATTTTTCTAATTCCGACACTTTCATATGATTCCACTAAGACAAGGAAACAGGGAAAAAATGGTCCTACCTCTAAAGAATTAATTTGTTCGTTCCTTCTTCTGGTCTGAGGGGAGAGGGAAAAAGGGTTGGAAGCACCTATTGTGTGGTCGGACAAACCCCTTCTCGTCATCCATGTGGATTAGAGAATTATTCTCATCTAATAGCCGCTTTGAAAATGACTAATCACAGTAATTTGGCTCTTAGTGTAACTCAGTATTATATGCCCTTGTAATGTATCGGGATTCCGAAACAGGCTTGAAAAGAAGAAAGCGTTTTCTCTTCATTAAAAATACCCTCCCCTTTAATCATCCCCCAGAGAGACTGGCATACATCCCCCCACCCCATCCTCCTTTGCCCCATCTCCAGATGAGCTCGTGCATGCAGCAGGGCATGTTCTACTCCACATGCATGTGGGATGCGACTGGGGGGATATTATGGGGAATATTGCTCTCTTGATCATTGTGATCAGGGGCTCTGGGCTCCCAACTTGGACTCACTGGAGGATCAGTACGGCATGAGGGCTAAACCGCAATACTATGAGGAATAAGTCTATTCTCCTAAGAATTTGCTTTTAGTGGTTGCTGTTAATTGTTATTGTGATGACGAGCAACAGTTTTTACCCCCCGTTCCTTTGTTTAATATGATTAGATATGATGATTAGATGTTCATGGATGGTATTCTACGGGGAAGACTATGGGGACATAATTTACATGCATGCTGCCTCCTCTACACTTTGCTGCCTAGACTCTATGTACCTCAGTGCTCCAAGTTTTATATCCAAGTCATTGTCCCATACATATCACTGTGTACTTTATGATATGGTTTCCTGGTCTTCCTTAAGCCTAAGGAGAAAGCAGTATTGGCACAAGCCATGCTGGGCAACTCCCTTCCGATCTGTGTTTGCAGCAGATCTTTACTACATTAGACGGCTGATCTACCCAAGATTTGCTTGGAACTTGGTAGACCAGGTTTTCTCCTATTTTGCTCCTTGTTCATGGATAACCTCCCGAACGCACTACAGCTTAAAGGGATACGCCGAGATATCTGTACATAGGTGTTTCCCTGTCTCACCCAGATTCAGACGAGTTGTTAAATTCCAAATTCATCATTGTGCGTGCAGAAGGGGAGTTCGCTGAGTTAGCATTTGCTTTCTGTTAGCTGCTTCCTTTGACTTGAAGTGTTACGGTAGCATAGCCCTAGCTCCTGTTCATGTGAGTGGAATACACTTATATTTACTTTCCAAAGATTTATATTTCCGGCGCTGTTATTATTAGGCTACCTTATCAGCTGCTTTTGGCTGGGTCATCTACGCTGTGACTGGTCAGTGTCGCATCACAGGTAGCCTAATAATCACTGCCCCGAAAAATAGTGCAGAATTATCTGTGTGTTTGTAGACAAACTACAATATTGTTGTGTTGTTACTGGCACTCGTTTTGAAGAGTCAACTATTCGGAACACATTGGAAATCTTTGGAAAGTAATTAAAATTGAATTCCCCTCACATGAACAGAAGCTAGGCTCTCTGCAAGTCAACGGAACGGCTAACGGAAAGCAAATGCTAACCAAGCAAAGCACAATGATGAGTTTGGAATTAATCAACTTGTCTGATTCTGGGTAAGATGCCAATTTACAGATATAAAAAATGATGTAGCTGAAGAGTGTAATTGCTACCTAGATTTTGTAGTATGTATCTGTTGTCCTTTATCATGCTGTATTTTCCTTAATTGTTCCTTGTCTGTTTTGACATGATCTATTTGATAGTTTTGTAACTGTATACTTGAACTGTTGTGCTATCTTGGCCAAGTCTCCCTCGAAAATACATTTTTATCTCAGGGGAGTTCCTGGTTAACTAGAGGTTCTATAAATAAATAAATATAATTAATTCAGCGCAGGTCCTGGGAAATCAGACATTGTTTAATAATTCATGTATTTCTTCGTTACTTCTCAGGTTGAGTTTTATTCTGTGGCATTCTTCATCTGTTTCTAAATTATCAACGGCACGAGGAAGAGGAGGGCATAGCCAGGGATTGAGGGAGAGATGAAGAAGTGGTAGATGCAGGGGTGTGAAAAGGTGTTACATAAAGAGGGTGAGAGGGCAGAGGAGGAGACGAATCTCACCTGACACTCGGACGAATCCCGCATGTGTAATGCGAGCGCATGTACTCTGCTTCCTGTGCACGATCGGCCATCTGGTTTCATACCGATGGGCTTGCCTCACGATGGAATCATCATCCGCTTTGATTTCACGATTTTTGTTGTTCTCAGCCTCACTTGTAAGTCGCTTTAGATAACTTAGTGTCTGATAAGTGACTAAATGTAATTCTTAGAATCCAATAAGTCACTTAGAGTCTGCTAAGTGACTAAAAGTATTCTAGGAATTACATTTAGTCCGATTCGGAAGTTGGGCCAATTGAAATTCCACAGCCTTGTGCCAATTCCAAGAATGTTGTGATTTCCAGAGCCCAAACCTCTGTTGAGCACATCATGTGTCTATTGAGCCATCCCTGATCCTGGAGGTTCAGAGTTTGCATCTCTTACTGACTGGGAGGATGCTAGGTGGGCTTACCCCCCTCCTCCCTTACTCTCCTAAAAACACCCCCCTTACGCACTTATTGTATGTTTGTACGTCCTGGGACTTAAAAATAGTACTTAGCATCATATAGCTTCTTATCCTAGCTATCTTTGTTGTATATGGGGAATGGGTTAAACTAGCAATTATAAGTGCTTTGCACTGGTTCTATGAACATCCTTACTGTACCGACAGCGACATATTGTTGTTTCTCTTTCGTCTGATAAATGTACTTACTGTAAGTCGCTTTGGATGAAAGCGTCTGTATGCTCTAAATGTAAATGTGTTTAGGAGATCACTGGTTGTGGTGCTAATCAGGTAGCGTGCATGCTAGCACACACAGGAACACGGGCCCTGGCATGCACATATACATGCACACGCATACAAAATATACAAATACATACAGGCAGACATGCACGCACAGTGAAGTATACAAACACACACACACACACACACACATTGAGAGAGAGAGAGAGAGAGAGAGAGAGAGAGAGAGAATCACACCTATGTACACCTCATACCACCCGTTTTTGTGCAGCACCCTTCATCATTACGAACACTACATAACTATCCCTACTCTCTCTCTCTTACTCTCACTGTCCAACCCCCCCCCCCCCCCCCCTCTCTCTCCATCCCCCCTGCATGCAGCGGTGTGCACACCTATAATTGGACCCATGTCTCAAGTTAAAGTACGCCCTGAGCATCGCATCAAAACCCAAACAGCACAATATTAAACATTGTACTTGTTTGGAGCTCTGCTTACTCAGATTTTCTAAAGAACCAGACTCAGGACCCCCCCCCCCCCCCCCCCCCCCGCTCTCACGTGTTCGCTTTACCGATGCTCTCGAGGGGAGCGCCGGCCGCCCTGGTGGTTGGCGGTGCGTCGGTTTCTAGATGCGTTGAATCGCGCAGCAGCAATACCGCGTAGACACGGTACAAAGGGTGTGATCTCTGCTGCACGGGTGTCCACGTCAACAACAACAACA
The DNA here is from genome assembly GCA_026745465.1 of Lota lota. Lineage (NCBI taxonomy): Eukaryota > Metazoa > Chordata > Actinopteri > Gadiformes > Lotidae > Lota > Lota lota. The sequence goes on from JACYXH010000249.1 coordinate 6,694,995, forward strand.
ACAACAACAACAACAACAGCAACATAGCCCTCCGGTGATGGCACCAACCTCCTCAATGTGTGTTTTTGACCACTGTACGTACATCCCACGTGTGAGTATGAGTGTGTGTATGTGTGTTGTAATCCGATACAGTTAATTTATTTTTACAACTTGTGATCGATATCGTTCATCGTATCTCTCTGCGGTCTTCTCCAGGCTCTGATGGATCGTCTTAACTCCCAGAAGGAATGGGAATCAAGCAGATTACATTGTTGTTGTAAAGAGATGTGTTGGGGTGAGGGGGGAGGGTGGGGGGGGGGGGGGGTTAACTGTTTAACTGACTGGTGCTATTGGTTGAGTGTAGTTCCCTATTTTGTTTGCGTTTTTGTCACTTTGATTATGTTTGTGCTACGATTTGTGACGTTTTTGTGTGCTTGTATTATCGGTATATTTGTATAAAGAAAACAACAATACATAACAACAACAGTACGCAGCACTTTTCGACGTACTCAAAGACACTTTACAACAAGACAAAATGTAGCAATAAAAACAAAACAACAAATGAATAAAAGGCATATGTTAAAACATTTAAAACCATGAATTTTGATTATAAGATTGGGTTAAGAAATAACAGATCAACTCGGGTTGTATTGATATGAGGGTCATTCGAGTGACCCATGGACATATTTACAACATCTGCTTGGATCACTTCAGCCTCATCAGACTTTCGTTTGTGTCTTCCGGTGGGGTTTGATGTGGCGCTCTGAACCCAACAGCTCTTGTCCTGCTGCTCCACGTCTTTGGTGGTCTTTGGCCCCTGGTGGTCTGTGGTTTCTGGGGGTCTGTGGCCCCTGGTCGTCATTGGCCTGTGTTGGTGGCGCTGTGGGAGAATGTGTGAGACTGACTATCTCCACTCCCCAAGGGGCCGTGTGATGTCAGATGTGTGTCAGTTTCCCCTCTCTCTCTCTAACTCAGCAATGTCCTGTCAATGTCTCTTTGTCTCTCTTTCTCGCTCTCTTTATCTCTCTCATTCTGTCTGTTTCTCTCCTGTTGTATCTGTGCCTCTCTGTCGCCTCCCCTCTCTCCTACTCTCTTTTAACATCTCTATCTCGCCATCTATCTCCCCCTCTCTCCCTCTATAACCCCTTTTATCAGACGCTTCTCCTCTCTTCCAAGCTCTATTTTACTCTCTCTCTATAACAATTTCCCACTCTCTCTCACTCTCCCGTCTCTCCTACTCTCTCTATACTTTTATTTGTCCCCACACCATCTCTTTCTCTCTCTGTCTCTCTTCTGCATATATCTATATCTTCCTCTCTCCGAATCTCTGTCTCCCTCCATCCCTTTTCCTCAGTATATATATATATATATATATATATATATATATATATCTCCTCTGTATACATCTCTCTCCCCCTCTCTGTCCTCTATTTACATCTCTCTCCCTCCATTTCTCTCTCTCCTCTGTGTACGTCTCTCTCCCCCACAGATGCTCCTTCCCAGCTCGCCCGGAGGCGAGAGATCATTGGCTTATATGACGCAGCAATAAACTACCCAGCGCTGAATTTACCAGGAGGCCCTGCTCCTCCCGATGCTAATGTTTGCGATTAATCATCTTCACGGCCAATAAGAAGCTTTTTCAACAAAGATTATTTTCCTCGTAGGCAAATCTGGAAAAGATAGCAAATGTGCGGATAGTTTAGAAATGTGCGAGATGTTTTCGGGAGATAGAAACAAGGCCCAAAGACATCTATTTATTATGAGGCGTATTCTGGCTGCTTACAGCTGCATTTTACATAAATCCTTAAGAAGCGTCAACTTATTATTTCAACGGACACCGCCAATCGAACCACACCTGGGTCGTAAACGTTTTTCTTGTTTTCTTAACGAGCAGGTTAACGAGGTAAGCACGGAATGCCGCAACAACGCATGAGGTCATGATGACCACACTTTTCTGTTTGATTCATACTGGATGAAGTACTTCAAATATTTGTAATAAAGAAGAATATTGGTATTATTAACCAATATATATAAAGTAATTAAGTAAATATATATTAAGTATATTAAGTATTAAGTAAAGTGTGTCTTCTTTGTGTAAATCAAACCATATCCATAACAATGTACAATTACTGGCATCAAACACAAAGAACCAATAGATGGACACAGAGGAGATCTGAAAATTGCCGTTACGATTGTCTTTCGAGTTTCCTCCCATGTCAACATTCCCGACAACGTCCCACATTGTATAAGTACGTATCAACGTGAGTGGTCACATCCATGAGAAGAGGTGTGGGTATGTGTGTTGTCCGAGTGTGCAGAGGTGCATGATGGGATATGGTTAGTTATATTCTTAGCTGTTCTGTAGACTGGGTGTTTAAATTGTGGTTGTTGCGATGACAACCACATTCTAATTGTAATTTATGCCATTGAGTGTAATTAGAATAGTCTTGAGAATGGCTGCAGGTGAGTCACAAAGAGGGCGGAGCCAAGGGGTGGTGGGGTCAAGGAGCGACTGACTGAAAGAGTGAGGTCATCATGCACATGCCTTCCTGGGTACCATTGGCAATTAGAGCCTTTCGGAGTACCTGGAGGGGGCGTGGCCTATGTGATCACCATGGAATGGTGGACAGAGGTCTCTCTCTCTCTCTCTCTCTCTTTCTCTTTCTCTCTCTCTCTTGCCGCCTCTCATTTCACTCGAGGTTGACCTTGAGCAGAGAGCTGCATCAGATTTGGGACTCACTCACTCACACACACACACACTCACACACACACACACACACACACACACACTGGCCTAGCCGTCATCCGACTGATACGCTATTTAGAAAACATTTAGCCCCAAACCCCTCTATACATAGATATGCACGCACGCACACACGCACACACACACACACACACACACACACACACACACACACACACACACACACACACACACACACACACACACACACACACATTAGCCTATCCAATTTGCTATCTCTAGACACCATGCCCCCAACTACCCCTCTTGACACACACACAAAACCTTTTCTTTTTCATCCTTCTGCCCCAGAGACAAAAATGTGCCAAAGTTTGGCTTGTGTGATTTCTATGGAGATCTGTATGTCTGGGGGGAAGTCTGAGAGGGGGGGAACAGAGGACCAATCAGCTCGGAGGATTGTCTCCATCCCCTTGTGACAGGGGCATTGTTGATTCATAAAGTAAAAATAATTGTATAAATGTCACTGCAGCATTTATAGAGTCACCAAAACAGGCTTTTGACAGCCAAAATGGTGATTTCCTTTTCTGTTTTTCATCTGCCATTAGTATTTCTCATTTGGTTAATCGCATGCAGCGGTTAATGTGAGATGGGCCTAATGTGGACATAATGGGAGTGCTACATTAATGTTGCTAAACCAAACACTGAAAATGTCACAGATGACACTTAGTGATTTTCCAGTGGTTGTAATTAGCTGAACATAGCAACACAGGATAGAAAGCTTTAGAGAGAGAGAATGAGCGAGAGAGTCAATGAGGAGAGAAGGAGAAGGATGACGTAAACATGCAGAGGTGTGGAGAGAACCGAATGAAATACACAGGCTACAGCACAACTACCTTCGTTCCTAGGCCTACTAAAAACTAAAAAGATAGAGAGAGATGGGAGAGAGCGGGGGGCGGGGGGGACAGACAGATGTAGATGTCAGAAGGAATGCATGAGCGACGGGAAGACGCATTTATTTTGTGCGGTTACAGCAGATACCCTTGGCTAATGACAGACGGTTGTTTTTACCATCATCGCCACAGAAAATAGATGACTCAAGACTTTGACACGCCAAATTAGACGTGTTTTTCTGCTGGCTTCACTACCTTCCTCTCCCTTTCACTTCTCCCCGTCCTCTATTAAATGTAATGCTCTCTCGACAGGAAGCAAATGATAAGCAACAGAAGCCTCACTTCGCCACTTCTTTCAGACTCATTTCACGTTCAGCCACAGGAATTAAATTAGGACCGCTGGCGTCTTGACATCACTGCACCTCTGTAATGATGTAATGAGCACAGCAATTTAACTGGTAAGAAAAAAAAGGAAAAAAAAACACAGGGGACCAGAAAGTCGCATCTCCGTGAAAAGTAAAGACCACAGAGGAGGCTATATTTGGATGGATGGCCAGACCAACTGCCCTGCCCTGCTTGGGCGTGTTATGACCAGAGCAACCACAAGGGGGTGGTGTTTCACAGGCAAGGTGGTAGAAAGCAGGAGGGTGGGGAGGTGGACATTCTGATCGATGTCCAGGCCTTTGTCCTTCTGCCTTTCCCTGCCTTTTCTCCGTCTCTCTCTCTCTCTCTCTCTCTCGCTTTCTGACTATCTCTCTCTCTTTTCTGTCTATATCTCTCTTGCTTTCTCTCTCATTTTTCTTCCCCTCTCCCCTACATCTCTTTCTACTCTTTCCTCCCTTGTCTCCCCCTCTTTCTCTTATCCTCTTCCTCCCTCTCTCTTTCTGTCTCTCTCCCTCTTCCTCTTCATCCCTCCTTCTCTCTCTCCTTCTACCTCCCTCTCTCTCTCCTTCTCTCTCTTTCTGTCTCTCTTACCCCTCTCTCTCCCTCTCTCCCTCCCTCCCTCTATCACTTTCTCTCCCTCTCTCCCTCCCTCTCTCCCTCTCTACCTCTCTCCCTTCCTCTCACCCTCTCTCTCCTTCTCTCCCTCCCTCCCTCTATCTCTCTCTCCCTCTCTCCCTCTCCCTCTCTCGGCTGCTGTCGTAGGTAATTGCTTCCATATTCCATCCTGCGCGCTGCGCCCAGAGCCGAGCGGCCCAGTCAGAGGAAGGGAACGCAGGGTTGGTGAATGCAACCCTTTCAGCCAGACAGAGCCCTGGTTCAGCAGGACCCATGCAGCCTAGGAACCCCCCGGTGAACTCTGCTCCTCTCCCCGTCGGAGTGTGAGTTTCTCTTTGCCCTTATCTGAACCGTACCCGTAAGGAAGTGAATGCCGCTCTTCTCCAAAACATCGTTTTAAGAGCAGAGAAGCAGAGGCCCCAGGATGGAAGTAGTGGGGTTAGTATATGAGGGGTTTGTTCTTCGTTGTTGAAGTTACAGCTAGTGTGAAGAAGTAGCTTAAATGTACACCATATATTCTTCATTTAAAAATTGTATATCGTGTTTAATTGTATATTTTTAAAAAAAGTCTCTGGTTGTGAAATCCTTACCTGGCAATCAAAGTCTTTCTGATTCAGATTCAGATATGTGACTATAGCATAGCGTACATCTCTAGATTTACCGCTCTACACACACACACACACACACACACACACACACACACACACACACTCTCACGCACGCACCCACACACACATACATATGCTCTTTATATAGCTGTATGTACCCCCGCTAAACACACCACTGACTCAAGAGAAGGATAAGGTTTTGACTCATGGGTAAATGTGTGTGTGTGTGTGTGTGTGTGTGTGTGTGTGTGTGTGTGTGTGTGTGTGTGTGTCCCTCATTAGGGTGATAACTCTGGGAGAGGAGGCCATAGGAGGGGGGAGGGGTAGGTGATATAGAGGAGGGACCCAGAAAGGAGGAGGTGATATAGGGGTGCTGGAGGAAGGCAGGGCGGTGTCACTGGAACTGATTTACGAACACACACACACACACACACACACACACACACACACACACACACCACACACACACACACAAATGCCTGGGCACGTTGCAGTGTTGGGCACGGATCTACATGCATATGTGGACGTGCTTGTAGCACTTATATAATACACACACTCACCAGGAAGAGTGTGTTGGGGAATATGCTGTGGAAACCAGTGGAGACATACATTCATGTGCATGTAAAACACAGATACACAAACACACCCACCCACCCACACACACACACACACACACACACACACACACACACACACACACACATTGTCTGGAAGGGGTCTTCTTCCAAACATAGCAGCAATTATTTTGCCTTCAAAGCAAAATCCATGGTCAGATTCTCAGAAAGGAGAGGAGGAGAAAGGACAGAAACACAGAAGAAAGGAGAGAAAAAAGAGGAAATGAGAGGAAAGCATGGAGGAGGGGAGACAAGAGGACCCTGGAGAGGGTTAGAGAGGAGTGGAGGAGAGGTAATGTGAGGAGCAGGGAGGAGATTAGAGAGAAGGAGGGATGAGAAGAGAATATAATTGCTTTCTTGGAAGGAAGGATGATAGAGGATGAGGAGAAGATGGGAGGAAAGGAGGCAAGGTGATCGGGGGAAAGGTATTGGGAGAAGACAGCAGAGGAGATGAATATATCTATGCTCTCAAGGAAGGACGGAAAGATGGAGGAGGAGGAGATGAGAGGAGCAGAGAGGAGAGGAGAGAGAGAAGGAGAGATAGTATGAAAAGAGAATACCCCTCTGCTTTCGAGGAGGAGCAGGAGGAGGAGGAGGAGTTGGTACCACAGCAGCAACAAACAGCACCAACCTTGGCGATGCTCGTCTTCTCCTTCCTGCTGGAGACAGTGAGGTCATGAGGGGTCATCGCTATGAGGTCACGGCGGTGAAATGGACGAGCCTCCACTGTCCTGAGGCTGGATACATTAGGTCGAAGAAGTAGGATCAACGCTGGATCTCTCACTCCGTATACACTGAAAAAGCTCTCTATATTTGTGTTGTTGGTGGTGGGAAAGTGTTGCTGTGAGCGTTTGCATGAAAAAGTTTTCTGTTTGTTTATTACACCTTTATTGAGGATTTCTTTTTTTCCGCGCGGTGGAAAGAAAATGTTGATTTAGTAGACATGTCGATTGCACGTGGATTTTAAAGGTTAAGTTAGCCCAACATCATCGTTTTTAGTTGAAAATGGTTGTGTTTGTGTCTCACAAAGTGTCAGGGAACACTTCCTTGTTAAAATGTATAAAGGTGTTAAAAGGGAGAAATTATCTTCCTTCTAGGATGCTATTTCCGGCTAAAACCACTTTTCCAAACTGCAGTGTTCAGTTGGCTGTGCACCCCATCTCGAACGAGTGTGAGTGTGTAAACTCGTAGGCGGAAATTCTCCTGCTAAAACGGGGGTCTACTTAACCTTTTAGCCAGGCGATTAATGCTCCTGGAGCTACCAACTCTACTCAAAACCCGTTGTTAATCAGAAAATCAGTCATGCAGCACCCTTTTTTCCTTACTCCAATATTGATTGTGCTTTGAATTTTCGCTTTGTATTGCCGCTTTGAAAAATAAATAAAGGCGTCTGCTAAACGACCATGCCCAGTTAACTTACTGTGGACACAGGAAGAATATCCGTTACCAAAACAGAAAGCCATGGCAGCCGCAACAGTGCATCAGCTGGCCAAGGCTTATCACTGGCGATGTCAAAGAAAACCACAAAGAGACACGTTTTTATAAGAGGTTTCTGGGAGTAAGGGTGCTCGACGTGAAGAGCCTTTGTCAAAAACCCACCGATTGCTGCCTGCCGTGATGTTGTCTGTGAGAATACCGTGTTGCTTCATTGAGTTCAACTGCAGAGTGCTACATCAAACTGTTCCTTTATATCAGGGCTAGGAAACTTTGTTGACAAGTGGGTCGCCTTGCCAAAACACAATGGAGCAGGTCAGTTTCACACTGCTTTAAAAGAAAAAGGTCCATGTTTATGTTTCTTGCTTTCCTTTTAATGGCATTGCTGGGTGTTGAGAAGAGGATTTACATTTACAATTTTTGTAAAGGCGCCGAACAATTGAGATAATACCTATAAAAATGTAATTACAAATGTTTCGATCTACACAATGGATCTTTGGATCAGAACCAAGATCCTGTTGAAGATCCAAAAGTTGATTGAATTTCTTATTTGGTAATAATAAAATATTGTTAGCAATATACAGGATACTGGGCATTTACGCAAAATCACTTTCACACATCCCTTATGTGTGTAGATATTGCTAAATAAAATGTAAGTATCCCAAGTAGAATGCAAAATCTTCAGCGTGGAAGTTCAAATACGTTTTATGTTATTTTTGCTTATTATATCAATTTGCAGCAGTCTGCCGGGCCACTCGCAAAAATTGTAAATGGCAGTATTTTTGTGTGCGGGCCGCCTATTAAATAAACCTGCTCTATATGTGTACCCAGTAGCTGGTCAGGTTCCAGAAACCTTGATTTCTCCCCGTGCTCTCCTCTGCTCTACAAATCACCTCGCTCACCAGAGGACGCGAGGTCGATCAGCCCAATTGCAACGGTTCTCCTCTGCGGAACTGCAGAGGTGAAATAAGTTCCCTTCTCAGTGTCAGAAATATTGATTTGCTGCAGCATTGTGACCCTGGCCAGTGGAGGATGAAGGATCCACCTGGGCTGACCTCTCGTAACAAACCTTCAGCCCTTCAACCTGTCTCTCTTTCAGTCCAGGAAAAACAAACAGTGAAGGAACGACGGTAGGAAACAATGGTGGCTGGTTCTCAATGATATCTTTGCTGTGTGCTGATTCGACTCAACAGACATCATGGTGTATATACATATTAAGTATATATACTTATTAAGTATATATACTTATTATCAAGTATATATACTTATTATTAAGTAAATTTACTTTTTATTAAGTAAATGTACTTTTTATTAAGTATATATACTTATTAAGTCAATATTTTTACGTCAGGTGTGAAGTTAATCACCCATTAAAAAAAATTACCTGTTTGTGACATCACAAGTGGGAGAGTCCATCTTGATCAAGGAAGAAAGGATAAATCCTACCAGCCTACCTAGTGGACTGTACCAACTGGTAGGCTGATCCATCGCATCATACATCTGGATGTACACACCAACGTGTGATGTCATTGGAGTAGAGAGTATATTTTTCAAATGGCTTGTAATGGCTAATCAACATCATATTTAAAAGTCTCTTTGAATGAGATTATGCCGTGTGATGAGATACATTGCATTTGATCCTTTTAACATCACTAACTTTCACGACTTGGCATGATCCTGACAAACCTGAGGATTGTCAACAGTAAATTTGCAATGGAAATAAATGATTACATTACATTTCCCTTTAAAAAACCCTTACAGCAACAGTCCCTGTTGCCTTAGTCTCCTACTGAGCACCCTGTACTGTACTGTGTCTTTACCCCCTGTTCCCCCCTTCTCTTCTATTCTCTATCCTTCTCCCTCTTCTCATCTACTGCCCTCTCACCCTCTTACGCCGTCTCCTCCCCTCCCTCTCCTCCTCCCCATCTCTCCCCTTCCCTCCTCCCCTCCTCCTACTCCTCCTCCTGAACCTCTCCCATTCCCTCTTCTCTTCCCTCTCTCCTACTCCTTCCCTCTCCCTTTCTGATGTCTGCTCCATGTTGACTTATGAACGGCGAGCTTCCTGTGTAACAACATAATCCTCCGGTCATGTGATCAAAAGCAGCTCCGTTCTAATTACGACTAACGAGGCCCCTGCTTGGGAGACGTGACATCATCATCATCACCATCATCATCATCATCATCATCCTAGCTGTGTATGTTTTGGACTTCAAAGGGTTTGTAGCCGGACAGGGATGTTGGGTCGCTCGCTAAAGACCGTGAGCATAAAGGATTACAGAAAGAACATGAAACAACAGTCTGGCGCAGATCACATGAAGTCGTCGCATGTACACAAAAGAGACACAGACACAAATATATCAAACACACGGGATATAAACAGATACTGGGCGGGAGTGCCTGCCCAAGTACATGTGTGCATGTGTGCACACAGACACATACCAACTTGAGCAAACACACACACACACACACACACACACACATACACACACACACATACAAACATGAGCACACACATGCACACACAAATATGCACACACACACACACACACACACACACACACACACACACACCTAATCAAATGGTGGGTGGGACACAATGCACATACCAAATTCCATTAAAACACACACAGACACACTCACACACACCTAATTAAATCAAAGGTGGGTCAAACACAATGGACAGGCCAAACATCATCAAAGAAACACAGCCGGAATCACACAGACACACAGGCACACAGACACACACACACACACACACACCCACACACACATACACACCCACACACACACACACACACACACCACACACACCACACACACACACACACACACACACACACACACACACGTGTCATGCGGAGCCCAGGGCGAGCAGGAAGAGAGGGCTGGTGTGTGTGGAGGTCTGGACAAGAAGCAGTCCATCAAAAAGCTTTCTAACGTATTTCCTCTTGTCTTCCCCTCTCCAAACAAACTGTGGACCAAAGAAGCACACGCTCCTGTCTACTGTGGACACCACAACAGAGAGAAACCTGGACCTATAGACATCCACATGTACATATGTACATACGTACATATGTACATACATACATACATACATACATACATACACATACATAGATGGAGACATATGTACATACGTTCATACATATATATACATATATGTGTATATGTATATATGTGTATATGTATGTATATGTATAGAAAACAATGATGAGAGGGAGACCTATGTAGACATATACTCTATAACATTTAAATGTAAAGCGCACAAAGATCTGTGTGTATAGACAGTGTATATTCTCATACATATACTGTACATATATATTTATATTTATAGATCTATAAACAGTGAGATGGAAGGAGCATGAAGAGGGGGCCTCCTCATTAGGGGTCTATAAAATAATGCACACACACACACACACACACAGGCACAGACACACACACACACACACACACACACACACACACACACACACACACACACACATACACACATATACACATACAGCCCAGTTCTTGATGTATAACTTGTTTAAATAATGTCAATTAGGGGGACAGATGAAGTCAGAGATGGGTGGAATACAAGACGGGGGAGAAAGGGGAGAGGGGGAAACTTGAATGGAGAGAAAGAGGGGATTAATGAAAGCCCATTACATGTCACTGACGTCTGCTCCAGCAGGTCTCCGCACAGTAAATATTTAACCCATGCCTGTGGTTTTAACACAAAGTAACACTTAAGATATTCATCCATCCCCCGTCCATCCTTCTTCTCCCATTAGCGTCGTCGTGGCAATGGCGAGCTCAGCCTAACGGTCCAGACGTCCGCTTTTTATCCCCCGCGCTTCTCCTCCAGCACCTTCCAAGCCAACCAGGGGGAGACCACACCCCCTGCAGCACGTCCCGGGTCAGGACTTGGGTCTCCTCCCCCTTAGCTGGTCATCTGTGAGAACACCCCCTAAAGCAAGGCCTGCCAGGGGGCATCCTTACCCAGACACACTCCCCCGTCCCTCCCTCTGACCCCTCTCCGCCCGCTGGTTCCTCCATGAGCGTGGAGCCCCAGCGGCTCTCCTTTGAGCCTCACCTCCCCTCCACAATCGCTGCCCTCCATCCCGGGGAAAATAAACCCAGATATCCTGCGGAGGAAACTCATTTTGTCTGCTCGTATCCGCTGGTCTCACCCTGTAGCTCATTGCCCCTATAGCATTGTGGCCATGGTTGAGGATAGGTGTTACAGTTACGACTAGGACCCAAGTGCAAGACACGGAGATGAGAAGGGAACGGGTTGAAAAGGGGATTTATTATAAGCTCAGGCACAGGCAAGGGCAAAGCAGGCGGGTAGTTGAGCAGGCAGCAGGCAGTAGACAGGCGGGGGTCAGGCAGACAGAGGAACGTAGGCAGGCGGGTAGTCGGGCAGGCAGTAGGCAGGCGGGGAATTAGGCAGGCAGAGGGACGTAGGCAGGCAGGCGAGGGACAGACAGAGGGACGTAGGCAGGCGGGTAGTCGACCAGGCAGTAGGCAGGCGGGGAATCAGGCAGGCAGAGGGACGTAGGCAGGCGGGTAGTCGACCAGGCAGTAGGCAGGCGGGGAATCAGGCAGGCAGAGGGACGTAGGCAGGCAGGCGAGGTACAGGCAGGCAGAGGGACGTAGGCAGGCGTGTAGTCGACCAGGCAGTAGGCAGGCGGGGAATCAGGCAGGCAGAGGGTAGTCAGGAAAGCAAGGCTCGGCAACGGGGAGACAGGCAGGCAGGCAGGCAGAGACTAGGAAACGGGAACGAGGAGGACAAGAGGAGAAGGTACTGGAACGGGAGCAGGAACAAGAGCAGGAACAAGAACGGGAGCGGAACAAGAACGGGAGCGGAACCCGTAACAGGAACAAGAAGCTAAAAGGCGAGGACGAAGTTACTGTGAGAATTGAACACACTAAACTAAACAACGAACTAGCACTGGCTCTGTGGGGAGCCAGTGCTTAAGTACAGAGGGGGGTGATTCGTGATTGCTGGCAGGAGTGTAGACCGGAGTGCACGTGGTGGCTAATTGACGAGAGGTAAACAAAGAGCACATGGTGTAGTGGCACCGGCTGCCACTAGATGGTGGAGTTTGACAGGAACGGAGAGGGTCACGTAACAGTACCCCCCCCCCCAACGGACGCCTCCAGGCGTACGCACGGCGGGGGAGGGTGCTGGCGGTGGGAATCCCGAGCTAGGGAGGGGTCCAGGATACGCCGGAATGCTGCCAACCAGGGAGAGGGTGGTGCCGGGAACGGAGGAGACAGCGGACCGGGACTTTCTCCTGGCGGAAAGCTGCGGGACAGGAGGCCGGAGCTTGTATTTCTTATAACGGGAGCGGGCGGGCGTCCGTCGCCGACCGCGACGACGGAAATCTGGTAGGCGTCTTCCAGGGTACGCCAGGATGCTGTCAACCAAGTAGAGGGCGGTGCCGGGAACGGAGGAGACAGCGGACCGGGGCTTTCTCCCGGCGGAAAGCTGCGGGACAGGAAGCCGGAGCTTGTATTTCTTATATCGGAAGCGGGCGGGCGTCCGTCGCCGACCGCGACGACGCAAATCAGGTAGGCGTCTTCCAGGGTACGCCAGGATGCTGTCAATCACCCGGGGAAGTGGCGGAATCGGGGACGGAAGAGACAGCGGACTAGGCTTTTTCCCGACGGATAACCGTGGGACCAGTAACCGGCGCTTGCGTGCCTGGTGTTGGGAGCGTGCTGACGCACGTCGTCGTCCGCGACAACGCACATCCAGGGGGCGTCCAACAGGATACGCCGGGATGCTGTCAACCACCCGGGGAAAAGACGGAGCTGGGGACGGAGGTGACAGCGGACTAGGCTTTCTCCCGACGGATAACCGTGGGACCGGTAACCGGCGCTTGCGTGCCTGGTGTTCGGAGCAGGCGGGCGCACGTCGTCGTCCACGACGACGCACATCCAGGAGGTGTCCACCAGGATACGCCGGGATGCTGTCAACCACCCGGGGAAAAGACGGAGCCGGGGACGGAGGTGACAGCGGACTAGGGGACAGCTGCTGCTGGGACACAGGGTCAGGAGGACACTGGGGCGCAGGCCCGGAAGGGAACTGCTGCGGTTCAGGATCAGGAGGACACTGGGGCACAGGGCCGGAACGGAACTGCTGCGGTTCAGGATCAGGAGGACACTGGGACTCGGGACCTGGAGACAGCTGGGGCTTGGACTCGGGACCTGGAGACAACTGGGACTTGGACTCGGGACCTGGAGACAACTGGGACTTGGACTTGGACTCGGGAACTGGGGACAACTGGGACTTGAACTCGGGACCTGGAGACAACTGGGACTTGGACTTGGGACCTGGGGACAACTGGGACTTGGACTCGGGACCTGGAGACAACTGGGACTTGGACTCGGGAACTGGAGACAACTGGGACTTGGACTCGGGAACTGGAGACAACTGGGACTTGGACTCGGGAACTGGAGACAACTGGGACTTGGACTCGGGAACTGGAGACAACTGGGACTTGGACTCGGGAACTGGAGACAACTGCTGCTGGCGCTGGGGCGCAGGGCTAGAAAGGAACTGCTGCTGGGACTGGGGCTCAGGGCCAGAGGGCCGCTGGGGCTTGGGACCAGGAGGCAGCAGTTGCTTGGGCTCAGGACCGGGAGGTCGCTGAGGCTTGAGACCAGGAGACAACTGGGGCTTGAGACCAGGAGACAGCAGCTGCTGGGGCTTAGGGCTGGGAGGCCGCTGGGGCTTGGGACCAGGAGACAGCAGCTGCTGGGGCTGAGGGCCGAGAGGCCGCTGGGGCTTAGAAACAGGAGAGAACAGCTGCGGGGGCTGAGGCTTGGAGCTCGGGGAATACAGCTGCGGGAGCTGAGGCTTGGAAACAGGGGGAAACAGCTGCGGGGGCTGAGGCTTGGAAACAGGAGAGAACAGCTGTGGTGGTTGAGGACTGGAACCAGGAGGCCACTCCTGCTGGGGCTTGGAACCAGGAGACCACTGCTGTGGTGGTTGAGGACTGGAGGCTGCGGCTGCAGCGGGGGTTGGTGACCGCGAGACTGCGGTTGCAGCGGGAGTTAGTGACCACGAGACTGCGGTTGCAGCGGGAGTTGGTGGCCACGAGACTGCGGTTGCAGCGGGAGTTGGTGGCCACGAGACTGCGGTTGCAGCGGGAGTTGGTGGCCACGAGACTGCGGTTGCAGCGGGAGTTGGTGGCCACGAGACTGCGGTTGCAGCGGGAGTTGGTGGCCACGAGACTGCAGTTGCAGCGGGAGTTGGTGGCCACGATGCTGCGGTTGCAGCGGGAGTTGGTGGCCACGATGCTGCGGTTGCAGCGGGAGTTGGTGGCCACGATGCTGCGGTTGCAGCGGGAGTTGGTGGCCACGAGGCTGCGGTTGCAGCGGGAGTTGGTGGCCACGATGCTGCGGTTGCAGCGGGAGTTGGTGGCCACGAGGCTGCGGTTGCAGCGGGAGTTGGTGGCCACGAGACTGCGGTTGTAGCGGGAGTTGGTGGCCACGATGCTGCGGTTGCAGCGGGAGTTGGTGGCCACGATGCTGCGGTTGCAGCGGTAGTTGGTGGCCACGAGGCTGCGGTTGCAGCGGGAGTTGGTGGCCACGATGCTGCGGTTGCAGCGGGAGTTGGTGGCCACGAGGCTGCGGTTGCAGCGGGAGTTGGTGGCCACGATGCTGCGGTTGCAGCGGGAGTTGGTGGCCACGATGCTGCGGTTGCAGCGGGAGTTGGTGGCCACGATGCTGCAGTTGCAGCGGGGGTTGGTGGCCACGAGACTGCTGAGCGGATTTCACGCGCGATGCGAGCCGCCTTAAGCTCTTCAAGGGAGGACTTGATTTCTGCCAAAGCCGATTCGTAGGGGAAATAAGGTATTCCTAGCCGGGAATAAGCCTGGCGTATGGAATCCGTGTCTGCTGGGTCCATGGTGGCTAGTTCGTACTGTTACAGTTACGACTAGGACCCAAGTGCAAGACACGGAGATGAGAAGGGAACGGGTTGAAAAGGGGATTTATTATAAGCTCAGGCACAGGCAAGGGCAAAGCAGGCGGGTAGTTGAGCAGGCAGCAGGCAGTAGACAGGCGGGGGTCAGGCAGACAGAGGAACGTAGGCAGGCGGGTAGTCGGGCAGGCAGTAGGCAGGCGGGGAATTAGGCAGGCAGAGGGACGTAGGCAGGCAGGCGAGGGACAGACAGAGGGACGTAGGCAGGCGGGTAGTCGACCAGGCAGTAGGCAGGCGGGGAATCAGGCAGGCAGAGGGACGTAGGCAGGCGGGTAGTCGACCAGGCAGTAGGCAGGCGGGGAATCAGGCAGGCAGAGGGACGTAGGCAGGCAGGCGAGGTACAGGCAGGCAGAGGGACGTAGGCAGGCGTGTAGTCGACCAGGCAGTAGGCAGGCGGGGAATCAGGCAGGCAGAGGGTAGTCAGGAAAGCAAGGCTCGGCAACGGGGAGACAGGCAGGCAGGCAGGCAGAGACTAGGAAACGGGAACGAGGAGGACAAGAGGAGAAGGTACTGGAACGGGAGCAGGAACAAGAGCAGGAACAAGAACGGGAGCGGAACAAGAACGGGAGCGGAACCCGTAACAGGAACAAGAAGCTAAAAGGCGAGGACGAAGTTACTGTGAGAATTGAACACACTAAACTAAACAACGAACTAGCACTGGCTCTGTGGGGAGCCAGTGCTTAAGTACAGAGGGGGGTGATTCGTGATTGCTGGCAGGAGTGTAGACCGGAGTGCACGTGGTGGCTAATTGACGAGAGGTAAACAAAGAGCACATGGTGTAGTGGCACCGGCTGCCACTAGATGGTGGAGTTTGACAGGAACGGAGAGGGTCACGTAACAATAGGGGGTTGAAAGTAGATTTACTGATATATTGAGAGCCGCTGTCTGGATGTTTTTTCAGGGCAGATAGTGGTGAAGTGGTGTAGAGCTGGTCCACTTCACCGCCGTCTGGTACAATGTTGCACCGAGACGGAGGTCAAATCTCAACTTCCTGTTGACCATCACTCTTGAGCAAGATTCCAAGATACCTCCATCGACAATAGCTACAGGCACATTGCTCCTCGTGGGCCTGAGTTTGGACCATCGGGCAGAACAGTCTCCTCTCACACCCTGGTGTGAGCTTTACCAGGGGGGCTGAGGAGTATGACCCCCAGAAGACATCTTCTTTCTTGAAGTCCCATTCTCTGAAGGTCCTTCTGTACCAGAGGTCTATGTGAGATGCGATGCCGGGTTGGCCCAAGACAGTCCAACAATCTCATCTCATGTCTTTGAACTTTCCGATGTGGAGTTTCCTCATCACCTCGGTGACCTCAGCAAGAAGAATTGGAACCCACCCTCCGGCGTCTCTGCATGTTGTATTAAGGACATGTCCCCCGAGTTGAGGAATGCCTTGAAGGGCATCTTTCACCTTCTGTATCCCCAAGTGGAAGACAACTTTTCACTGTCCTTGACTAAACATACATCATTTTGGAAATAAACAAAATAAAATGCTATATTTTTTTGACCTTGGTATATGAATGATTAAATATAGAGATAATATAATAGTTGAAGTCACAAGTCAAAGTTTGGATGTGAGTGAAAGATGCTATATGAGAACTGGTACCAAATCTGGTTCTTGGGTTGCCATGATTTCAAGAAATACCTTTTGATGAATTATGAATCAGCTTAGCTTGTGGGCTTACTTAAAATAAAACACCACAACAACACTCCACTCTCAATTCATCGTTAATTCATCACATCTCGTGATGTCATGGGAGCGGTGGTGGTGGTGGTGCTTTGAAAGTTTCTGAATACTCTAATGATCGAACATCGGTCAGGTCAGTCGACCTTTGACCCCACTTATCCCTATCCCATATGAGTTTGGGGGGCGGGGGGGAAATGAAAGTCAAGGTCAAGTTCCAGGGGCTTAAGTGAGTGAAAAATAACTAATTTACTGCAGAATTGTAAACAGAAAAGCAGTTTGTGTTTTCAAGGTAAACGTGTGGACCAAAATAAGGCTCAGGGGGGCTCTTCGTAACCAGGAAGTGGGGAGGGCAGGGTGGTATTGGAGGCGGGGCGGGGGTTTAGATGTGTATCGCTGCAAGATGTCAACTGCTGGTGTTATGTTTGAAACAGAAGTCACACGAGTGTGTTTTCAGTGTAGCACGTCGCGACCCACACAGCTCGCTTTGGCAGTCATGTTCACACACACACACACACACACACACACACACACACACACACACACACACACACACACACACACACACACATACACACACACACTCTCATTTCACCTCACCCCCTTACATTCAAACTACACCCACCCAACCCACCCTCTCCTCCCCCACCACCACCCCCAGCTCCTACCCCCCGGCTTGGCACACACTCCCTACACACATCCCCCCGTCTCTGGGGTGTTTGAGCAAGGCTGAGCGGGCCATGAGCAAACAACGCTCCAATTCATCAGCCTCAAGTCAGGCTTAATTTCCCCGTTGCATGCTGAGCCTTCGCACACGTCACACACACTGAGTGATACCCACTTTTTTTTTATCTTTTACCCATAAGCCCTTGTGTCTTCAACTACCCACTTTCTACACTTCCCTCTGTTCATTCTTGACTCCATCATCATCATCATCCTCTTTGTTCTGTCTTTTTATTTTTTCTCGGTTGCGGTCGTTCGACCTTTTGCACCCTGTCTGGTATTGTTCTGCGTTACTTGAGGAATGTTGATTTGGACGTATCTATTTATCATACGTCATTCAGTGCATCAATCCTCCACCAGGCCCATGATGGGGTCCGTCTCTTGGCGGCGCTTCGCTATACTTGCCTCTCCCTTTGCTCCGTGTTTCCTGATCCCTCTCGTTCAAGAGCTAATCCTTCCAACTCACCTCTTCAACCCAACAGTGCATTGTGTCATGGTCGATCCTCTGCCTTTCACTACCACACTCTCTCTCCTCCCCATTTCTATCTCTCTCTCTCTCCTTCACCCTTTTCTTTCTGTATGTCTCCCTCTCTCTCTGTTTCACTCTATATATCCATTATATGTTTGTCTCTCAGTTTTACCCTATATACCTCTTTCCATCTCTCTTTCTGTTTTTCCCTCTTGGTCTTTATCTCTCTCCCTCCCTCTTTCAGCCTATTTATTCCTCTTTCTAGCTCTGTCTGTCTCTCCGTCACTGTTTCACTGTATATATCCTCCCTCTGTCTTATATCTCTCACCCTCTTTATAGCTCCCTCTCTCCGTCCATCTTTTCATCTAGCTTTCACACTGTCTCAATCTTTTTGTCTCTCTCTATAACTCTAATTTCTGTCTCTTGCACTCTGTATCCATTTATCTCTGTCTCTGTCCGTCTCTCTCTCTATCTCTCTCTCTCTGTCAACCCTTTGGTATCCATCTCTCTCTCTCCATCTCTCTGTATCTGTGGGTGAGATTCCCCATTCTGCCAAATCCAAAATCCATTCTCTCTCCATCTATCTCCAATGCCCGCTAGCTCTCACAGGTCTTTTTAATTCATTTCACTCCATCTCCTCATCCTTTTCTCCCTCCCCCTCTCTCCCCCTGTCTCCCTCCCCCCTCTCCCTCCCTCTCTCCCCCTCTCCCCCCTCTCTCTCTCTCCCTCCAGGCCACTCTCCACGTCCCTCTCCCCCTCTCTCTGTCTCCCTCCAGGCCACTCTCTATCTGTCCCTCTCTCCATCCATCCCTCCCTCCCCCTCCCTCCCTCTCACCCTCTCTCTATCGCCGACACACACTCTCTCTTCAGCTCCCCTCTCTCTCCCTTCCTTTCTTCCCCCCTCTCTCCCTCCCTCTTCCCCTCCTTCTCCACCTCTCTCTACCCCTCTCCCTCCATCCCTCTCCCCCTCACTCTCCACACAAACAGTGTGTTTGCTCTGGGTTTAGATTGGGCTTTGTGCCGTAGAGGAAGGAAGCAACTAATCACACTCGTATTTGTCGTTCGCCTTCTGTGTGTGTGTGTGTGTGTGTGTGTGTGTGTGTATACTTGTGTGTGACACACACACACTACACACGCAGACCAGACGCAACCTGACACCTTGCTGGACTCCGGGAGTTGGTGTGGACATGCACTCACCCCTGCCCTGCCCTCCCCTGGAGTGTGTGTGTGGAGTGTCTATTGAGTGTGCATATGTGGAGTGTGTGTTTGGAGCATGTGTGTGGTTGCGTATGTGTGTGTGTGCATGTGTGGAGTGTGTGTTTGGAGCATGTGTGTGGTTGCATGTGTGTATGTGTGTGTGTGCATGTGTGGAGTGTGTGTGTGCCTGTGTGTATGGGTGTGTGTGTGTATCCAACTGTGCACACTTAAAAGCACTATCGTTAAATGTGCAATTTGTCACCTCTTGTTGCTGCAGGTTGTGCTGCTTTCTCTGGTACCCAGACCCAGGGGCCCAGCGCCAGTAACCAGGGGCCCAGGTGCTGGTCCCTAAGAGGGGGGCCCAGAGGGTGGTACCCAGGGTCCTGGGTTGGTTCCCAGGGACCAACGGGCTGGTTCTGGTTTGCGGGGCAGATGTCTGGGATTGGGATCGGTGTGTGTTGTTCCTCATCAGCTCAGACGCTCATTTGACTAATTCTGTTTCCTGTGCTGTCGGCAGCTTATCGGGGCCACTGCTGCGACGCCAGCCAGCTGGGCGTGCACAGCGGCTGGGCATGCACAGAGAGGGGGAGCGCACGGAGGCTGGGCGTGCACAGAGAGAGGGCGTGCACAGCGGCTGGGCATGCACAGAGAGGGGGAGCGCACGGAGGCTGGGCGTGCACAGAGAGAGGGCGTGCACAGCGGCTGGGCATGCACAGAGAGGGGGAGCGCACGGAGGCTGGGCGTGCACAGAGAGAGGGAGCGCACGGAGGCTGGGCGTGCACAGAGAGAGGGCGTGTACAGCGGCTGGGCATGCACAGAGAGGGGGAGCGCACGGAGGCTGGGCGTGCACAGAGAGAGGGAGCGCACGGAGGCTGGGCGTGCACAGAGAGGGGGAGCGCACGGAGGCTGGGCGTGCACAGAGGCTGGGCGTGCACAGAGGCTGGGCGTGCATGGAATAAGCCAAGTGAGTGGAGCCTGTGTGTGAGTACAGATGTGTGACGGTGTGTGTGTGTGCGTGTTTTATGGCTGTACAATGATTGTGGATGTGCAAATGCACGGAAGTGAGTGGCATGTGTGTGTGCCTGTTTTTTATTTTATTGCAATTGCAGATGTGCACATGCATGGACGTCTCTTGGAGAAAGGCCCAGTGCTTTTCAGAGCAATTATAGGTTCAAACGCGCCGGCACATCATGGAGATTCACACTCACACACACACACACACACACACACACACAAATAACGTCTCTCCGACTCCCCCGCCTCCTCATCCAATCAGGAGCGTGATTAGTCCGCGTGCACGTCGTCCTCACTGCTCTCCTGCTCCATAATTCATGCACGTCACAGATGGGATTTGGTCCCCAATCAAATTTCTTTCCAGCCCCTACTCACATTTCGACAGGCTGGGTCTTTACACACACACACACACACACACACACACACCAGTAGCCAGGTGCCACTTGAACCTTGAGTGCTAGCCTGCTCAAGGTCAGGTGACTATTTACTCTTTAGTGAATCTATCAGATGCTTTTATCCAACGTGACTTCCAGAGAATTCAGATAAATCTCACGTAGGAGCATGCATCTTGTTACAGGTGAGGCCACGTACGAAAGGGGATCAACCCCAGTAGCTTTCGGGTTTTTTCACCCTAGTCACTAGACTGCAACTCTCCTGCAAACAAGTGTATCCCATGTGTTTCAAAGCCATCTCTAGACTCTAGTCTTTGATTCATAACAGTGTACATGTAGAACGAGAGGAAGGGAACAGATCCACCCTGGCAGCCTTAATAATAAATAACGCCTTTTGTTGTTTGTTGTTTGTAACCTGCCCGGAGCGGGAAAACATGACAAGTCAGTCGACAGACAGCCCTGGGGTCCCATAGGTGGTGTCTGAACTAAGTGTTGACACAGTAAATCTACTGCTTGGGCAAAAAGGGCCCTCGAAAAAAAGATTCTCTGAGAGCCATTTTGTTCTTCCGTCTTGTTCTTCCAACGAGCTCCCTGGTGGTCGTGTGACCCTGAGACATACAACAAGGTCAATGTTTGGCATCTGAAGGATGTGCTGAATGGTTCAAATGATGGGCTAGGAGGGACATGAATTGTAACAAAAACTAATTTGAAATGCGAGAGGTATCACATTTTTTAGATGAACTTGATTTACTTGGTGAACAAGATGTTTTGATGAACTTTGACCCTTTGTTTGGGAGAGTGGATAGGATGGAGTAGTACCAAAATGACTGAGAAAAAAACCCTACTTTGATGAAAAACATTATGGTTTTACTTTGATAGTCTGACACCAGAGTAGAAAGATAAAAGTTCTCAAAAACATTTTATTCCCCAACCTTACACTATCTCCACGGTCATGGTCACTCTTTTTTACTCTAGAAACTGGAACATTTGTCATATATAATGACTAAAAAAGACAGTCCAGTAAACGTTTCGGGTATAATCAGTCTGTATATTCAGTCTGTAAGACCATTTCAATGTAAATAAACAAAAAGCTAGACTTTCAGTGTATATACATTTACGAGGCATGCAAGAAAATATGATATATAATTTTATATTGTGAAGGAAAAGACATGCACCATGCATGTCTCGTCTACAGTACAACTACGGTACATAAGAGCAGGAGAGTTGAAAACTTGTACACGTGATTGCACTGAACATCGTGCATTCCCTGCTAGCCCGGGTTCCGCCTTTTTGTTTTTCCTTCGTCAATGATTGGGTTCGTGGTTTTGGTCATTTTTGGGCCCGTGCCCTAGCACCAGAATCTATGCCCTTCCTCTCATAAACACTGACCGCTTAGTCCTGGATGGGATGCAGGGTTGCCGCGGCGACGGCCAGCATAGTTTCTAACGGGAGCAGTAACCCACCAGACGTACTGGAGGATGCAACAGGCAACAGCGACACACACACATAAACACCAAGACACAGCTATTATCATGCATACACACACACACACATAAAAACTAAAGTGCGACTATAATCATAAACTCAAACACACACACACACATACACAAACACAGGCACATAAACACACACAAACACAGGCACAAACACACACACACACACACACACACACACACACACACACACACAGATACAGTCATGCATGTACAAACAAAGGCACATAGACACACACACAGGCACAAATGTACAAACTCACACGTATTTATGATACAAATATATGCACACGAGCACACGCACACATTCACGCACACACACAAATACACACAAGCAAATGTATTCACTGGTTTATAAAACCCAGAGTAAACGGAATCACAGAAGTACTTACAGGGAAGTAGAATCCTCTTTATACAAACACACATACTCACACACACACACACACCACACACACCACACACACACAAACACACATACAAACACACAAAAAAGGCACTCCCACACACACGTTCCCACAGTACAAATAACCATAACTTTTTTTAAATCCTACTATTTAATGTACCACTTTACATGAGAGCATTACTTTTATAGTGTCACCTAAACATGAAGTAGCAATTAATTGTCAATCAGTAACTAAGCAATTAAGGAATGTTGCTGTTTTCAAAACCCTTGCTTTTTTTTTTTCCGTCATTGGCTGCATTTCTCACTTTCCCGCTTCTCCTATGCATTAGAACAATTTAATAATCAAAATAAATTAAATCGTCATTTCAACCATTTGGAAAAAGGTTGTCACACACACATGCTAGAAACGCACACATACACACATACGCACACACACACACACACACACACACACATACACACACACAGCACTGCTACATCAATGACTTGGTTGAGTCCATGGAAAGAGCAGCATCATTACGTTGGTCCTCGTATGAATGAGGACAGGCTTGGCTCTTAGAAAGTACAGAGTGGCCACAGGGACCTGTGGCAGGCCTGGCGACAAGACCAAAAACACACGATGGACTTCAACTTTAATATCTGAAGTAATCTCTGCTGTAGCTACCGCAAGGCAGGGATTAGATTAACAATCCCCATATAGACGTCACCACCTGCACATTAAGACGCCATTATGTCGCCTAATGAGCACTGAATAAAATAAAATAGCCTCCATGTTCAAACAAAAGGCAGAAAAGGTCAGTCAAATTTGCTCAAGATGGTACAGCGAGGGCTTCTGGGAAAATGCACCACGTCTTCTGGAAACCCTTTGAAAATAAGTATAGGTCCCGCCTTACGAAGCCAAGAAAATTAAGCACCTCTCAGGTCTTTTTCCGAAGGGGAATGCACGCACATATTTGCACAAGCATTCTATCATTAAAGGGGGGAAAGGCTGGTGTGTCATTGGGGAAACAAACACCGGTCGGTTGGATTCGGAACGCTAACGTGACATTCAACAGCCCCCCCCCCCCCGACCAACCGGTCCAGGCCTGCCCTTGACCCTACGAGGATTCTCTCCTGCTGATTTACGATCCTAAGGTGATGCAGAGTTCGACATACAAAGAGCAAACCAACGGATACAGATTTATCTGTTTATTATTGCAGAGTCTACACTTTTTTATGGGGGGGGGGGGGGGGGGACTGTCCGAACAGCTAGTGAATGTTTTTTTCTTCCTGTCTTCATTATGGCCTGTGTCTCTCTCTGTGTTCAGTGCCAACTATAACACCATTCAAATAAAAGAATGGTGTTGTCGGTAATGAAAGGGGAAGGACAAGATGGTCTTTCTTGCTCAGGAATTCAGTCAAACATTCCTAATCTTGTACCGAGGCAGGTTGATTTAACCCAGCGGAAGTGAGCTGACAATCTTTACACACGTCAAACATTTTAAAGAAGGAAAGTAAGAGGGATAAGGAATGGGAGAATGGGAGACAGGATAAAAAAAAGATGAAATGTCACCTCTGTCGTCTGTGTTAGTTTTTTACTGACGTTTGACGGGTGGATCCAAACGCAAGATCAAACTTGTAAAGGAAAAGCACAGAGGCTTGTCATGTGCCAAGTCTCGCTTTGAATAATGGAGAAAAATTAGCAATCACTCCAGACGTTGCCGCGACTCTTCTGTCGAGCTTCATCTGTGGTCTCGCCTGTGGGGTGCTTGCCACTTCTCTGAGAAGATGTCTCCAACCATGAATAACTGCTGTAAGAGGGCTGGGATGCATTGTGCATGACCCTCTATGTGTGTGTGTGTGTGTGTGTGTGTGTGTGTGTGTGTGTGTGTGTGTGTGTGTGTGTGTGTGTGTGTGTGTGTGTGTGTGTGTGGCTTTTAGTTCTCCAGAAGAATGAAGGGTTTTCAATGGAGAGGCATGAGGAAAAGGCCATGTATTGACGTCCGGCTGCTGCATCCGATCATAAATAATTCTCTCTCGGATCTCCTCTCTCGGATTTGAATCATTTGTATATTAATATTATTATTATATATAGTTGTATTCTTTTTTATATATAAACATGAGAGATACCTTCAATAAAAATGGAATCAAATTGTTATGTTCTTTCTCAGTGAGACATACTCTCTTTGACCTTTTCATATAAAACGTAAATCTTCAGAGTATTATATTTTTAACACCCCTGTGACATGAATAACATCACCTTTTTATTTCGTAACTTATTGCTTTGACAGCACATTGAGTCAAAGCCATGGCGTTTATGATTCATATGCATTACTTGGACCCCCACATATTTTTACATGAGTTGCGATACTGCTTTAGCAAGTTGTGCTACACCCAGGTGTGATTATGCCTTTGGCTTAATGTGTACATGGCTTGACATGTACACATAAATGTTAACTCAAATACAAACTAATGATATAAACTGGTCAACAAGTCAGCAACAGTACTTTACTGTACAATGGTGATAAATTACTGAAGATTTACAAATTACAACCTTGTAACACATTGTAGACAGTTTGGAACATATTACTTTCATTACATATTGACGAACATTGGTATATAATAAATATCAGGACATTTTACAGTACTCCTAATACATCCTACCTCTCCTACCTCTAATCAATGACATCTATATATCTCAAGATCCATTTAAATATTAACATTCCCTTTTAGGGTTAAGATCCAAACATAAACAAAACACAAATATTTAGCCCTTAATATTTATCATTTCTAACGCTGAACAAACAGGAAATGCCACCAATGTATCTCCTAATAACCACAACGGAAACAAGCTCTTCAGGTCTCGCACGTGCACCGACGATTTTAATCAAATACTGCCGGGCTGCAGTGAAACGGCTTCCTGTGAGTGACAATAACATCCCAATGACAATGCTATTTACGCCTGTCGCCATTTTCCATTTCTCTTTCACCAACAATTCAATAAAGAACCCAGGGAAAGAAAGAGAGACAGAGAGGGGAAACTGAGATGTCTCTGACGGCTAGCCACGCTAATTCAGTATGACAGTTGAACGATGACAACAGGAATTAGGATTTGCTCGCGCATATGCTAATGCACTAGCTAATTGCTAGAAGCGGGGGAGCTTGTCAGCCAGCGGTTGGTTGGCTGAATGCTGGAAGAAGAAGAAGAAGAAGAAGAGGAATAAGTAGGGGAACAAGAGCGCCTGTTGTGGTTTCAGTGGTTTGAAAAGCCTCCAGAACGCCCTCGCCACGCATGGCAGGCATGCTGGATTGACACTCCTGTCATTTGGCTAACGTTGTCAGCGGGGTTGGCGTTGACTCCGAGATGCTGGCATGTCAGTGCTCCTAAGCAGTGATTCAAGATGTCTCACTTGTAAATGTCAGCATCTGGCCAACAAGTTGACACGAAATTAATTAAATTTAAAGGTTGTAGAGTAATTATGACTATATACTGTAGGCCTACAGGCAATATATCCAACAAATGACGATGGTAACTACTGGTGTTCAGAGGCTTATGCCAATGTGTGTATAGTTCATTCTTGGCAAAACTATGTGTGAAGTAATGAATACAGCTGTGATAACATGGACCAAAATATATAATGAAATAACTGAAACAAATACATTTCACTTGAGTTTTAGCCTAACTGCCAGCACAGAATAGCGTGGTACACAAGCTAGGCGGCTAGCTACATCTCCTGGTGCAGCTTTAAAGTATTTTCCCAGTCGTCTCGGAGAAGTGTCTACTCAGGTAATTAGATAATTGTTTGGTTAAAATATGAGCTCTTTTAGTTAAAGAGGACAAAATTACCATCAGGCCAGGGGACAAATGTGCTTGGCAGCGTATTGCTTCCTGAGCTCACATTTTCGATTGAACCCAAACTGGTTGTAATTAAGACTGTTAGCCTGGGGAGGGAGTGGGTGTAGATGGGGAGCAATACAAAGGGACAAAGATACAGAGTCCCCACAAACACTGTCTCCATGAGGACACACACATACACACACACACACGTTTGTTTTATCGCACATGTACACACAGACATTCACACATAAAACATGCACACACATACACAACTTTTTTCTTTCTTCAAATTATCACACACATACAGGAATAGACAAAGACTTACATGAGTATCGCACACATACACACACGTGTAAATACACACATAACACATGCACACACACACACACACAAAACAAATATATTCTATGACACAGAGGACACATAGGCCCAAGTAGACACATAAAACCTAGATACGACACATTAACACAAAGCAAAACTAAACACACACTTCACAGCCCTCCCATCGCAAACACACACACATACATACACAAACACACACACACACACACACACACACACACAGGCACACACATACATTCACGTCTTAATCCAAGGTTTGTCCTGGGTGAAAGCCCCGCCCCCCTGTGGAGGTTATCCGAGGGCCCTTCTTGCCTTGGCATGCGAGCCGGCAGTCTTGTCACACAAGAGAGCAGGGTCCAGGGGTCGGAGGTCAACCCAGAGCAGTGTTCCTGGCAGTTGCGCCGTTGCTGACTGTCAGGGCGGTGGACGAGAAACAACATCCTATAGGTCCCAACCTCTTGAAACCCCCCCCAGAGGGTGGGTGTCATGTCTTCGGGTCAGGAGCTCGCTAGCTAGTCAGGCTCCATCAGACATCAATGAGCGCTCAGTGCTCAGTGTCCCCAGAGCCACCGTCGCCCTGACGACCACCTCCCTCCCTCCCTCCCTCCCTCCCTCCCTCCCTCCCTCCCTCCCTCCCTCCCTCCCTCCCTCCCTCTCTCTCTCTCTCTCTCTCTCTCTCTCTCTCTCTCTCTCTCTCTCTCTCTCTCTCTCTCTCTCTCTCTCTCTCTCTCTCTCTCTCTGGTTCTCTCCGGTTCCCCCTGCGGTCCCTTGTCGCTGGAGCCGGTCGGTAAGTATTTCCTGAACGTGCGTTGTTCGTTGCGTGACACGACGTGTCCGACGGCTTGTTACATAGAACCTGCCAGATGACATTATGCCGTACGGCTTTCTATGCTGGGGGAAAAGCGGGGGTGGAT
>JACYXH010000249.1:6727648-6837648 GCA_026745465.1 Lota lota
TAAGAGGAGATAAAATGAGTAGGAAGTGACCCCCCGTGACGCTCGTCTTAAATCAATGTCGGGAACGGTTACAAATTTCCCTCCGCTTTTGGCTCTAGGAGAAAGAAGAAAAGGAAGAAGAAAAAAATTGGAACAGAAAGAATCAATCATCGCGGCAATCCTTGCAAGATCAAAGGGAAGAGAAACAGATATTGTGGTTCACCGGAGGTCAAAGTTCATGATAGGTGACCTTAACGTGTCTTTAATGTACTGGGCTCCTGCAGCTGGGTTTGACATCCCACCTCCCCCCCCCCCCCACACACACACACACCCCCACACACACACTAGGTCCAAGGTCAGCGCGACACATTCTGATAACAGGAGAGGGGGAAAGAGATACAGACAGAGAGCAGAGAGGAAGAGAGAGATACAGATACAGAGAGAGGGAGAGAGATTCACACAGAGCAGAGAGGAAGAGAGAGATACAGATACAGAGAGGGGGAGAGAGATTCAGACAGAGGCAGGGAGAGAGATACAGATACAGAGTGAGGGAGAGAGATTCAGACAGAGAGCAGAGAGGAAGAGAGAGAGATACAGATACAGAGAGGGGGAGAGAGATTCAGACAGAGGCAGGGAGAGAGATACAGATACAGAGTGAGGGAGAGAGATTCAGACAGAGAGGGAGAGAGAGATACAGTGAGAGAGAGTTACAGATACAGAGAGAGGGATATATATTTAGATAGAGGAGAGAGAGGAACAGAGAGAGAGGGGGAGAGAGATACAGATACAGAGAGAGAGGGAGAGATACAGACAGGGAGAGCGGGAGAGATTGAGAAAGCAAGCGAAAGATACCGACACAGAGGCAGCGAGAGCGAGAGTGTGGCAGACAGAGCAAGATAGTCACTGAGTGAGTGAGTGTGAGAGAGTGAGTGTAATGTGGTAGATATGGAATGAACTGAAAAAGATTGGCGGGAACAGGCAGTTCAATAAAAAATAAAACTGACACAGAAAGAGTTGAAGAAACAGAAAAGATTAACGAGACTGCAGCCAATCATGTGGCAGGAGGCCCAGGAAGAGAGGCTCAACACGAAAAGGAGAGGCCATGAAAAGGATGAGATCTGTAGAAATAATGGAGGACAAAAGATGAAGATCTGAAATAGGAACGAATGCCTGCTATCTACACACTACAGAAATTAAATGACAAAACAGATCAATCAAGAATCAGAGATGACTGCGGGCTTTCTGCCTTTTGTTAGAGAGGTCATGACAGAAGGAAGAGGAGTAGAGTTGCAACCACATGCTGTGTGGGTGTGTGTGCTCTTAGGCATGTCAAAGTATATCATATCTGGCATTTTGTGGACGCTTTGCATATATGCCTATATGCATTTATGTGTGCGTGTCTGGACTTTAGTGTACGAGCGTCTGAATATAAGTGTTTGTGTATGTGCATTCACTGAGCGTGTTTGTGTGCATGAACTTGTATGTGTATGTATGTGTGTGTGTGTGTGTGTGAATGTGTGTGCTCAAGCGTATGAGTATGTGCCTGAATGTATGAGTGTGTGTATGTGTGTGTGAATTAGTGTATATCTGTTAGTTCATGTATTTGAGTGTGCTCAAGGATATATGTATGTGTGTGTATGTGTACACAAGAGTATGTGCCCGTGCACGTAAGTGTGCATGTAAATGTATATGTGTGTGTATGTGCACGTGCTGACACGGTGCACAGGAAGCCGGACGGCTCATTGCTAACTCAGCTCCTCTAAAGGTTGTGTTACGAAGCGCACTTTGACCCCTTGCATCCTGCAGGCAGACACCACCGACCCAGGGTCCTGGGAAGGATGCAGAACACAGAGACCCCCCCCCCCCCCCCGCCCCCACCACCACCACACACACCTCTCTGTTCGTTAATCCAGTATGGAGCCCCTCCGTGTTGAGTCTGGCTTAAACATGGAACGTTGCTGACTTCCTTCCGGAAAGTCAGCGATGCCTACTTAGTCAATTTCATGTAATTTGGTTGAGCTGAATTTTGGAATTTCCTACTGGGTGTTTTATTGTGTTTTGTGTCCGTCTTCAAATGTTGTTTGGTCATTTTATTTTGATGATTAAATAAATGTTTTTTATATTTATGTATTCTCATTTTGTATTTCAATAAAAAAAAATCTATTTATTTTGATCTGATTTTCCTGACTTTCATTTGTTTCAAAATTCTGTTTTTATTTTCATTTTATTTTGACCCAATTAAAATCTCGCAGTATGGATAATGTTAAATTCCCCATTCGTATCATCAACCCTTCCAAAATACATCCTTAATACATTCACACTATTGTCTTCATAGCAGTGTCACTGAATCCACGGAACCATCACAGACTCTATTAAAGTCCAACGCTTTTACACACACCAGTCTATTTCTCCTGCTGCTCTCTGATTACATCAGGCTTTACAGCAGACGTTCTGCTGTCTCATGTGTACCACTAGTTCTTGCTCTGCCGCGCGTCGCCTTGTTGAGTGAAGAACAACAGAAAGCCTGAAGAGTGATCCTGCGTGCGTCCACCTGCGTAGCGGTTAGCCTGTAAGTGAGCTTTGACCCCACGCCAATACATGTTCCAGGAACGACTGCTAATAATGTAAAGATGTGTGTCTGTGTGCATGCCTGTATTGGTCGATATACAGTTGTGTAAGTGCACCTATAGTAGTGTGTGCATGTGTGTATCTGTCAATGTACATACACATGGGTTTATGTGTGTATATGTTCCAATGCATTTGTTTGATGTATATCAATGTGTGTGGGGGTGTGCATTTGTTAACGTGCCAATGTGTCCATTTGTGTTAATATGTGTGCATGTGAAACACATCCATCACAGACCTCTGACTAGCTCTGGGCGGTTCGGCTGGGGTGGAGACACGGCCGGTCGCCTGGGGTGATTGCCGCCAATAAGCTAACAATATGCTAACAACCGTGTCAGAGTATTTGATTCAGGGAGTGGAAGAGGAGGTGGAGGGGACACATACACACAGAGGAAGTCAATGGCAATGATATTAATAACTCCACAGCCCCGACCGCCTGTCTATTTTCCCCCGGCTTATTAGTATTGGCCTTTATTGACACTGTGGCTGGTATTAAGTCTGAATCAATAGGCCCACTGCACTCTCCGTTGCACCGCATTGATTAGGGAGGAGGAAATATGAACTGAAATATTCTGGTCATGTAAAACAGTTTGACAGGGGGCGGGTGAATGTTTGAAGTTGACAAATAAGGTCGCTCGGAACGTTTTGTTTGTATTGAGGGCAGTTGCTCTCCAGGCAGAATCTGGATTGGATATAATTCTGTATTTACCGCAGTAAAAGTCTCTATGTCGGAAATGTTTTATGTACCACAATAAAAGCCTTATGCATTGTATAGATGCTGAAAGCATACAAAACCATTTAATGATCATGTATGATATACATCGTCTACATTTGTATTCACCAAAGTCACATTTTGTTCTCTATTTTCAACATTGAATATCAATGTTTCATCAAATGCAGTTTATTGAAAAAAGGATAAAAACAAGAAGCCCACACTTCTAATACCTCCACCACTCATACGGGCACTTCGAAACAGCTCTTCATACCGCCGAGCAACCCTGACTAATGGAGAAAAATAATGCACACCAAGATACCCTTTCACATTTCTACCCCGACTACAGGGCTACACGGTCCCTCTCTCGGCTCCTCTGAGCCGCTTTTAAATAAATATAAAGGTGGGTGAGAGAGGCGCGTGTGCCACAGAGAGAGAGAGAGAACCGATAGTGTGGATGCCCACTTCACTTACAACAACCCCTTTAGAGCTGCTAATGCCCCATTTCCACGCCGCTACACCACTCTGCACATCGCTCACTCCTTCTCTAGTGCCCTGGCCTTGAATTTAAATGTGTAATCCAAACAAGCACGTGTCAAACACAGACACACACGCTCCTTTTTGTTCCCCCCCCCCCACCCCTCATGCGCCGATTCATCTATCCAACACATCCGAAAAGCTCTTCCCGTTTTTGACTTTTGATCCGTTTATCTGGGAATAATCTGAGTTTCACCCGAGGTGACAGCGGTGGTGTTAAGTAGACTTACAATCTGATGGCAGATTTAGCAGGGATCTTTTACAAATGGTTACACTGACGACTGGGCATGTTCAGTTCATTGGAGACCATTAAAAAAAGAATTCTGGCCAACGGTTGTATATGTATATACATATATATGTCATCTCTATAATGTGTTATGACATGTGGCCAACGTAGGATAAAGGATGATAACGTTTTTATGAATTCCGGCACATTGATGGCATCCAACTTGTGTGTGAGGAAGTCCTTCAGTCCATTCCTATACATTATTTTTTCCTTAGTCTCAACGACTCTACAAACGCTTGTACATTTCCATCCTATATTCCCTGGAGGTGTTACGAGGGGAAGCGCCAAAAAAGAAAAATACAAGGAAAAAACATGAAAACAAAACATGAACAGTAAATCCTGCTTCCGCTTATTTATATTCCCGTGTCAAAGGTCCTCACACTCATTCTACTGGTCCCAGCTTTTCAGGAGGGGGGGGGGGGGGGGGGGGGGGGGGGATGGGAGTGCATGGGAAGTACATCAATATAAAGGAGGTTCATTCCAATCCTGGGTTAAGCATCCATTACCCAAGGGTCCCGGCGGCCATTTGCTCTGAAATTGTTTACATACTAAACCGTAAACTTGACACACACACAGACTGCAGTGTCTGCAGTCTCCAGAGAACTCCCTCACTCCCTCCCAACTGACTTTCTTCTGTTCTCTGTATTCTCTCCTCGGGGGACAGGAAACGTTTCACTGCCATTAATTACCTGTCGTCGGAGTGTCCGACATCGGATGGCTGAAAGAGTATAAGCTCCTCTTTGTACTGGTGCTGTTTACTGTACATTCCTGATTACAGTTTAATGCAGTTACTGTTTAGTCATTTAGCTGATGCTGTTATCCAAAGAGACTCGCGGTGAATTTTAGATGCATGTCATTAGGAACAGATGAGACTTCTTGCTCGTCGATGCCTAACAGGTAGGTTGCGGACGTTGGGGATCGAACCCGGTACCTTTCGGCTGCCAGTCAAACAACCTGGCCACTACATTACACTATCTTGCCTATAGTATACTACATAGGTTAAGACTATTTAGGTTTCTGCTGCCTTTACAAGAAGAAGTGTTTTGGTCTAGGTTTAAATATTAAAAGTACGCACGCACTTGAGAAAGTCTGCTGCTGTTCGATGAAGTCCAGACACTCCGATAATACCACGATCCATCCCGCTGTCGCAGATAATACGCGTGTAAAGCACAATGTAGACCCTGCAGTATCGATTCCATCACAGAGGAAGCAGTGCAAATGGCTTGTCTGGTCCGGAATGGGCACAGACAAAAACTTAATGGCATTTTCCTTTTCTACATAAACTACAATATCAATAAAGTAACTCAATTAGGGCTTGAGGCCAGACAGGGGGAAAAAAAGACACGCCAAGGCTACCTCAGCTTGGCCGTCGATGAGAGAGAAAGACATTTACGAGACACCTGGCCTTCCAGACTTCATGGTCTCATGAGATCACACGGATCAGAAGTAACAGCCCAATATTTCTTTTACCAGTTAGGTTTTCTCCTTCTATATATGAAGTGCTGAGTGCATCTGACTGTCCGAGATGAGAGATTGGCTTCTAAGTTCCATGCGGGAAGTCAAGTACGAATGGAATTTTTCGGTTCATGTCAGTTTGAGGTATTTGTGAGATAGCAAATCTGTCTGTGACTGAAGATCAGAATGTTAAGAGTTTATTCCGTCGACCTAGACCCCACAAAATGAATCCACTCTGAAAATGTTCCTGTAATGATTTAGCCTTTTAGGTGACAGTTACCATACATATGATAAGCATTTGAACACAGCATAATAATGAAGCTTTGTCTATTACCTCTTTTGTAGATTACAAACAATTGTCCCTCATTGTTGGAGGATATTAGGTTATTTTCAAGATGAGGGGATACGGTTGTATCTAAGTGGCAGTTTGAAGTCTCTGGCATGATGAATTATATGCTGTTCATAAATTGGATGGCGATGTACTTTGATTCTCATTAGTTGCTATACAACATAGCTCTCGTGAGCTGCGCTTGACTGGGAAAATCCCACTTTAATTGATGTGATTATCAGCCTCAAAAATAATTCACTGAAACGCAATCTGTAATTAGGAATAGTTTGAATATATAATAATAAACATCTAAAATGGCAGTGGGTGCCCTCTCTGATAGCTTGCTTGTGTTGACAGTCACCTCTCACATGCCAGACAATAGCTTAAAATGCTGAAGTTTCCCCAGGGTGGCATTCATTCGATTAATCAACGTTCAGTTGATTAATAATACAACTCTCACGAAATGGAAGGAAAGGTCTACAGACTTCACAAACTTGATGGAAAAGGTATGTGCAGCTTTTTTCTTCTCTCTACTCGCTTTCATATCATGCGCCTAGCCCACATTTATTACATTTCCATAAAAAAAATACATAAACATGTAACAAACTTTGTTAAACGATTAAGCGAGAGTTTAAAAAGCTGTTGTGTGTGTATGAAAACAATTATACAAATCCACCACAATCATTAAGAGAGTCCTACATGCTTTGGTCTGTATATATACAGGCGTGTGTTTACATTGCATTGATTACAATAGCCTGTATACCACTCAACGCCTGCAGTCTTTCAAAAGAAGAGATGGAAAACTTGGAGTAAGACACAAGGAAAGAAAAGTATGATTCTCTCCAAGTCAAGTGAATAGAAAACTTTTGCTGGCCTAGTTTAGGCAAGAATAGGGAAAAGCAGGCGGAGGATTACCGGAAGACAGTGGATCCCAAATGGACTTTACAGTACATCTCGTCTCTCTGAGCGCAGAGCCCACAACTCCGTAATTGTCTCCGCATCCCGGCTCTTAGGGGAAATGGGAGGGAGCCCAACTCTACCCCAATCGCTGTCTTTGTCCAGAGAGTCTTCACGTCGGCTGAGGGAGAAATATAATAATATTCAGAGCAGCCTTTGTCGCCTCTGGGGTTTTGGCTGAAAAAGCTCCTAGTGGTTTAGCAGTGGAGACCAACTGCCGTGTTCCTATGTGCGCTTTCCCGCTCAATCCATGTGTAACACCGCCTGTCTGTTAAGCATGACACGCTAATACTTAAGCTAATGCTACTATAAATGTTACTGCTGTTAAGACTCGTGTTCATAGCCATAGCTTTATGTGCCTTAATCCTTTTTCCTATCAGAAAAACACAATATGGCCAGCCTCAATTAAGGCTGAATAAGTAAAATAAGATTACAACAATACTGCACTTTTTCAGTTTTTCAGTTATTTATACAGTGAGTGCCCATTTTTCAATTACTACTGCGTTTACATTTTAATCAAGATGTGCTCTTAGATTTCTGTAAGCATATTTCACATGTCAGGCCAAGCCACACAGATTTTAATAATAATAATAATTTCAGGTTGAGAATTCCACCATGGCACAATTTCTCCTTTTGTTTCAGTTCAGTTCGAGTCAGAACTCTCGGACTATGTTTCCCTTTAACACTTCCTTCAAACCTTTCCCTGTGGGTTTCTACGCGGCGCACATGAGAACGTACAACTGTGTATGCGGTCGGTGGGTGGAATGAGGTGTTATATTTAGCATCGCTACGGCCTTGAGAGAGGAGCACTGTTTATGCTGGGACCAGAGAGGGGGTACGTGCATTAGATGACAGGCAATATCAACAGTCACCCCTTGCCGTTAATGAAGGACTCCCAAACGTCTGGCCAAGGCCGTGGGAGGCTAATAGCCTGTGTGTGTGTGGGAGAAACGATTTAGTACGATTTAGTACAAAAATATATGATTTTATTGTCCTCTGAAAGTGACAGTTTGAGTAGGAACGTTGGACAGGGACTGTGACTCTGGAGTGTCTTAAATAACTGCCAGATTGTTTCCTTTTTTTGGGGGGTGGATATTTTCCTGCATATGGACTAGCGGTTTGCCTTCTTTCTCTCGCTGACTTATCTCTTCACCTCTATTTCTTTTTCTCTTCGTTTTTTTGCATGGGAGATTGAAGAATATTTGGAAGACAACAGATGCAATCTTGTGAATGCATTGCTTTCAATTTCTTCTCCGAGCAGTTTCATTTTCCAACTGCTTCTAACAGGTTCTGGTCTACACAGAAGATCCCATCTAAATTCGATTTTTACCATTTTGTCTTTTTACTGACGCGGTTAACCAAGTGAACTTGGACAGTGAATGCGCACACAGGTTATGAAGGAGAAGGTAGTGGTTTGGCATCGTAATCAAGCGTTCCTACGGATATATTTCACACATTGGGGGTTTCGAAGCCATTACCCATCTGCATTATCCTGCCCCGGATGTTTGAGGTCATTCGTTAGGCATGATGACGATATGCTTTTCTGCAACCCAATTGCAATTTCTGCTCAACTCGACTCTCTTGCAGATTCTGACCATAATGCCCACGATTGGCAAGCAGTGACTTCAGAACGATGGAGGAACCCCGCCACACAAACAAAAGAAAATTACTCTGCCGGTTCTACGGCGGCCCAATCTGGACCGACCCACGCCCTCGGCCCAATCCCCCTCTCTCTCCAGCCCTCTTTCCCGGGTTAATTCTGCTCCGAGGGGATGTCTGTAATGCGGTACCCAGGGTCCCCCTCATCCCAGCCTGGTTTCGTTTAGCGCTGCTGTGGAACCACCCGCTCAGCACTCTCCACAATTACCCAACGGAGTGAGGAAGCAGGGGCTTGATTTAGCAGGCTGTGGGGACTGCCACTTTCTATTATCTTTGGATCAGCGATGATTTATGCCGCATGTGTGTGTGTGTGTGTGGGTGGGTGGGTGTGTTAAGTGCACATATACGTTTTTGCCTCCTGCCATTCTCATTTGATTTTGTACCCCTCCTCTGCTCGCTCACAATCTGTTCCTCCTTTCTCTCTCCCTTCTTTTTATCTCTCATTCTCTCTCTCTCTGCATGCTAAGACCACTCCTCTGTCCTGCTCAAGGATCTCCAGAGCCCAAGGGGGGTGTCCCCTCCCCAAAAACAATTGGTATAATACTGGGTTTCTAAACAAACGGCGCAAGAGGCGGCCCCCCTTTTCGCCATATCATCTGGAGATGAAAGGCAAGATGGTGTTTGATAATCCAAGCGCTGCAGCACAGGGGAAATAAACAAAGGCGATGGAGACATGGAGAGACAGAGAGAGAGAGCGAGAGCGAGAGTGAGGGCGAGAGCGAGAGAGCGAGAGCGAGAGCGAGAGAGAGAGAGAGAGAGCGAGAGCGAGAGCGAGAGCGAGAGAGAGAGAGAGCGCGAGTTAGGCATGTTATTTTTCTTTCTTTCTTTCTTTCTTTCTAGGGAGGATTCCCTTGCAAAACAAATCAGGCAGCGGAAGATTGTTCTGTATACAGTTACACACAGGAAGCGCCGCGGCAGGTTTTAACTACTGTCACTACGGCGACCCGACCAGCAGGCGGTACTCCGATGCCTGGGGGGGGGAAGGACAAAAAAAACCTCACTGCTGTCTATAAAAAAAACAACAACACTGTATTATTTCTTTTATCAACATTGTACACTCCAGCTAAGAACAACAACGCATCATTTGGGAAAGTATCGTGGCTGCTGTTATGATTATTATCATTATTATTATTACACTTCTAAAGGGAACATAGAATTCAAAGAAATCACAGATCGGTGAAAACGTGCACTGTAAAGCTGATGTGATTAATGTCAGTTCTTCTTGAGAACATGAGAGTCGAAGATGTGATATTGGCCCAAAGTGTTGACATCTTTAGACCTCCAGATGGGCCACAAGGGTCCGGTTTCCATCCCAGTGGAAGGCTCCGCTCAGCGGGGCCAATGCTGTCGAGGTTACAGGCTGAGTAATGGTCTTATTCCACTGAGTGGTTCTGTGGACAGACTTAACACCGGGGATGCAAATCCTGCGGGCCAATGGCTTTATTTCAATGAATAAAGAAACCAAAAACAAGGATAAATAAATGAAAGCAAAAAAGCCAAAATAAGAAACATTGTAAGCATTTATATGAAAATGTGTGTGTGGTGGGTAAATGTGTCTTCTTTTGAGCAAGATACAGAATAACGCTCTACACTTAGTGTTTATAAGAATAATGGCTGGAAAAGGAAGAAATCCATATTGATGTGTTTTAGTTTTTTGCCAAACACAAAATAAATTGTGAGTGACAGACTCGGCGTGAGCTATCTTGGACTTCCGGTGGCGCCGGAGGGAGACCAGGAGATGTGCTGTCTCGGTTGATGGATGCTCTTAAAGAAAAGAACAGCGGGCGGTCGCCATTCTAAGAAGAAGACGGGCAGGTTGGCATGAAAGCGAACGTCTCGTTTCATCTTTTTTGTTTACTGTTTACTCACATTCCTCTTTTGTCTTAGTTTCCTGGGCTCCCAATCGTGTATCACTCTCTTATCTCTCCTTCCGTCTCTCTGGATCTGTTCGTCGTTCCTTCTCTCTCCACCTTTCTGTTTGATTCTCTCAATGGAATGCAAAGAGCCCGTATTCTAGCTGTCTGCAATCGACCCGATTAAACGGACCTCCCCCGATCCCACTCAGCCAAATTAATCAGTTTAATATCCACTAGGAAATTTGCCTGGACAACAAAACTGCTAACATTACCCGCTAATCCATTGGTGGTCCCAGAACGAGCAGGCTTCCAGTAAAGTCTTTGGAACGAGAGAGCCCATTGTGGGTTCTTGATGGTTTAGGGTCTCAGGTAACGACCAGAAACATGGGTTAGCATCCAAGATGAAAACACCCTGGAGCTACTACATTTTTTTTTACCTCATTATCTCTTCCCTGTTTAACATAAACCCCAACCGTCTATTCAAGTAATGGGTCCCTAAAAATGGGCCAACTCTTGAGTATATTAATATAATGTTTTCATATGTTTCTGCCTTGAACTCTGACCCTTTCCAGAAGTTGTGGGACACACTGAGTAAGGTTTAACTCATCAAACTGCCCCAGCAGCGAGCCACCTCAGTTCAACACCAGTCACCCAAAGCAGCACACACTGCCGTCAGAGGCACACACTGATTGAACTAATCCCCCCCTCTCCCCTACTTTTTTCCCTTTTCTCCTCAAACACAACCTGCTGTCCAGAT
Source organism: Lota lota (assembly GCA_026745465.1). Taxonomy (NCBI): domain Eukaryota; kingdom Metazoa; phylum Chordata; class Actinopteri; order Gadiformes; family Lotidae; genus Lota; species Lota lota. The sequence goes on from JACYXH010000249.1 coordinate 6,738,800, forward strand.
CCCGTCACAATTAGCAGCCAGCGGCCGCGTAGCCTGCTGGGAAAATAAGCACCCTGGAGTCAAAACAAACGCACACAGGCGTGTGCAGAAAAACAGAAAAAATAAAACATCCACAGGGACTGGGCCAAGCGAAATGTTTTTAGGGCCCATGGTCTTCTCATGCTGCTGACACTACGATGGAGATGGTAGCGGTGATCTCATCTGCTAAATATTGTTCTTGCCATGTAGGCAGCTTACAATAGAGCTTCTCCCGCCCTCTGGTCCGCTGTCGGTTCCATGTGGGGTGTATTCTTTGCGGTGCAAGTAGACTATAAAGTCATGTTTTTTTGTGGGAGCCTGTTGCTGATGGGGGCGAAGGAGGTTGGGACAGCGGGGAAGGGGCGGGGGGGGGAGGGGGGATCGGTGGCCGGGAGCCAATTAAAACACAGATGTCTGACTGTCGGCGTAATTCCATTCAGCCACGATTTACATTTAGAACACAGTCACCCGAGACATGCCACTCCGTGCTCTCACAGGAAATCGAAGCTGACTCGGAACCTAATGAGAAAAGTGAACCTTCCGAACTTTTAGGGGACGTTCATCTGACGGGAGCCCCTGCGACATTCGCCCCGTTCCTGATATGAATGGCCTTTTGGGCTAATCACCCATTGACAGAACAGAGAGAGCGCTATTGTGTTAGGTAGATAGCCAGCGTTACCAATTTCACATTGCACAAATTGTGAAAATGTTGTGAGGTGGAATAGTTTCTCTGCTTTTTAATAGGCGGGCAGGAAAAAAGGAGGCCTCAAGAGGATAATTTCTGTCAAATGGTTTGCCTTCTTTAGAGGAAGACATAAAGTAACGTTCTTTATCTCGGGCTTCCTCTAAGCTAAACAGATCTCTTGGGGGATATTAAAGGTAAAGGTAAGTTCGTAATGACACATTAGCTTGGTGTTTAAACCTACATTTGGGAGATTGAACCCTTTGAGGAGTTCATATTTTTCTGAAACTTTTCACACTGTTCCCGTAATTGCTTAGATCAAAACAACTGCTCATAATGAAACAAAATGAAAACGTAGCAAGAGCAATCTTGTATATGAGATGGAACAGAATCTGTTTCACACTCGCCAAACCCACTTTGTTTTTTCACCATTGGTTGTTGTTTTATCCATTCTTTAATACCCCTGTCCAACAACTGGGTTGACAGATCTCTCCCAGTTGAAGCAGGGCTCTTATTCAAAAAGAATTTACACTCTGGCTGCTTTTGAAATCAGCCCTGGCTTCAGGATCTCCATTTTATAAAGGAAAGGTCGCTGCCACGGTGATTTATAATAAGTTCTTCTGTAAATTCTACAAGCTAATCCATCAATGGAAAAAGAAAGATGTGTAGCAAACTTTCTACTTCCTCTGGAGCCTTTGAAATGCATATGTGCTCACCGGCCAGCTGCTGTTTTATATACAAATAACCACAGCGCACCCTTGGCCAAACATGCAACACATTTATATGTCTGGCTGGCGAAAAAACCATCAGTCATTTATGAGTCATACACAGCACTCATCCCTGAGTACAATGGAAAGGCCAAAGGGGGTCGAGCGGTTATCAGGAGGTTGAATTGCTTTGATTCAGACATCTGTTTATCCACACCGGGTCTCTCTGGTTTATCTGTTTAGAGCGCCTGGGCTATAATTCTAAGCATGACTGATGCCAAAGGTATGTTGCCAGCCATTCTGTTGCACGTTCCGCACTACTCCCCCCCCCCCCCCCCCCCCCATAAACAGGATATTCTCCTCGGACAATGGATCCAGGAAGCTGCCACTTGTTCACCCACGCCCCAGGGATTCATCTGCGTGCGTTGGCACGAGCACTTTCTAATCTTCATGGTCAAGATGTGCAAAAGCTGACTTCTAAAAAGAGAAAAAAAGCGGGAAACGCACACAATGAGGGCCGGAATCCTGGCTGGAACAATGGATGTGACCTAACCCATTGGTGTAAATCACCTGGGACACTTTAGTAGAGTCAGGGGAACAAAGACAGGAGACCCTCTCCTGACCGACATTCGTGTCTTTGACATTACAACAGCGGCTGTACAGGAAAGCCACTTAGCTGCAATGTCTTGCCAAGTTTCAGCCCTTATACGACACGCTGTAATGGGGGAAACATAAAACCTGTAAAAAGTTCTGGAACTTTCTTAGGGTTTTTTTCTTGGTTCATTTTTTGTTTTGTTTTCACCCACTGCTTATGAGTTCAGTCAGCCGCTCTAGACTTGGAAGAAACGACATCTTGTACAATTTCTTTTCCCCCTGCGTTGCACATTCAACCGTGTGGGCGGCAGAATGTGGGATTAATGCTAACGGGTGACATGGCTTATTGATCAAGGGGCAGGGGCGGCATTGGCACAGGGAGCCAATCTCCTCAGAAACTTAATATGACCCCTTCAGATGCAAGAAGCAAGGCCGCACTATTGCGTTACATCCCACATCTGAGATCTCTGAGGCTTGGGGCCTTCTCCCTCTCTACTCACTCCCTCTCTCGTGGTCTCCCACGTGCCGTGCCATACAGCATGGAATGGTAGAACGAGGCAGAGAGTGACAGCAGTGAGAAAGGAGGGAGCGAGAGAGGGAGGCACTTTGGAGACAGCCCAGTGCTCTAATAAAAGGGGTGCTCCTCCATGTTCTCTTGCTTGTGAAAGACAATATTATTTCAGGAAAGAGGCGGAGGTGGGTGATGAGGGTGGAGATGAACGGATGTCTTGTGCCAATTTTCGTTCTTTTCTTTCCTTTCATGCTTTCTTTCTTCCTTCCTCCGTCCAATAGGATGGCTCTGGTTTGGCTTCAGGGTTCGTTGCATGAAATGGAAAACAAATGTGCAGGTTTTGATGCAACCTTCTCTCTTACCCCCGGATCTCCTCTCACTGTTTCTGTCTCTCACCCCCAAATCCCCCACCCTATCTCTATCTTACCCTCAAATATCCTCTGTTTCTCTCTCAACCTTGAATCTCATCTATCTATATTGCTCTCTCTCTCTCTCTCTCACTCTCTCTCTCTCTCACATAAATCACCTCTCTACTGTTCTCTCTCTTACCACTGATTCTCATCTCTTCCACCTTCTGTCCTCCTCCCTTCTTTTTCCTCGGTGTCTCTACTGGCTCTTCTTGGATATGGAAATTCACATTCCTCCTTTAACCAACACCACCAGCCCTCTGACTTCCCATAAGCAGGAACATAAAAACCCAGTTTCACCTCACTCAATCATGCACGGTGAAAACAGGAGGATCCAGAGACACAAAAGCTTTGCGACATGCGCACAGAAAGCACACAGCATGTGCAGTTTGGACTCTTCCTAGACATTTCAGTTGTTGACCCAATTCTGGGTGATGACCACAAAATTATATTACATTTTATTAGAAAGACCTAATTCACTACCCCAGCAGTCAACCTCAGTCCAAAACTATTACTTTTCTTTTACTAGTTTAATAAAACGAAGACGTAATTAGACTCCATTAACTTAGCAATAATGGTGTATGCAAGAGCTTATTGTTGTAAAAGACAGACTGTATGCAGACAACAACCTGCGACTGCAAACATCTTTACGACACACCTGGCAGTGTTTTTTTAAAGATGTTTACTAGGAGTATGTGTGTCTTCACCCTCAGTCACACACACACACACCATAAGCAAACCACACATACCACATGCAGAGACATACCCACACATGCACACGCAGAAACACACACACATGCACATTCACATCCAGCTGACTCAGTGGAACATCGTCAATGATGCATGCACTCAGACAGGGACACACATGCACGCTGTCGAGTGCCAAACAGCGCCACAGTGGGATGACATCATCCCCTGGGGTTGAAATGATTGGGTGACCGCCTAGCACTGGCAGCTCCGTATCCCCAGCAGACACATAGCACACTGTTTTCACCTAACCACATCTGGATGGCTATTACTTCATCTACACATCTGTATGGCTAAGTTGTTCATCTACACATCTGTATGGTTAAATGAATCTACACATTCGTATGGCTGGCTTGTTAATCTTTACATCTGTATTGCTAGCTTGGTCATCTACATATCTTTATGGCTAGGACCATGCACTCATCTGTATGGCTAGGTTAATGTACACATCTGTATGGCTGGGTTCATGTACACATCTGTATGGCTAGGTTCCCATACATATTGGTATGGCTGGGTTCATGTATGCATCTGTATGGCTAGCTTAATGTACACATCTGTATGGCTGGGTTCATGTACACATCTGTATGGCTAGGTTCATATACATATCGGTATGGCTGGGTTCATGTATGCATCTGTATGGCTAGGTTCATGTACATATCTGTATGGCTGGGTTCATGTACACATCTGTATGGCTATGTTAATGTACACATCTGTATGGCTAGCTTGTTCAGCTAATCTGTTTGACTAGCTTGGAGATAAAAGCATCTGCTACATGATCAAATAGTAATACTATTCCAAATTTCCATCTGGGATTAATAAAAATATACCCTTCATACCTTAAATAGCTGTATGGTGACGGCAATCTAATTTGAATTAATCTTGAATGCACACACTGAGTTCAAACTTTAACAACTAGTACGCAGAGTTATTGTGGGACACAGACACACACATACACACACACACACACACACACACAGAAGCATACACACATAGATGTACGCATACACATGTGCACAGGGAAATTCACACATGCACAGCAGGTTTATTGAAGATCCCCAAGACCCTCGTATTTGACAATAGCTTTTTTTCTCCCTCAAACGTAGCACAGGACAGGACTGAGGCTCAGTATTTTCTGCCGAGTTTGCAATTCCCCCAAGGTTACCAGGGACGACACAGAGCAGAATCTCCATTCTGTATTTAATCACACTCCCACACACCCGCTGTTACAATCGCAAGGTCATTACCATAGCCATCGCTCTATGACTGTGTCAACTCGTCCACCATCCTGGCAAAACAAAAGGATGGGGCGGTGCAAAAGTATGCCTATAGTGGTAAAGGTGTTGGGTACTGGGTTTGAGCACTGATAAACGCAGTGTACCTGTTCACTTTCTATTCTGCGTCTATTCTGTTTGCATAGACGCTACTTTTGTCCTCCTCTTCCTCCGTTGATATGAGGAAGGGGGAGGCGTGATGTTAGGGAATGGGTCCCAGGATCTAAGAGGTTTGCCTCTTCTCTCTAGCATGAATCTGTGGTAATGGAAACCTATTCAGTCTAGTAGGTCTGGGCGGGTCCTACTTCAAGATGGATGCCTTTTCTGTGACTCCCGCGTTGAAACATCCAGTAATTGCTTTTGGTGTCGTTTGGCAGCCATGAACCTCCTGGCTCATGGAGGTTTGTAGACAAGGTAATTCTCTATTAGTCTGCCAATGTGACATTATCGAAATAAATGAGAGAGTGGAATAGTGGGCTAGTGAATTCGACTTCCAGCCGAAATAAACTGGGCTTAATCCCTGATGTCCACAGCCTACGCGTAGCTAACCCCTACCTGCTCATAAACGGCATGTATCTGAATTCACTTTGGAAAAGGCTCTACTAATTTACAAAAATGTTGAGGGAGGGGGAAAGCATGCTTAAAAACTGTTGAACGTTAGGGTTTGAAGACATTTTCATGTTCCGATGACGTTGAGTTAGGTGCTGGGACACACCACAGATTTCCCATTCCCATCATTTAAACTAACTATTTGAAGACAGGGTTTGTCGAACAGTAAAAATACTTTAATGCCTAGGGCTGGAGCAATGATCATGGAAATGAAAACCAAAAAATTTGCATGCCTGACTTCTGTCTAGGGAAAAACTAAAGACAAATCATCACCTTTTGTGGCCCAAACAAGTGAAAACTTTCCATGTGTGGGCTTTGTCTTTTATCTGTTTTTCAAACTTCCACATGTTGACTTGAGGGTGAAAGTGAAGTGTCCCCCCCCCACCAACCAATGCCAACCAACGCAGAGGCACATGTTTGAGATATCCTGTGTTGACTTTCTGCAAACGGATAGCGTGTCATTCTCCTATTCGATGGGAAACGGATTTGCAGGGGAAGAGTTTGACACAAAATGGCTGCAATGCATCACCCAGGTAGGCTGACAGGCTGGTGACGGATGGAGTGACTTCCCTCCCGTCTCACCATCCGTAAAAAAGAGGGAGACAAAAATTGCCGCCTTTATGTTTCCAATCACAGCGCAATCATCAGCTGCAGTCCAATGTCATTGGTTAGCTGTGGGTTTTTATGGCTGTGTTGAAAAAGGGCTGTAGCACTTCATAATTTACAGTATATATATGCTGTTTATATCATTTCAGCTATGTATATTTCAACTGTACTTTCTGCTGTGACACCCTGATTTCCCTGGGATCTGGGATTAATAAAGTACATATTTTCTTATCTTTACAACTACTTTTATTATTCCATTATTATTATGGTTATTACCCCGTAACGGAACACAGTTATGAAACTAATTTATTGCAGTATGACTGTTTTACCAGTATTTTTTCTAATAAATGAAATGCTGTGTTTTCAAACAAGGCAGTTTGGAGTTAAGTAGATGTATAACATTGAGTCCTTCAGCTGACTGTATAGTACAACATATTTCACAACAAACAGAAATATAAAGAAATTAAAAAATAAACCAAAGAAGAAAAGTAAAACAGTATTTCATAACAATACAAGGAATACCCCAAATAACACTCCCAATAAAAGTAATAATAATACCTTTTGGAGTTGAAGGTTAGTCCCATGGAACTTAATGGAGTAATGTTGGCTCGTAATGTTAAATTAGACTAGGGATTAAAAATTATACTTACAAGATTAAGAATATCATTTATATTCAGTACAACATTCAGTGTCCTGAAAGAACCTCCCCTCTGACCTAAGTGTGCACTGGATTCATGGCCAAACAAACATACAACATTTCCCACTTTATCAGTTTCAACGGTTTAACAAACGATCGCTCTGAAAGGGAGAAAAGAGAGAATTTCAATGCCAATGAGAGAAAAAGGCAATATTCTGAGCAGACCCACCAGGCTACGCTTTCCTTCTTTTACCTCAACTGACTTATTTTATTCATGTCACAATGTAGTCAGCCTTTTCCTTTACTGGTCCAATTTTAAGGATGAAATCACAGATAATTAAATTGTAATTTCTTTTTTCTTGTATGTCCCAAAAAAAGCCTACAACTGCAGTGTGTGCTGTTCGTGATAACAACACACCTGGGAGAGAGAGAGAGAGTGAGGCTAAAATATGAAAGAGAGTGTGAAACTTGAATAAGCTAAAATAATGAAAAGTGGATGAAGCCACATTTTCCACAGGTTCAATCAAAAAGACTAGTTCATCGTCCTAAGACATTTGAATCTCCTGCACTTTACAAATTGACATCCTTCCATGCTCTCCCTCGCGGAATCAATCATCCTGCTGTCTGACGTATTAGTGCCGCTTCTCATTTGCTAGCTATCTATCCATCGTTCCTGATCTCCTCATTCATCCCCTTGGCATCTCCATCAGTAGAAAGAGCCCTACTCCACCTATCTCTGTAAGAATTGCTATGCTACTCCTCCATCACCACCAGCGCTAGTACTCCTAGCATGGGAAGATTTATGCTAATGCTGCATGCTAGCTCCATAAACCGTATATATGGGGCCTAGCCTATAAATATCGACAGAGTGCTAAACGTTGAACATGGTTTCATAAAAGTCTCATTTTCTCCCTCAAACTACTCTCTATTGATTGAGAGACTTTAACGGGTGTAACTCAAACCGTAGAAAGGGATTTTAAACTAACTGTATCTGTAAAAACATCAAAGACATGCCTTTGGACAGTGGTTAACCAGATATTAATAACAAATCTACAATCATTAGGCCAATCAATAGGGGCTTTCGAACCAACAGTTATTTTAATCAAAATTGCACCGTTAAATATTTATAATTTATAAGTCAGCAATCTGCCATGACCTCACATGCATATCATATGTACGTGCAGACCTCAATGTTGGGAAACGCTGCTTTAGGCTGTATCCAAGACAAAACCTAAGAAATAGACAAGCAAACAAAAACAGCAAAACACTGGATGACTGCCTGGTATATAGGCGAGTGCTAACTGCCGACCAGAGTTAAGTTCTTCACTGCATGTCTCATTATGGTTCCGACCGCGGAAATAAGAAACCCGTAATCCAACCGACGAAACAAACAGCTGTAAAACATTTGGTGATCATCGCTGTCAATAGGCCTATACAAAAAACCCTTGCAGAAAATCACAACATAAATAAATGACATGCATAAAAAAACGGTTTACTTGTTTATTTTTCCACGTGTCGTCTTCAATTTATCATGGTTTTTATTATGATTTGTTTTCTTCTTTGGAAATGACATTGAATATTTAACTACTGTCCAACTACGGTAATAAATGTCGTCAAAGTATGGCCCCAGTCTGACAAAAACACCCCCACACGCACACACACAAAATCTATTGAAACGTTTTATGTCTTGTCAAGAAAACTCCATTCCTGTTCCGGAACTCCCACGCTAGCAACCGTCGCTATTGACCACCCCCCCCCCCCCCCCCCCCCCCCCCCCGCCCCCCCATCCTCCTACCTGAGTTTATTCTTTCTCCCCTTAGAGGCTATAAAGCTGTTTGGGGGGGTCTGTTGTTGTCACCCCCCGGTGATGATTAAAATCTGCTCCAGCGGTGCGCAGAGCCGATCTCTGACACAGTGTCAGGCACGCCATTATCGGGGCTCCCCTCCGACAGCCATATGGAAAAAGGAGGCTGAAACAGCTGTATATATATTTTATATCGTACCATTGTCCCGTTCGTGTGAAAAAACAAGTTATGTTTTTGTGTGTATATTGACATAGAGTATGTGTGTGTGTGCGCGCGCGTGTGTGTGTGAGAAAAAGAGACATATAGGGAGAGAGAGAGCGTGGGTGTTTATGGGATAACATCTGGAGTATCGATGATGAATGGATTTCTGAGTATGAGCATATATGAGTATGAGGGATATATGCAGACACACACACACAAGCCCATGTGAGTATGAGTGGATGATGTAAGGGGGCTTACATGGGATTCACGTGTGTGTGTGTGTGTGTGTGTGTGTGTGTGTGTGTGTGTGTGTGTGTGTCTGCATATATCCCTAGTAGAGTGTGTTCCACATGGACGTATATTGATGGAAGTGGTCCTTAAGTCTGAATGGCTCTCTCTCTCAGGCTCCCAGGGAAGGGTGTGTCGGGGCCTGGCCACAGGGCCATCCGAGGCCCTAACCAATGTTAGTTCAGGCCAGCCTGAAGCGAAACACACACACACACATACACACACACACACACACACACACACACAAACACACACACACACAGGCGTCTTTAATCAAAGGTACAAACGCCTTTTTTCATCTGCAGAACTTTGTAATTAATGTCGGTGCCAGAGTGGGAACCTCAAGGGGATCGGACCCTCTGTGTTTTGAAGCTGTTATTTCTCACACTCGCAGGTGCCAGAAAGACATGTATTTAAAAAGTAATTTCAGGGCTAAATATGACCTTTATATTTTACAGCCTGTTGTGACATGGCATATGTGTCTTTGTTTTGTATGTATGGTAGAGCTCTACCATTTGATTTATTATGTTGTGTAAGAAAGCATCAGGCAATTTGAAAATATAGTAATATGTTGAGAAACATCTGTTAGCATCTTAGTAGTTCCTAACATAACAAATATATTTCCATACATAACTTCCTGTTCCAATAAATGATGTAGCACATAGCAAATTGCTTTAGTATGTAAATGTTTACCATTGATCTCCAGAGTCAGCCACTCAACCAAACTAAACCATTAAATTAAAATGTAATTTCTTATAAAATCTGTATGTATTCTACGTAGGCAAAAAATACGATAATTGACAAAAAAAACACAACATTTTCCAGCGATTCCACTGTGGAATCACTCCGCTGGCTTTGATGCCTTGGCCTCAGAAAAAAGGTTTCACATTTGAAGTTTGAGTTCTGTTGAGAAATCAGAAACCGTTGGCTAGGTTGGCAGATCAGGGAGAACTATTTCACTTGAAGTATCGGGAAGTAAACAAACTCGCAAGGCTTAAGTTTGACAGCACCTTGTCAATTGATGGAACAGGCAATGGTGATATGTTTGTGTGCGTGTGTTTTTGTGTGTGTGTGTGTGTGTGTGTGTGTGTGTGTGCGAATGTAGGTGTGTATGAGTGTTTGCATTTTAGTATGTGTGTTTGCTTGTAGATCTGTCTGTCTATCTATCTGTTCCATCCATCTATCTGTCTGCCTATCTATCTATCTATCTATCTATCTTCCCATTCATCCATTTATTTACCCACCCCTCTCTCCATCCCTCCACCTATCCATTATTGACATGCCTGTCTGTAGAGATCATGTGTGGCCTCCATCATTAGCGCCATGCCAGCCTCTGGATGAGACCAGGTCTGACTGTCAACAACTCCGGCTCTCATGCTAAACAGTGCTAACCGTCTCTCTGGGCTGGCCCACAGATGCAATCAGTCAGCTCCAATACATCATCCTGTATCTATTATGCATTACAAATGGGAAGGAAAAAGGCGACAACTGGTGCTGCATGTTATATGGTTGGAATAAAGTAAAGAAAAAAGAACAGGAGAAATTGTAAAACAACCCCACTGGCTTTTTTAAGATTCAGGCCCCAACAACACGTAGCCGTTGACGTTAATTTCTTTTTAAATATTTACATGTGTCTGGTCTGGGGCTGTGAAACAATCTGTTGTGGAGACAGCTAAGTGGTGTACGTTTTTATAAGGCATGAGAGCGGGATAAACACGTCTAGAAGGGCCAACTGATAGTGTCTAACCGAACATAGTGTTTGTAATCACACAACACAAACACATACACATACACTCAGCTTGCTTATGGAGAAGTGAAAATGTTGAGATTAACTTTAAACAAGTTTGAATATTAGTATAGAGGTAGTAATATTATGATGGACTAATGGGTAGATCTAAGCCAACTCATCAAAATGACACCCATTGATGAAGTCAAATAAAGGATGGAGAAACAAAAGAGTCCTGATTTAGCTCATCGCTTTGCTGTGTTCTCTACAAAGAATTGTTGGGCTGCCAAGGCACATGAATCAATCGCACCTCAAGCAGTACTAATATTTGTAACCATGTTGAAATAGTTTAGATCAACATCTGAACAGCAGCCAGTAGATAGGTTTGATAGCTAAGAGGCGAAAAAGAAGAAATCTATTTACAAGACATGAGAGACAAAAGACCATTACCTCAATGCCTTCCAGGAGAGGCGAGTCTGTGTACCTTTTCCGCGCGTGTGTTTTATGTTCGGCGTGTGTGGGTTGCGGGTGTGGGCCTCTTAATATATTTCCCCTTCGTTAGCTTGAGGCGGTGTATATACATGCGCACGCGTGCGGTGGTTGTTTATGAATGCAGACGCGTCTGCAGAACATCTGGCTTCACCTCCGTGCTTAAACATTAGCGCTGTGCGCGTAGGTCAGGACGTCTGCCAAACGACTCGCGGATCGGGCGGAAGGGGGGAGCGGTGGCGTATGCTAGCATCGGCTAATCATTACTTATCTTAATGGGTGTTTGTGTGTGTGTGTGTGTGTGTGTGTGTGTGTGTGTGTGTGTGTGTGTGTGTGTGTGTGTGTGTGTGTGTGTGTGTGTGTGTGTGTGTGTGTGTGTGTGTGTGTGTGTGTGTGTGTGTGTGTGTGTGTGTGTGTGTGTGTGTGTGTGTGTGTGTGCGTGCGTGCGTGTGTGTGTGTGTGTGTCCCGCGTCTACACAAAAAATACTTAAGGATGACCTCCCATTTGGAGGAATTTAGAAGACAGATTTTACCGATTAAAAAAAAAGAAAAAAAGTGCTAGGCAAATATCTGCATGTTAATGCGCAGCTCTGATGGTGTTTTTGTCGTAATTATTGTACCTCATGAAATATACTCTCTATGGATATAAATATACACTTTATGTCCATTGATGACCGTTCCACTACTTTAATATTGACTTGCAATTAATGTTGTTCTGATGTACACATATATATATTTGTTTTATGATTGTTCTACACTAAAATCTATATTAAATGTGTTGTTTCAGTTGTTTTGGTTGCTGTTCTGATGATGTTGTTTGTCTGAATTATTAAGAGAGAGTATGTGTGTATATATCCTTTATGTCATGGTTTTCCTGTCCTCTTTTCATGACTGTGTGCCAGGTATTTCTAATTGCTCCATAAAAAAGGTGTGCTTGTGTAAAGTCTGTGAGGGCACAGGAACCCAATTAGTGGGTAGAGTGGTGAGAAAACACCCTTAGCGTGCTGAATGGAGTGTGTGTGTGCATGAATGTGTATGCGGGTTTGTGTGTGTCTGTGTGCATGTGTCAATGCATGCACATGTGTTCATGTTTGTATGGCTTTTTGTGTTGAGAAATGTGTCTGTGCGCATCTGTGAGCGTGTGTGCATGTGACTGTTGGTGTACATGTGTGTACGTCTGTGTATGTTAAGAGATGTGTACGTACAGATGGGAGTGTGTGTATATATTGTGTGTGCATGTGAGCGTACGTGTACAAGTGTGTACATATACGTGTGTGTATGCAAATGTGTGCATAATGTGCCCGCATGCGAACATGTGTGCATGTCAATGTATGTATTCACATGTGTGAGTCTGTTAGCGTTGGTAGATGTGTGTGTGTGAGCATTTGCATGCTCGTATATGTGTATGTGTATGTGTGCAGCTGCACTTGCTTGTGCAATGAGCCATTCAGGGCCCATCTAGACGTGAAATGACAGTGTTTTCACGGAGCATTAGGAAGTGCTGTTTAATTGCAGGCTGATCCAGTAAATTAATTTTTAAATTTCAATTGGCCTGCAAATATAGGAAAATTTACTGTCTGAGAGCAGCCTTGAAGAGTCGTTTAAAGTCCACCGGATGTGAGAGAAAGTTAGAATGTCACTTAGATGCTGCTGTAAGCCAGTCTCTGTGTTCTCAGAATACCCTTCACTTAGAAAGACCTTGATGACTCACCAAACACACATTTTACTGTTCACTATTTAGTCATTTGGCACGGATGCTTTTATCCGAAGCAATTTACATTGAATACAGGTAGAGATCATTAAGTAGGCAGGGGTAAGACATCTTCCTCAAGAATGCCAACAGATAGACTGCGGACATCCGGGATTGAACCTAGTACCTTTCATCTGGGATTCAAAACTCCCTCGCCACTAGCGACTACATTATCTCTGACCACATATTTCTAGACTATCAGATTTACAAACAACACATCACAATCATAGATATATTATTATATATCTATTATTATTCAGAGTGAAACAGGTTGGCGTTCTTTCCCCCCCAACAAGCCTTGATAACATTAGAAAGTGAATAGAGAGAGAGAGAGAGAAAGAGAGAGACAGACAGAGACAGAGATTGAGAGAAGAGAGAGAGAGAGAGACAATGGGAAACCACAGTGCAAATAATTAGTTTAGCTCACATAAAAGATTAGAGTAGCGCATTTTGATGAGCCTTTGTGTAGGCGAAGAGAACGGTGTTTAATAAGAGATGGATTATGAGAACAATAAATAACGATAACACCGATGCTAATGTGAAAATCTCCCAGGTTCCTCAATTTAAAGCTATAACGACATCTTGAATTTTACATTTTTGTGACGCTAACAAAAACAATTGCATCGCTCCACTTTTGATGATTTGTCATTTGCCATTCATTCTACATGCGGGAAAACTGTGGAGGCTGTCACAACTTCGTTCTGCACATAACCCGTCTGTCACATTCATAAATATTCATATCAGGTAACAAAATTGACACACGATTTCTCTCTCCTTCTAATATCCTCCTCTTTTTAATCATCTCTTTTAATTTGCACTTCCTCCCGAGCGTCATCCAACCGGTCGTCGCGACCCCCGACACCTCGCGACCCCCGGAGAAGGAGGAGGTCACCGGTGTTAATCACCATCTTTCAATTTTCTTTCCATCTTCATTTTCAGGTGGCTTACTCTCCACTCCCGCCTCCTCATTCGCGGGTCACCACCGCTATTGATTTACACCCCTGTACCTAATCACTTAGGTAACATTTCCCTGGCAGCCGATTCACTCATCCCATCCTCCCCCCCCCCCCCCCCCCCCATCTCCTCCCTCTTCCACCTTCAACGTTCTGATGATTCATAGCAGAATCGGCAGAGGGAAAAAAAATCATGCCGTTGCCAGTAATTAAGCCGTAAGGTCACCGTGTAATCATCGCCTGCTTGTGTAGTGCGTGAGAGAGAGAGAGAGAGAGGAAGAGAGAGAGAGGGAAAGGGAGAGGGAGAGAGAGAGAGAGAGAGAGAGAGAGAGAGAGAGAGAGAGAGAGAGAGAGAGAGAGAGAGAGAGAGAGAGACACAGAGACAGCGAGATAGAGAATGAGAAAAGAGGCTTCGCTTGACGAATGCAAACAATGCCTGTCAAGAATAAAAACAGGCAAGGAAGGAAATACAACTCGCAGTTAAGAGTTGACGCACGTTAATATACATGTTCTGTACGCTGTGGATTAACGCCTGATTCATTTGGGTCCTCGCCCTTTGTGAGCAGATTATATGACTTGAATGTCAGCGTTTTTGTATTTTTTACATGGTTTTATCGTGAAGCGGAGATGAATAAACAACATCCAGTGAAAATGTTTCTAGAGGAAATGCACTATCTGTTACTATCTCACACTCTCTACCCCTTCACACACACACCCACACATACACACACAAACACACATACACACACAAACACACATACACACACACGTGCTGAACATCTGAATGCATATTGAATTGAATTCTGCGAATCAACTCCTGCTGACGTTTATGTGCCATAAGTGCCAGTTTGTCCTATGTGAAATGATTTAATTGCTGTTGACAATAAGCCAAGACACCCCACCCTTTTTCTATACCTCATGTCAAACACACACACACACACACACACACACACACACACACACACACACAAACACGCACAGATGTACATTGGGTATGTAATGTATGGCTGTAGGCAACAGTCAAAGCCATTCTGTGAAAATGAAAGATAAAGAAAGCAGTGAAAAGGTGGGGGAGAAAGAGTCAGAAAGAGGGAGAGTAAGAAAAGAAATGGATGCTCGAAGGCAGGAAGTAAAATAGGATGAGAGAGCTTCTCTTTTTTTAAGTCCTGACCCTTTTTATAGTTTTGTGTAGTCTTTTGTCCTCAGTGTTGGAACCCCTGCTGGTAGAGGTGTGGGTGTGGGTAGCAGTTAAAGTTCTGCATCACTGGAGGGGGCCGGGGGGACCTGGTCCTTGGCAGCGGTTGGGGGGGGGGAGCACGAGCATCCTCCGTAACATCAGACTTCCGGGTTAAATGTGGAAGCCTTCCGATTGGCTACCTCACCATTGCGTTCTGCTTCCTGGACACAGCATGACTCTCGCACCCAAGAGTGACACCAGCATCACCACCACCATCCAAAATACGCTGCCAACCGCTCCACAAGACAGAGCTCAAAAGTGCATTTTCCTCTTTTTCTTGGCAGGGCTCCTCCAGAGCTCACTGGAGAATACACTTGGTGGTTTAGTGTTGTCCGTAGCTGTCTCCTGCGGTAGTGCAGCGGACATAAAAGGCCCTCTGGTTTGTCGCTTTGTAAGCGAGAGTGGAGTCGATGTGGGATGAGGAATGATTTTATGATTGTGATTATAATTGTTTAGATGGGAGGGAGACATTAGGGTGTCTTGAGGTATGGCGTGGCGTGTTATGGTAACTGCTGTTGACAAGATCTTGAAAAGCATCCAATCTGGAGACATAGAGTATATATTTCATATATACCGATTATTTATAGATAAGGGGAATTTATGTTAATGATGTGTTTTGTTTCTTGGAGTTTTTATGTTTTTGTATTCTTCCATTCTTTGCCAGACTTATTTAGATACAAAGCAGATGCACTGCACGGACCAAGGCTTCCAGCATTTCCTTACACAGGGATACATCAAGATGGATTATACCAGTGGGGAAGCCAGCAAATCCTCCAATTATAATTATAACCCCCTTATGTTGGGTTCATTGTCGACTAGGGTCTTGTGTCACCTTGAAGAACCAACAGACATCCAGACCTTAGAAAATACATTGCCCACTTATATAAGGCCTTTCCTGGCTGGTGGTATGCTAGCGCACAGGGTAATAACAACTGCCAAAGATAGTTGAAGTATTTTGGCCACGCATCGAGACCGAATTCTACAGGGAACAGCAAAGCAGGGCAGCCAAGAAACCAGGCAGAGAGAGAAACAGTCTGGCAGGCAGACAGAAAGACAGTTTGGCAGACAGACAGACAGTAAAGCAGAAATACAAACTGGCAGGCAGACAAGCAGGGCAGAAAGACAGGCAGACATACGCACAGGCAGAAAGACTGGCGGGAAGGAAAGCAGACAGACAGGCAGTCGATTTGAAATATAGACGGGCCGACAGACACTCATACAGAGAAGAAGACAGACTGGCATACAGAAGGGCAGGCAGGGAGACAGGCAGGCAGGCAGGCAGCAAAGCATAAAGACAGAATGTCTGAGAAGCAGGAATGCCAACGGACAGGCAACAAAGTAGAAAGATGACAGGCAGAAAGACAGACCGTCAGTCTGACAGGCACACACACAGGCGGTGCCGCAGAAAGACAGGAGGGGAAGAGTTCCTCCTGATGGATGGTCCGTGGCAGAACCTCACCCTTCTCTCGGAGATCCAAATCAACTGCCAAAGTTGCAGGAACAAATAGTTACAACAGAGGTTTGACCGCAGCGTTATGGAGTCCCGGGGTTCTGATGCCTTTCCAGCCCAAGTGGACTCTCACGGGCAGGGTGGTGGGCGGGCTCGTAGGTAGTCAACCCCCTTAAATGTGGACGTGGACCCAGTTCATGCCGTTCAAGTCAAATGAATTCTGCACGGCCTGGGGAGAGTGAGAGGCAAGACACTGCCAACGTATCGTGCAACGGATGTCTTGATGCTCATGACGACTTCTTGGCAACTTTTGAAGTATTTTTAGATTTTGTCTCAACCCTTTGTAATTCAACTAAAGTGCAAATTCGACATTAAATCACAAATCACATGTGTTTTCGCTACGATCCCGTGGATGGTGCGGGGAATTTCCTACGTATATATATATATATATATATATATATATATATATATATTTATAACATATTTCTCCCCAAGGTAAGAAACGAGCAGCTTTTCCTTCTGCGAGTGTGTGAAGTCATCGTGTCGTTGTTCTATTGATTAATGGGTTTTTAGACGCGGTGTCTCCGGTGACGGACCCCACCGCTGGCCAATAGCAACGGCAGAAATCAACACTTTTTGGAGTAACACTGGATCGCCCCACATTTCTCATTGAATACACCCAGGGGGGAGAGAGAGAGAGAGAGAGAGAGAGAGAGAGAGAGAGAGAGAGAGAGAGAGATGGAGTGGTGAGTGCAGACTCCACCTTAACTGACACAATAGATTCCACTTCTTTGGTTTTTATTTTTTTCATAGGCTAGTTTTTAGGTTCATGTGTATTCAGGAAATACACCAACAAACGCGACAATTTATTGAGATTTAAAGAGAAGAAATACAAGCAAAGAAAATATAAATAAAGAACTATTCCTTCCTCCCTCTGTCAGCCACTTCGCACACAAACACACACACACACACACACACACACACACACACACACACACACACACACACACACACACACACATATCATATATATATATATATATATATATATATGCTCACACTTTCGCATCAGCAGATTTATTGGGATTCAAACAGAATAAAGACAAGAGAAGAAAATAAAATCTGTCTCTCCGCACTCCTTCTCTCTCTAACACACACACACACACACACATACACACACACACACACACATACACACATACACACACACACGCACACACACGCAAACACTACCATGCATGCACACACACAGCCATGCTCTCTGCTGCTGCAGTAGGAGAATGGGGAGGGATGCACACGTTGTATTTTCTAGGAGCCACAGCTGTATCACATCTACATGCAGGTGCATGTATATATCCACAAACACATACACACACACGCATACACACACACACACACACACACATACACAATGTCAAGCATGTGCACACAGGAACTCACTGTAAACACACACAAATACTAAATACGTACACACATAATATGCATAAAAAGTGTTCACATAAAAAAAATCATAAATACACATATTTGGCGGAATATATGTATATCCCTCATATATATATATATATATATATATATATATATATATATATACCCACAGCACCAATTTCCAGCTGATCATCTCTGCAGCATGTTAATATTGAAGGCTGCTTCATGGGACTGATTTCCCCGTAGCCTTGTCAGATCCCATCGACCCTCCAATCTGCCATCCTCGGAGCCGACCGGCTGCCCCTGGCTGAACCATAAAGAGGCTTTCTGTTCCCACGGCCAGGCCCCTCTCTCCCCCCACCTCCCCGATCCCACCTCCCATACTCCGCCTCCCCCACTCCCCCTAAACCCAGAAGTCTCCATAATCAGCAGACCAGCCCTGGGTGGTGATGTATCACCTCCCCAACACCCACAACTGTCCTTTGTGCGTATGTGAGTGTGTGTGTGTGAATGCATGAATGTGTGTGTATGAGTGAGTGAATCATTGTGTGGTTGTGTGAGTGTGTGTGTATGAGTGTGTGTGTGTATGTATGTGTGTGGAAGAGGGCATGCGTGTGTGTGTGTGTGTGTGTGTGTGTGTGTGTGAGTGAGTACGTGACTGTGTAGGTGAGTGTGTGTGTGTGTGTGTGAGTGCATGAGTGTGTGTGTGTGTGTGTGTGTGTGAGGACATGAGTGTGTGTGTGTGCATGTGTGTGAGTACATGAGAGTGTGTGTGTGTGTGTGTGTGTGTGTGTGAGAGAGAGACATAGATATTAACAGGAAACAAGAGTAAACATAGTGGGAGATGGAGACAGGGAGGGAGCGAGAAAGAGAGGCACGGTGTGCGAGAACTCATTAAAATATTAAATGAAGGGTAGGGAGGAGAGAAAAAAGTGAGAGGATGAGAAGATGAGAAAATGAAAAAGAGAGAGCAAACGACGGCTATATGGAAAGAGAGAGAGAAGGAGAGAGGTACAGTAGGGAGCTGAACCAGGAAGTAAGGGGCAGTAGCTGAGCTGCAGGAGATGTGACGAGCAGCAGGGCAGGGGATCAGTGGATCGATTTGAACGCCGTCATATCCACTCTTCTGTCTCCTTGTGTCTACTCCTCCACCTACTCTAGCTCTCATTTTTTATTCATCTCATGTCCCTGCCTTCTCTCTCTCTTGTTCTCTCTCTATCTGTCGCCCTCTGCATCTCTCCTCCTTGCTATCTCATATCCCTTTCTCTCTCTCTGACCTCTCTCTAGCTCGCTCCCTCCCTTTCTCATCGCTTTCTCTCTCATCGCCATCTCTCCCATGTCTCTCTCTCGCCCTCCACATCGCTCTCTCTTCTCTCTCACTCCCTCTCTCCCATTTCCCTCTCTTGCCCTCCACATCTCTCTCTCTCTCTCTCTTCTCTCTCGCTCCCTCTCTCCCATCTCTCTCTCTTGCCCTCCACATCTCTCTCTCGCCCTCTATTTCTCTCTGAAGCTGAAGAGCAAAGAGGGGAACATATTCAGTCTTCTTCTTCCAACTGTAAACCTTCTGCACTTTGCCATATCTGTGCTGTTTACAACAAAAATAAGCATAGCCTGTGTGTGCATGTGTGTGTGTGTGTGTGTGTACTGTGTTTAAAACTGGCAGTAGGGAGCATGGTTCACCCCCAGAGGAAATAAGCTATTCATATCGTACCTTATGTTCACCGGAATACAGAATCCTTCTCTAAACGGGAGAAAGCCAAGCAAATTGGGTTTAACTTCTTCTTATTTTCTTACCATCCCCCACCCCCCCCCCCCTCCCCCACACCACATCCATAGGCCAGAGAATGTTAAATCTCTCTAATGGGAAATTGATTTCTCCAGTAGTTCCACATAAACACCCCTTATCCACCAAACCCAAACTGGGGGCCTAGGTCTTTATTTCAGTGACTGATTCCAGGAGTATTGAGAAACCCTTGTTTTTTTTTACGCAATTTCAAAAGCTTGCATCATCGGTTACAATAAAAATTTTTGGGGGGGGGCTTTGATCGTCATCGGGAAGGGTTAATGATCTCTGATTGGTTCAGGCCGGAGTCTCCCCAAATCAGCACAATTGTTGACCTTTCTTGACCCCGGGGGAATCATTCTATAGGCCTAAATATCCCCAAGGCCAAGCATGGAGGAAGGAAAGGGAAATCCCCTCTATGATTATGGGTTTTGCTTATGACTGACGTGTTCAGTAATAGAGCTATTACCGACTTTGCTGAATAGGCCTCTGTTTGCCTTTAGACAACACCGGTGCCATTATTGATACAGAAAACATGTCCGAAACGGCCATTTGAATGGTCTCTAGAATGTGTATTGCGTGTCCAACATAAAACAATTAAATAAACACTTATTGGCCAAATATCGAATCGAATCAAACCCGCGTTCTCGAGCCTAATAATACCACAAAATTAAAGTAAATTATTTTATGCCTAGAGGAAAAATGTACAATTAAACCTGCAAATGCTTTATTTTAATGTTTCTTGATACATCAGGCTAAGTTTGACCGAATCTCATCAGGAATGTTATGTAAGCCCCCAATACTTGATGGTTTTATCACGGTGGAATGAGACACTCGCAGATGGTCAACACTAATTGTATTTGTATATTTATGTGTTTTTGTGTGTTTGTGTGTGTATGTGTGCTGTGTATTTGGTGTGTGTGTGCCCGTGTGTGTGTGTGTACCTGTGTGTGTCTGCCTATGCTTGTGGATGTGTTTGTGTGTGCGTGTGCGTGTGTGTGTATCAGTGTGTACTGTGTATGTGTGTCTGGCCTGAAGAGTCCTCAGCCCAAAACTGGCCGGTTGCTCCCCTGTGACCTCCTCAGCATGTTATCTTCTCCTCCCTTCATTTAACCTTCCTCCATCTCCTCCTCCTCCTCTCTTTCTTCTCTCTCTCATCCTCTCTCTTCCTCCCCTCCCCTGGTAGCCTGTTACTTCAAAAGCATATTTCCTTCTCCAACCTTTTTTCCTCCTTTTCTTGTCTCATCTCCTCATCTCCTCCCTCTGTGTGAACTCCACACAGCATGTTTTCTTCTTCTCCCCTTCCACCTCCATCCATTATTTTCTCCTCCTTCTTCTCCTCTCCTCCCTTTAGTTATTTTGTTCTCCATTCTCTCCTCCCTTTCTTTCCTTTTGTCTCCTTTCCTCTCCTTTCCTCCATCATCCCCCCTCTCCTCTCTTTCCTGCACTCCATCCTTCCTCCCTCGTCTCCTCCTCCTCATCTTCCATTCTCTCCCCCTCTCCTCTTCACCTCCTCTTCACCTCTTCTTCACCTCCTCCTCACCTCTTCCTCCTCTCCTCCCCAGCTGCCTGCTCAGCTGTGTCCACTGGCCACCGTCCCGGTCCTACACACGTCCTGTTTATCTCCCAGTCCAAGTCCAAATGCACACACACACACACACACACACACACACACAAACACACACACACACACACACACACACACACACACACACACACACACACACACACACACACACACACACACACACACACACACACACTCACACACACACACACACACACACACACACACACACACACATACAAACACACTCGCAGACCCACACACACACACACACATACACACACACACACACACATGCAGACACACACACACAAACACAAACCTAATCACACACACATATATGGACACGGATGCATGGACACATCTCAAACATAAACGCAAGAAGGCATTTAAGTACAGGTGTATACACACACACACACACACACACACACATACAATTGAAGTGTGAGAAAATGTATTTACAAACTCAAACAGCATCCCACTTTATCACTTATTTATTCACTCACTCACTCACTCACTCACTCACTCAATGTTTCACCTATTTTATAAACAAATGCCCTGGCTGACCAATATTCGTTCACAGAGGCGAGACTAAACCTTTTGTATGTGGCTGCTCAACATTGATTTAACAACTCAATTCAGTGTTAAGGCAAAAAAATAGTTTAAGTTCGAATGGAGACATCAACAACAACATCCATGGTTGTTTGAGTGCAGATTTCAAGGCCAAAGAAAACTTCCTGCCGAAATACCTCCAACTTCAATACACGACTTGCTACCATCACTACAGATCACACTCAACATGAATTTCACTCTGGCAGCCATTTTGCTTGTATCTTCACAAAGCAAGATATTGAAGTGTTGAAGCACCTTGATGGATGAATAGATGAATGAATGCTTGAATGATGAAACATACACATGCCAATGAGTTATTGGTGGTAAGTGATGTGCCACCGGAGAGTGGTCACTTACTTTCCCCTGATAAACTCACAGTCTAAAACGTCAAACCTCTGTCGGTGGGGGGGGGGGGGGGGGGGGGGGGGGGGGGGGGGGGGGGGGCGTGCGAGCGCTGATTTATCTCTCTCGCTCTCTCTTTCTCACTCACTTTCACATTTTCTTTGAGTTTATCAGTGTGGGACGGAGAAGAGAGTCTGCAAGAAAAAATAAATATTGAAGCGATGAGAATTCTATTTATTGTCCTATTTCTATATAGATAGAGACTGAGAAGGTACAGAGAGAGAGAGAGAACATTTTTTTTTTTACCCTATCACACATACTTGTGAGCTTATCTTTAGCAACAACACTTTTTCCCATGGTTAGAAAACCTGCGGTCTGAGTTGTGTTGCTCAGCTTGGAATGAAATTCATTTGAGGACAAAGAATGGAAGAAAAGCACTCTACAGCCAAATTTAACATGTCATAAATTACACACTCACATTCCTCCATCAGCTTGCTTTGATTAAAGCCATTGGCTAATACATTCAAATTTTCCATCTAGTGGCTAATTAATAGGCTAGTCCGCGCACTTTACCGAGCCTAAACCCAACAGTGTTAGCATAGTATAGCCGCTAGGTCAGCATTAGCTTAGCATAATCACTAGGTGAGCGATTCATTACACTGGTGGGTAATCACTAAGGCTAATCTCTGCATTTCCCATAAACCTGACCACGTCAACTTAGCCTTAGGTCAGGCATTTGTTTCACCGGTGGCTCATTGCTAAGGCTAGTCCCTGCAATTGCATAAACCCCTATAGTGATAGCTTAGCCTTAGCCGCTAGGTCAGGCATGTCTCTTTGTGACAAATGCGTTGTGATAAGAAGTCACAGGGCCCATGGAGAATCCAATTCATCTGTGACATAAATGTCATATGTGTTGCATCAGGCCTAGCCAGAGTAATCTGCACCTTATCAGCCAAACATTCCTTATTTAGGAAACCTATTTATTCTCAAAGAGCATGAAGAAGTCAGGGGCCCTAACACATGTTGCTTGGGGCCCAGCAGTGGGGTAGGGGTGCGGCAGCTAGCATACTTCTTAACCGCTACAGTGGCTTTTTGAGATTCTCCAATCACTCTGAATTCCCATTTCTCTCGCGGTCCCTAGGGCAACAGGATGATCAAGAACCCTAAACTACAGGATCTGGCAGAGGCCAAACTTTGAGAGTTTGACTGAATGAGAGTGGAGCAGTGACACAGTGATACCAATGTTTTCCCCAGAGGAGGGAAGGGAAAGGGGGTGGGAGGCGGAGAGAGAGATGAGGGGAATGATGCCGCAGCACCTCCAGACATGGCTGGCTTTGGCTTTCATGCTTGAAAGACTGACATTTTGTTTCAAAGGCGAAGGGCAGACATATGCAGCAACAACGCACAAAGTATGAGTACAATGATGTGCATGCAAAGCAAAATTAATGTGCACATACACATTCAAGATGTGTCGGTGTACATAAAGTTTTACCTTTTAGTGGGAAGCCAAGTGAATGAACTTTTTATTCTACGTTTTATAACCAATTCATTTTTTCGTTCTTCTTCTAAACAACTTTTCTATGGTTGTTGATCTCTTTGTCAGCTAGATTGCTCTATATAAACGGTCATAAAGCTAGCTAATTTTATTAGTTGTTTTTATGGCCATTGTTTTGGTGCTTGGATCCAACATCCCTGGAAGAGCAGATCCGTTACTCATGTGTTTCATTTTCACCACCTCATCCTTAATGTGTCCATTTCTGCCACATCATTCTTCATGTGTCCATTACCATCATGTCTTCTTTTGTGTCAATTCTCACCCCTTCATATGTTCATTCTCACCACCTCATGTGTTCATCCTCACCACTTCATGTTTTCACAGCCTTCTCCCTAGAGAGTATTTGCTTGTCTGTTTAAGGGTTCAGGGACAGAGAAAGGTGGAGGGAGGGTGGATCAAACTACGCCATTAATGTGGCTTTGTGAAGGACTGTGAGACTACAACTGTGATAAGGGCTGGCACAAATAAAACTGAATTGACTATCCACGTCGGCGTTGCTAAGAGAGAGAATGAACCGCATAGGCCAAAAGCACTTTAAAGTTTTTCCGAGGCCATAATTGATATTTAGTTGTTCAAATAGCAGGCTGGAGCACATAGAGAGCATGTATCTGTGTTTCAACAGAGAAAGAGAGAGAGATCGAATACACGTGAGAGAGAGAGAGAGAGAGAGAGAGAGAGAGAGAGAGAGAGAGAGAGAGAGAGAGAGAGAGAGAGAAAGGGGGATCAACCGAATTGAGGGAAGGACACACGCAATGCATAAACACAAACATGCTAGCATACACTCACACAGAGACAGGAACGCAAACAATCATGCACACACACACACACACACACATACACATAGTCACATGTGCACACACGCACACACACACAGATGTATGGACACAAATACACACAGATAGAACACAAATACAAAAACACGCGCATACACACATACAGACGTAGACATGCACAATCATGCACACACACACAGGCATATGTACACACACAAACTCACTGACAGAGCCGGACAGTTGCAAACAAATATGTCTTTGGACGCCCAGCGGATGGCTTCCACAGATGAAAGATATATATATATATATATATATATATATATATATATATATATATATATATATATATATATAACTTGGCATCGGTCGGCTGAGAGTGCGAGTGCGAGAGAGAGAGAGAGAGAGAGAGAGAGAGAGAGAGAGAGAGAGAGAGAGAGAGAGAGAGAGAGAGAGAGAGAGAGAGAGAGAGAGAGAGAATGGGAAGAGCACGGTTCGCTGTTTGTTTGAGCAGTGTGACTTATTTGGAGGGCAATCAAACAGAATGAGATATTTATGACGTGTGCTCACCTGGTCCTATGCCAGGAGGCAGATATCAGGCCAGGGTGGTGGTGGTAGTGGTGGTGGATACAGGGTTTATTTATTGTGTGTCGGTTGGGGCCTCACCTTCATTCTTAGCCTCCATCTTTAGACTGTTCTTTATTTAGTCTTTTTGGTTTAATTGTTCTGCAATTGTGTGTGTGTGCGTCTGTGTGTGTGCATGTATGTGTGTGTGCGTGTGTGCGTGTTCATCTGTGTGTGTGTGTGTGTGAGGGTGTGTTTCTTTGTGTGCATATGTGTGCATGTGTGTCTGCGTGTGCGTCTGCGTGTGCGTCTGTGTGCGTGTGTGTGTGTGTGTGCGTGTGTGTGTGAGTGTATGCATGTGTGTGTGTGTGGGGGGGTCTTGTGGAGGTCATGATGGTAACACAAGACATGGTAATCCTCTGGCTAAAAGCAAATGACACTCATCCACATCATCATCACATCTATCTGAGACACTTCTCTGCCCTTCCTCCCCCTCTCCCTCCCCCTCCCCCTCTCTCATGTCCTCCCTGTTACTCTCCCTTCCTCCTCTTTTTCGTTCTCCCTTATCCTCCTTATCCCTCCCTCCCTCAATCCTTCTTCTCCTCCTGCCATTTCTCCTTCTCACTCCCAAAATTCCTAGTCTCTGTTCCTCGACCTCCACCGCCCTTTTCCTCCGCCGTACTTATCTCCCCCTACTGCTTATTCCTCCTCCATCCTCCACCCTCCACCCTCTTCCCTCCTGCCTTTTCCATCCCTCCTTCTCCTCCCTCCCTCTTCTTCTCTCCTTCATCCTCTTCCTCCTATCTCCTCCCTCCTTCCCACCTCCTGCTCATCCTCCATCAAAGAGGAGGAAGACACTTAATTCAGACCTCCTCCATGTTTTTACCACCCCAAAATGCCGCAAGTTCCCAGCATGGTTTCCCGCCATCGCCCGCCACCCCATTTCAGCCAGGGAGGGAGGGAGGAAGGGAGGGGGGGGGGGGGGGGGGGGGGGGGGGGGGGGCAATGGTGGGTAACCATGCTAGGAACTTAGTTTTGGGGTTGTAAAAACATCCGGACGATGGGGAGATGGGAGGGACACGTCGGGCTGCCGTCCAGCACCCAGCATACTTGAGCCAGACTCGGACACAAACTGCAGGCAATGGTGGTAGTGGTGGTGGTGGTGGTGGTGGTGGTGGGTGGAACTGTCACACAACCGACATTACATCGCAACCTGGGCCAGAAAATGGCGGGGGGAGGGGGTGGCAGTGGTGGAAAAAAGGAAGCGGTCTAAAAATGTTTTTGCTTTCCGTAATCTTCCCCCAGAAAGCCGCACCGCTGTGGTCTTGAGTTCTGAACAGCAGCGGAATTACCGAGAGGTACTTTAGAGGCTGTGTTTAACAATAGAGGTTTCTTAAACTGTGTCGTCTATAAAAACCCTTTTGATTTGATTTAGGATGTTATCTAATTTAATGTAAGCTACTCTGTGTGTGTATGGGTGTGTGCACGTGCATGTTAGTGCGTGTGTGCATGCGTGTGTGTGTGTATGTGTTTTTCCTTCACGGGCAATCATGCAGATTTTTTCTCTCTTTGTTGTAACATTTTAGAGATCCATGCTCTTGTTTAGTTCACTTCAAATAACCTTGGGATGAAAGGCAGCTTTTCACAACGAAGTCTCAGAGATTACAGCCCTCGCCACATTACAAAGGTATCACATTAAACATAAATAAAATTAAAATCGGAGTTTCAACAACTTTATCTGGGGACTCTGTCAGGTGTATGTGTGTGTATGCACACATACACACACACATACACACGCACACACATTCGCGCGCACACACACATACACACACACATGTACACACACATACACTCACACACATATACACAAACACATGCACATACACCCACATACACACATGCACATACACACACACAAAAACATGTACACATACATACACACATACACTCTGCTATGATGCAATTTGATATTACAAGAAACAATACAGAAACCTGTACATTAATTTCTCCAAACCCATTTTTCAAAAAGCACATTGCAGAGATGATACATTATATGGGCCAACATTCCTTTTCTTCTTTACTGTTTTTGGTGATCGGACCTGTGCACCAAGTGCATTCATTCAATCTTGGGGGTTTGTGATTGAAAGGCACCACTGCCCCCTGGGTTCAAAGCACTGATTCACACGCCAGCGCATATCTGGCCAGCCCTCGTCCCAGACAGGGGTCTGGGTGGGGGGTGGGGGGTGGGGGGGTAGTTAGGATATCAGAGCCCAAGGATGATACAAGGATCGCCTCTTGAAAATCCAACGCCAGACAGGGAATGAGAGAGAGAGAGAGAGAGAGAGAGAGAGAGAGAGAGAGAGAGAGAGAGATTGAGAGAGAGAGCCGGCCTTGTCTACTTATTTTTGCTTCGCTCGTCCGCTCGCTGCACTGCATCCTCATCAGTGTGGGGTTTTAATGGGGAGGGCAAGCTAGAAGTAGAGAGAGAGAGATTTAGAGTCATGGAGAGAGAGGAAGAGAGATAGAAAGGGAGTCAAATAAACAAAAGTAAAATAAAGTACAGATGAGAAAGGGTGGAGGAAGTATGACAGTTAAAAAGGAAGTGAGAGGATGAATGGAGAGAGAGAGAGAGTGAGAGAGAGAGAGAGAGAGAGAGAGAGATTGAGAGAAAGAATGAACTAGGATAAAATAGATAGAGCTGCAAGAATGAGAGCGGAACAAAGAGGGAAAGAGAGAGAAGGGCACAGGGGATCCAATTTTCTCCCATTATTTTCTCCAGCGTAGCAAGACACCCTCACCATACAACGAGACACGGCACATCATCTGCATATATATGAATGTGTATCCATGCACCCAAAATGCTCGCAAAATCAAAGTCATTCCTCTACGTATCATAATGCCGTGCATCCCATGTTTGTTTAGTTCCGGAAGCAATGCTCCTTCAAGCATGAGTTAACTATTTATGTGGTTTCATATTTGTTTTTTTGTGAGGGTTTCAGTCTTGCATGCAAATGCAATGGCTCACTCAGGTAGTTCACATTGTTAAGTGTTTGATTGCTAGCTAGTTGACTAGCTTGTTCGCTAGCTTCATGGTTAATGAGCTAGATTCATTCTGCAGGGTAGGCCTATATATTGTCATTAGCGTGGTCATATCATGGAACAAAGGTTGTGGGTTTAATCCCTAACTCTGTAACATTGTTGAGTAAAAGTGAAAAAGGATTTGTTACAGAAAAGGCACATAATTCAAAAATGAATCCCGTTTCTACAAATCTATTGTTAGACAAAAAAACATTCCCTCTTCCTCATCCCCCCCTCCCCAGAACTGTTCATGTGGCAAACTGTCAGTGAAAACAAAATCTCAAAAGATGACCTTTAGAAATCTTCCAGTTGGGGGGTGAAAAAAAACATGGAGATGTTCTTCACAGTGAACACACATCACCTGTAAAGGTTAATGACACCACTCAGCACCCTGTTCTCCACCCCCAGCATTGTCTCCCCGTCTCCGTCCATCAACTCACTTTGGCAGTCCAGTGCCACCCCTCCACCACCAACACCACCTCCACCATCAAGAAGAAGAAGACAAAGAAAACCAAAAGAGGGAAACATTTCTTCGGTTCTTCGAGAAGCTGCGTGATTAATCGTCTCCCGTCCACTCGATTAAATATATAATGAATGGGGATTACCTGGCAGGTGCTCCAGGACTCCACCAGACGCCAGAGCGCAGGACTGCCAAGACTCCCTCAGCGCCGAACACGGCATCCTTCAAGTTAATTAATATAGTGGAGGCCGCCCCTGTACACATGCCAGGGTTTGTGCTTGATCCCTCCTTCCCATTGTACCATAAAAATGCTCCACTGCATTCCTATCAGCCCTGTGTTCTGGAGTGTGTTTGCACGTAAACACTCAGAAAAGGGCAGTTGGGTGTTGTGGGTAAAGATACTGTCAATTAGGTACAGGTTTTACACCACTAAAAACATGGATGGTATCTCAATGAAAATGTAAATACAATTAATCAATCCATCGATCCATCAAACATTATATAAACATAATTTGATTAAGCACCAAAATGGGGGTGGAATAGTGTAGTGTTAGGGTGTTTGATTGACGGGCGAAGGAGTACTGATGGTTTAATTCCCAATTTCCACAGTCTACCTGTAGGAATCCTTGAGGAAGATGCGTCCTCACCCCAACCTGCTCCTTAGTATATGTATCTGAATTCACTGGAAGTCGATACAAGCGTCTGATAAATGACAAAATACCAAAAAGTACCAAAGACTAAGGAGGAAGGAGGAAATAATCCACACAACCGCACACAAACAAACACACACATCAGTTTCTCCTTTGTCACAGCAGGGATCTCTGTCACGTTGCCATCATCTGTAAGAAGCTTAGGTCCCGCCAATGGTCGCTCTGAAACCACCGTCATCGTACACTCTGTGTGTTTGAGTCCCCCCCCCCCCCCCCTCCACCGCTCCGAGACAGATGGCGCAAACACTCAGCGGAAACTTGTATCACATCCACTCCTCTGTACGTTATCCCTCTCTCAAAGACTGTCATTAAAGCCTTTCAAAAGTACAAGTAGACCCCCTTGTCCAGCCTGTTGATCCTTAATTTAAAACTTGGAAAGTCAACAATTTGGTGCGTTCTTAATTTCCCTTATGAACGGATGTGTGATTCCTTTTTTCTAGTGACCAAATGTGCAAACTGCAATGACAAGTGTGATGCCGTAATTGTTATTTAAGTAGACGATTATGTTTGGTGACAAAATTGCAGCTTATTTTGTTTTACAATTGTCATTGTTTTCTCATAGTACCCAAAATGGCAGCCCACACACCTGGACAACCAAACTAAACCCGGCAGTCATTGACGGTGATACTTAAAACATGTTGAAAAACCTTCAGCATCACAATGTGGACACATTCAGGAACTAGACTGAAACCCACCAGGCCGTGAGCTTCGGCTATGGACTGCGGTCTCACACAACCACTGTGGTCTGGGGGGTATATAATGATGGAGGTTGGCGTCTGAGCAGGTTTATGTTTTATAAAGAGCTAATTCAGCATAATGTGGAACGGTGTTATACTGAACAGGGCCCGGTGTCGCCTTACATACATAGAACCAGCGTCAGCCTTGAGAAGATCTTGGATTTGGAGATAGGCCTCTGTGTGTGTGTGTGTGTGTGTGTGTGTGTGTGTGTGGGGGGGGGGGGGGGGGTGTAGTATGGTATGTGCATTTAGAGCTCCTTCTGATCTTCAGAGTAATAGAGCAAAGTCGTAGGATGTCAAGGAGAATGAAATGTTAGTATTAAGTAGTTCAAACTGTCTTTTCCTCTCGTGTTCTTTCCTGTTCGTCATTATCTTTGCGTTCTGTCCTTGTTGGTGGTAGACAGTAGTTAACCGGGCCCAAGCACACATGTGTTCAGTGTAAAGACACACATGCACACACACACACGCACGCACACACATAAACATAAACACAATCATACAAACACTCCCAAATAGAACTGTATGAAAAAAAGGAAGAGAATATTCACACACACATACACACACAATCATACAAACACTCCCAAACAGAAATGTATGAAAAAAAAGAACGAGAATATTCACACACAGACACACACACACACACACACACAGATGCACACAAACACCAACATACACCCACCCACACACACATGCACACACACATACACAATTATGGACCCAGAAACCCACAAATTATACACACACACATACACAAACACACACAAAAAACGACAAGTTCACAATCTTACAAGCTCACATACAGACCCCCACATGCACACATGCACACACAAAGTCACACAAACACACGCCCATACAATCACCTACAAATACACACACCCCCTCTAGCCCTCCCCCCCACATGCACACACACATGCACACACACCTATAAACGTACAATCTCACACACATACACGCATGCCCTCTAGGACTCCCGCATACCCACTCACACGCACGCACCCACATACACATACACACAAACACACACAGGGTTATAATCACAGTCTTCCAGTGGCAGTGGGGCCAGCTGCTGGTTCACTTTATCTCCTACGATGGCAAAAGCAGCAGGCGGTTGGTAATGACATCTCCGCTCCACAGTGAAATCCCCACACCCCCCCACAGCACGACTACTGGGTCCCCGGGCAGAACCCTCCACCAGCCCCAGAACAGTACAACTCTGACAGAAAGCCTGATAACACAAGGAAGTTATGGGGAGAGCAGGCATGGTGATAATCCCAAAGCAGAGCCATGATTGGTGATCCTAATGGGTTCTGATTGTCTCGCGACCGTGCGCTGAGAGCTGTGCTCCCCATGGTTTTTGTGTAGAACTACAGGGGTGTAGGTCTATTGTTTTGACGTGTGTTGTATTGTAGGGGGGGAGGTCGCAATTAAGTGCGGTTAAGTAACACTCTGTTTATTTATGGCTGGTTAGGATGATCGAGTCTTGCCTGCTTGACACTTGACTTGTCTTTGAGGTTGGTCAGGGAGCGAAACTGATAGCATTTAATGTAATATTACTAATAAGTATTATTATCAGGAGTGGAGGGCGTTGACTCTAGAGATGCTTAATTAAAGTTGCCCAAATAAAATGAAATACAATTAAATGTACCATATTTAAATTAATCAAATTCACCACATTTAATTTGAATTACTTACAACATATTTAATTTAGTTAAATGTACCATATTTATTGAGTGAGTCACCCCATTTAGTTTTACCTAACTTTACTATAATTAGTTAAAACCAATTCACCATTTAACATTTATTTACTATAATGTATCGCATTTACCATATCTAATTGAATTACATCCGCCAAAATATTTTTAATGTATTCCGCTTAATTTAGTGGTATGAGTGTTGCACAGACATTCAGTTTTTCTTGGAATCTTTAAAACTGAGTGAAATGAATCCATGTAAGGAAAACTACAATGAGGGAAATGGATGCTCAACTCAGATACAGTTCGTCCTTGACTCACACACACAACATACGTGCCCATATAAGGTAGCGATGATGTCATCACAAGGGCCCGCATCACAGGAACCTCGACCGTGTCTCGGCGGTCGTCGTCGTTGGCCACCGAGGAAATCAAACCCCAGAAAAACTCACGTGTGGCTGAGTTGTTGAACATTCAATCTAAAATGGACGACTCCCCTGTTTTTCCTTCTCGACCCGATGAGAAAGGTTCAAACACAGGTCGGGTCTCTGAGATGACCCACCAAGCGCACACATTCAACGCACCGCAAATCCCCAACCAGGTTATGCCGAAACAATTGTGTATATCCAGTGATAACATACGTCGTATTCCTTCGAGAAGTGCAGTAAATTCGTCTTGATGCGGTTTTTCTGTTCTGCTCGTGTTTCTTTTTTTCAGGGTTCGTCTTGTTCTCAGTGTGGCGGAAAAGGCAATATCCAGCCTTCCCTGCATGCGGTGGACATGTCAGACATGAAACACTATCACTCGGAACAGCGCAACATTGCGTGCAATTCGCTCGGTCATTTGATCAGAGCCGTCTAACAGGGGAAGATGTTGGCTGGAGTCCTCCCTGCTTTGTACCGCTGGATCCGGGATAAACTAAGAAAGTAATGAGTAAAAGGGAAAGAAATGCAATAAAGAAAATGGCCTGGCCAGACAAAGAAGGCGGGAGAGGGAGTCTTTATCTTCATACTTTCCTATCCAGTTATACGTTGACGGCGCACCCCTGTGAATTTAAAGCTTGGGGTATTCCTGGCGTGAATATTGGGTGGCTGGCTTTGTGGTTGGGTTATCGTGGGTAACGCTCCATGACAGGAAGCTGGAGGATCACGAAGGAAATTTGTTTGTTTTTCCTCCGTTTTCATCTCTCATGGTCGTGGCCTGAGATTCTTCATTGAATTAACAACCATGAGCAGGAAGAGTGAGCGAGAGATACAAAGAAATAGAGAGAAAAGGAGAGGAGAGAAAGAGACAGAAGTAGAAACAGACATAAAGAGAAAAAGACAGGGAGGCCGAGAGAAACAGATAGAAAGATGGAGAAATTGGAGTGAGACAGAGTGAGAGATGGAGATGAGGAAACAGAGTGAGACGGCTAGTGAGACAGAAAGGAAGACAGAGAAAGAGAGGGACAGACCGAAGACAGAGACACAGACATAGAGACAGATAGAGACAGATGGATAGAGAGAGACAGACGGACAGAGGGACAGACGGGGAGAAAGACAGAGACAAACTGACAGGCGGGGGGAGAGAGAGGGAGATAGACAGACAGATACAGAGACAGACGGCGAGCTGGGCTTGCGGACCAGCAGACGGCATTGAAACGGATTGCCGGGTTTTCGCTTCTTGGCCCGTGAATATCTGGGACGTTTCTCATCAACCCAACTCTCTCTCTCCCCCTCTCTTTCTCCCCTTTCTCTCTCTCCTCTCTCTCTCTTTCCCCCTCTCTCTCTCCCTCTCCCCTCTCTCTCTCTTCCCTCTCGTGCTCTCTCTCGACTCAGGAGGAGTACTTCCATTAGGTCATGGCTGAGTATTTTGGATGACAGGTTTTAGAATATTAATTGCCCAATTTTCGATAGTACGAGTGTGTCTACTCTCGTGAATTTCCCATTCCTTTTCCATTTTTCATCCGCCGAGACGGCACTGGAATGGATGTCTTCCGCTCACTGCATGCTTGGAATGTTAGGTGTACATGCATGTGTGTGTGTGCGCATGTGTGTATGTGTGTGTTTGTGTGTGTGTGTGTGTGTGTTATTTCAGGAGCCTGAACCAGTGTGTTTGCTATGAAGACCTCATAAAGATGATCCACAGCATAAAACTATATTATAACTCCATTCCTGAATATATTTTACTGGTGAGTATTTCTGGGTTAGGCACAGTACGGCACATTACAATGACACTCATATTCCTTCGTATCCAAAGTACAAGATTACAAAAATAATCAGGATAGAGCAAGATACTTTTATACTTAAGTTTGGGATGTTTTTAACAGTTTTATGGCTTTATGGACTGGAGAGTAAAGAGAGGCAGGAAAGTGGGTCAGGGAAAAGAGGGGATTTTACAGCAGGTTAGAGGTTGGTGAATCGAACCCGGGTCGCTACAAGGCGTATTGCCTTCATGGTTAGCGCACTAGCGGTGGACCACCCCCCCTGACTTCCTCAACTCCTGAAGTGCATCTATTTAGTACGACCTGGGGCTCAGTTCTGCGCGGGTCAGGAACACATTAGCACAATAGAACGTAAGCATTAATGAAGAGCACTTTGTGGCTAGCTTCTGTTGCAGGCGCTGATGTCACACGTTGACCCTTTCCTCAAAGGCCCCAGGAGGTTAATCCCCAGAAGGATCATTGAATCCTGACCTGTCTTGTTATTATCTACCGCTAATCGCTCGGGGCCCGACCTGGTAAAAATGGCCCTCGGGGGCCTGTTACTTGGTTTCCTTTGTGGCCCTTATACACACGCATGGAGGAAATGCATAAGCACACATGCACATTTACTGGTAGGGGAATATATTGTGTGTGGACGTGACCATGTACACTTACAAACCCACAGGCATCATTAGCACAGATACACATGCAGATACACAAACGTATGAGCCGGATAGGGAAAGATACACACAGATTAACATACATACACACACACACTTTAGAGAGAGACACACACACACACACACACAGAGAAGCTCTGTGGCTGTTTGACCTCACACTACAGAGTGTGAGGCTACAGAGCAGACTGTGACCGAGACACACCACAGATCACAGGGGTGATGTGCACAAACACACACACATAGGCAGAGGTGCACACACAAACACACACACAGGCACAGTTGCACACACACACACACGCATACACTCTCACACATACACACACACACAAACACACACACACAAAGAAGGGCCATGACCAAAGGAACTAATTAAATCCTTGTTGTGTCATCTGTGCTAGGATATAGAATGGTGTGTGTGTGAGAGAGACTCTGTAAGACTGTGTGGTCTCAAGTCTTAAAAAAGGAAAATTATTAAAATGACAAAAATAACAAAAAACGCTCTTTCTTCCAAAGCATAAACTACTTCACGCAGAAATAGACATGTTCATATACAAATAGCTATGCTTACACACCTAAAAAGGTCATTTTCACTCGATAAACACTCGATAAATAACGACACAAATACCTAAATATTGCTCGCACGGTCCCCTCAAAACGATTTACAAATGAACCCCCTGTGACATTCCACTAGAGAAAATCATTTAATTTCCTGCCGTTGCCGCGATGAGAAAAACAAAAAAAAGCATTTTAATTTCCTTGGCACTTCATCTGTGGCCAAAGTTTACTGCCGTCTGGATTCCAGGAGAGCCAATGGGAGAGCGGCAGTGTGTTGGGTTAGCCCGGCAGTACAAACGCGGCATCATCCTGAGATGTGTTAATTAGATGTGAGGTGACAGTAAGAATTCTTGACCTACTGCTACGTGTTGCCTCTTCTATTTTTCCCCTGAGTGTCGTCGCAGAGAAAACAGACGTTCCGGGATAAACAGACTTTCTGAAAATCACAGCAAAAACATATTTTTTCAACTTGAAAACTGAACTGTCAAAATGTTGGCCCTGACATTTTTGGGATGATTCTTGTTGTCTCTGTGTTTACTGAAGTATTAGTTAACCACTTGTTTTCAATGTTGGCGTAGTCTACCTCTATTAGGACAGAAATGTTTTACAGCACGTTTTACAACAAGGTGGTTTACTGTTGATGTTTTTAAGCCTTTTAACTCGTTAACAAACGTTAATTCTTAGTTAAAATATAACCTCTGCATTACATACTTTTTTACCTTACATTATTGTGTATGTTTAAGCTATGTAGCATTAGCATTATTCATGTCTTACTATTCATACAACAAACAAAAAAGAAAAGCCACGAACAAAATTCTAATATTTGAACTGTCATAAACGGTTATTCTTCAGTGAAATCAGCCATTTTGTTAACGTGGATCGACTCAGAGGTCGAACTACTCATGGCTATTTTGTGTTATGGATCCTTAACCTTCCAGAAAATATGCACCCTACGTCTTTTAATATACTTTGTCCGCCATATTAAGCCAGGTATGTTCCACTGTTTTGACAGCCATCTCAAGGAGCAGCAAAGGCATCCAGTGGGGAATACATACTTTGTTTTCTGTCTGGGTCCAATCGAATCAGACTCAGTCAGTCTGTAAGATGAGAGCTTGTTATTATGAACACTGACCGAGCTGGAAATACGAAGGTAGTACTTTACATACGTACGTACATACATAAATATATACATACATTTTTGCAGCACACACACACACGTCATTTAAATACAATAAAAACATAATCCATGGCTTTTATTTTATGCCATTTATCCTAAAATAGGTCTCAACAAATGTCACTCAAGCTAAGCTAAGCTCATTCCAAATGCACCTCGGACACTTGAATCCCCTTCACTCCTCAGGTTTCACTTGGAAGAGCCGAGCCAGCACCTGCTTCCTAATACCCCCCCCCCCCCCAAACATTGCCCCCTCCTTTTCCTCACTATCTCCCTTCTTCTCCCTTCCTCCCCTGTGAAGGCTCCCATCCCTAGGGATTTTAACTTTAATGTCCTGTCTCATCAAGTTTAGATGTGCTTCTGCGTTTGGTATTCAACATGTGACTTCAAAGTGCGGCGGCGATGACTCTCTGAGATGCCTGGTAAAGTCCTCGGGCCTTGCACCTGAATGCCAAAATGACACATGGAAAAACACTGTTTTGTGGGGACTTGTAATGTGAGGACCTGAGCCTGCTATCTGTGTGTTTTGTGTTCTTAACCTAGGAGGGTCTGTTATTGCTCTGCCTGAGGCAGTTCATCATCCTGGTAGGGCTTTGTTTATTTTTGACGGCACTGACATATTTTGATTGGCTCATTTTTGTACTTTGACCATAAATATCCCAAGGTTGACAATCAGAAAAGGGATTACACCGTATGTTATTCCAGCTGTGATACCAA
This sequence comes from Lota lota, assembly GCA_026745465.1. Classification (NCBI taxonomy): domain Eukaryota; kingdom Metazoa; phylum Chordata; class Actinopteri; order Gadiformes; family Lotidae; genus Lota; species Lota lota. Next base: position 6,776,090 of record JACYXH010000249.1, read on the forward strand.
TAAATCTGAGCAAGATAAGTCGACAACGTTAAAATATATAAAACCCTGACTATTTCAGTTTCTTTACATTCTAAAGGCATATATATATATATATATATATATATATATATATATATATATATATATATAGTGTTTAACCCACAAGGACTTTTCCACAATTTACTTATCATCAGTTTACTTACAGCTATGTAACCAACATGAGGAAATTAGCCTGAAACGATCTGCAATTTCTATATTATGATTTGAAATATTCGCAGCCGTGTTGCATTACCTTGAAAACCTCACATCAATTCACATCAGAGACCGGAAGTGGGGTTTATTACTAGCGCATTACCTCATCTTGCAAACAGCTGTTTTCTGAAATAGTCGTTATTTCTTTCATTTTTTCTCTGTAAGGAGAAAATACACACACACAAACACACACACATACACACACACACACACACACACACACACAGATTCAAAGTTGTTCCCCCTGCAAGGAGCGGCAACAGAACACATGGGAAACGTGGTCTTTGTTCCAGGAAACACAGGGTGGTGGTTTCAACTCCCACAGTCTTTAATATCCACAAGAAAGGTGATGAAACACACACAACATATGATTTTCTCACACACACACACACACGTATAAATATATATACTCAGCTGAGTCTGTCGATGTGAAGTATAAAGAGTGATGATACCTTATCACTGGCAGTTACTTTTTCCCTTTATTGCTTTTGTAGGACACATTGACAACTGCTGTCCGCTATCCAGTAAACTACTTTTTAGTTCCTCTGAGCTTGTGGGGATTAACGGCCAAATCCTCACACAGGACTCGTGGTCCCCCGCCACTGAGCTATTCACAGAAGACCACTAAACACCTCATCATCATAATCACGGTCATCATCATCATCATCATCATACTTTGGTTTTTGATGAACGGCATCTGCCCTGTCGGGGTTAAAGCAACCACAGGGTTTGCTGTTTACTGGCCGACCCCCACGTGTTTGTTGACAGGGCGTCGGAGATGCACTTAACATATCATCCATCGAACCAGGGAGTCAGGCCGCGGGGGTGGGAGGGTGGATGAGAGCGGGTACCCGGGTCGGGGGAAAGGGTCAAGATGGGTCAGGTTATTACATTAACATCTGTTAACAATAGAACTTCCTCCTCCCGAAAGACAGATGAACAGACGGACGGACGGACGTGATGGGCGGCATCATCACTCGGGAGGGCTCAGTGGCGGTATGGGATACCGCAACCCGGCCGCCACAGGGTCATGTGACCTCCGGGGAGCCAATGAGGAAGGGAGGAATGTGGTGGTTGTAATCAGGAACACATGGTGCTGAGTGAGAGGAGGCCTGCCTGGTGAGGGAGGATACGGCCAGGCACACAGACAGACATAGCTCTGCTGACACATGCACACTGACACACACACACACACATGCATGCTCACTGACACATGCACACACACACACACACACACACACACACACACACACACACATGTCATACACATACATATATTGGGAGAATCACACACTCTTAGAGACATGCACACTGACAGACAGACCAACACAGTCACACATATAGACACAAACACACACATACAAAGTCACACAGATACCGAGAAGCACTCACACTCTTGCAAATAACCATACACACACAAGCAAACGCACACACACTCCGAAGCACGGGCATACAGAAAGAAGGACATACAAATGTACACACACAAACAGGACATACAAATGTACACACACAAACACACCGACACAGTAAACACACTAAAGAGGGAATCGGAGGACACACGCTATTTGTTTTCCCTCACTCCTCGGTGCGGTTATCCGGCCAAACCCCAGCTGAGCGGAGGGGAGCTGCGTAGCAGGGATACATAGGACCCAGCAATAAGCAGCAGTCACTAGTGATAAAGTACGCGTGGATCTTCCTCTGACATGAAGAGTAGTCGTTGTTTCTTCATCATCAGGAAACCACAGGACCTAGTCTTCCCCGGGCCGGGACTAACCGCTGGACTCGCTGCTATATATACAAACAGCAAGGGAAAACACAGCTGACTGCCCCAGCCATTAGTCATGTCCCTGCAACGCGATCGGGGCCTGCCTCGCTGGCCTCTGTGCTGTGAAACCAAGAGAAAGAGAGAGAGGGTACTCACATGCTGGAAAAAACGCCAACAAAAGCAAATTGGCTGGATCCAATCACGGTCAACCGGGGTTAATTTTATCGTACGGAAACGCTGAGGATGGTCTGTGGGCGGGAAAATAAATAAAACACAGGTGTATAAACACAACGCCACCGGTTGTTGGGTTTATATTTTCATTTTGTGCAATTTCCCTCCATTTAATATTCGTGCCTTTTTTATCCCTCGCTGTAAATTATTATTCATCGAGTTATGAAGCTGCCACCGAAGATCGGACGCAGCTAATTTTATTTCTCGGGCTGCTAGGCTTAACGATGGAACCAGTCGGCAGGATCGGGGAATTTACAACCGGACCGGCCCAACTGCCGTTTTAATCAGGAAGAGAGCTGCTGGGAGGGAGGAAGAGGAAGGATATAGGCCCTGTCGGCGCATCGAGGGGACTTACAAACTCCCCAGCACACGGAGGCAACCACATTCTGGAACCATCCAGTTGCAATGCCTCCTGGGTACTGATATCTCAGAACGCTGTAGCCGTAGGAAACAAATGCTTCTTTCTTTTATAAAGGCAGTTAGCCTGCTTGTGATTCTGCAGCAAAAGCTGAAAAGATGACCTGGTGTGTGGGGTATACTGGATATGCCAGTAAACGTATTATTTACTATTTAGCAGACTTTAATTTAATGTGGCTGAAAAGGCTCAAGGATTCTTACAGTAGACTGCAGATATTGGGATTCAAACCCAGATCCTTTCGGCTTGGAGTCAAACGCCTTAACCGCTATCCTACTTTCCACTGTATACCACGGTTTTAGAAGCATAGAAGAGAAGGCCATCATTTCCATTGTGTGGATTAAAAAACAGGAAACATACAATCTTTCCTAAGTAAAAAATTCAACAAAAATGTCTAAAGGGATGAATGTATCCAAATGTATCCTGTCCATGTTTGGAAACAGCAGCACTGGTGTATTTTAACTCACAACTATGTTCGCCTTTCCACCCCTAGAATTACCTTCAGGGCATTTGCAATTGGTCAGTGAATAAAACACTGGCCTAGATCTTTCTCCGAGTGCTCAAGGAGCAATGAAGCCATGCTGGGTATAGAGAGTTCTGGGCAGCCAGATACCCAGAGCTCAGTGTGGTTAAAGCCTTACACATCATGCAAATGTGTTCCCTTCACAAAGTACCAGTCGGATGAAGTAAAACAGAACATGCTATGTCCTCTCTCATGGCACTGCTAACAGGATGGAGGATGTATTTAGTGTATTTGTACATCCCTTAATCACAGAAGAGAGAGATCAGAGGCAACTTGGTGGATGAGAAATGGGTATTCCAAAAACATGTAGCATGTGCTAACCACACATGTTATAGCATGTTCTAGCTATACACGTAGCATGTGCTAGCCAGATAGTTTATAGCATGTACTAGCTATACACGTAGCATGTGCTAGCCATAGAGTTTATAGCATGCACTAGCTATACGCATAGCATGTACTCGCATGTAGCATGTTGCATGCCATAAATCATATCTCCACATGTTTTTATGAAGTCTAGTAACCACTCCTTACGTACATGGTCATTTATAGTTCAATAGAAAGGAAAACATGTTAGATTTGTTTTAATGTGTTACTTGTATGCACATTGCATATGCATGATTGTAATATACACATACTTTTAATGTTTCTTCAAAGTCAAGGCGGTAGCCTACTGTTTATTTATTTGGTATCTTTGGACTCAAACCTTTCTCTGAGTCTGTGTGTGTGTATCCTGTCGTCTTTGATCGCTGCGATCCTGTGTGTATTTTCTGTCTTTTGCATGATCTTCTGGAAGATGTGATGTTATGTTTTGATAAAACCACAATGTCTGCATGAATTCCCATATCCAAGTCTGTCGGGGGAGCAAAGTTAGTGGTGTGTATATGTGTGTTTTTATGTGTGTGTGTGTGTGTGTGTGTGTGTGTGTGTGTGTGTGTGTGTGTGTGTGTGTGTGTGTGTGTGTGTGTGTGTGTGTGTGTGGAGAGAAGGGAGTGTTAATGTCTAACAGTTGAATTTATCCCCAAGGCAAATTTCCGATGACACAAAGACATTTTCTTTGCGGAGCAAACGAGAAACGATGTTGGATTATTGCAATATAATTCCCCCCCTTCCCCCTTCTACTGGGACGCTTTGAACTGAGAACACAGAAGTTATTACTGAATAATTGAAACATTTCAAGTCTCTGGACAACACAGGCAGAAAAAGAAAGCCACAGAGTTCTTGTTAATAACTACAAAACAGTGTAGGAAACGAAAACATTCAAGCGCACCACTTTTCCTTTATCACAAGAAAGGAAGGAGAAGGGAGAGGGAACGCTGGAATAATACTGGGTTGTGGTGGCCACATCAGAGGAACGCTGTGTATTGCCGCTAAATGTCACGTTTGTTATCTGGTACCTAAGATAATAATGTCAAGGACGAACAAAGACAACGTGGGGAGAGAGAGAGAGAGAGACTGAGTCAACAGTCTGAGTGACTTTTGAGACATGTCACAGACGAGTAGAGAGAGAGAGAGAGAGAGAGAAAGAGAGAGAGAGGCGTCCTCAGAGTTTAAACGTGGACGGGCGTCGAGAAACTAATGTCCCCGCGCACGCTTTGATTTAGACCCAAGGTGAGCTCTGTGACATTTTGAGCTGATTAGAAATTTCATCAGCCCCAACCCCCCCCCCCCCCCTTCCATCTACACACACAGATACCCACACATCCGCCTCTGTCGGGCCCCCATGTTAACCGGCCTGACATTGCGTTTAGGGGGGCTCCTGGCTTCATTATCATGCAGTCACATCTAATAAGAGACCCGTCGCCCTCCAATGCCGAGAATCGGTGCGCATGAGGCTTCTTTTAAATGTACGGTGGCCTAAGAGGGTAGAAAAAAAAGGATGAAAAAAAAAGAAGACAAATCAAGTCTGTAACTGTTAGATAAGTGCGACTGGGCTTTTGGCCCAGAACAAATTGCATTACTGTCACATTATGTGCCCGGTTTGCATAAATTAAGCACTGACTCTATGACTCTCGCCCCCTCGCTCTCTCTCTCCACACACACCCTCTCTTTGTGTCTGGCCAAATCCTTCGTCTGCTTACACACTCCATCGGAGAGGGCCGGCTGCCCCGCTTCTTGGGCTGTCGGCCCACTCTGACAGAGAGTGTGTAAGTGGACAAAGCAACCATCGGACGCTATCAACAATCAAACGCTATCAACCATCGGACGCTAGTTAGAAACTGACGCTAGCAGCAATCGGACGCTAGCAACAATTGGACAATAACAACAATTGAACTATAGCAACAATCAGACACATTCATCATCCCCAGCGGGGGCGAGAATTGAACTTCATAATGACGTGCGTTTTTTGTTTTGCAGATAGCCGCTTCGTTGCTGATTCATACACCACCGCAAGATGGATAAGGGGGGAGATGGGTGACAGATCATGTCTGATGACTCCTCGACCCTCGTCGTCTCCGGGTTGGCTGTGATGAGACGTGCGTTTGTCTCCAAAGGTCAAAGTTCGCCCTGTCTGGGGTCTGTGGAAATAGTTTGCGTTGTTCGGGAGGCACAGTTCCTCTTCCCTAGAAGGAGGAAAAACAAATGTTGAAGCATGCTTTTATTTTGGGTTTGATTTATTCACGTTATCTGGTTGGGCTGCTGGTGTGACAGATTGTGTCTGGAATGTTCTGAGGCTCGAGGGCAGGGTCAGTCTAGTGATTAAGGTGTTTGACTCACAGTGGGTTCTGGGTTTGAACTCTGATGCCTGCAGTTCAACCAGTAGGCATCCTTGAGCAAGATGGTCTCAACCCTATACCTGCTCCTTAATGACATGCATCTAAGAAAATAACTTTAAGAAAAGGAATGTGTCTACGGAATGTCCTCATGGACGTTATGGCGACAAAAAACAAATCAACTTGCGTCGTTAAAACCAAAAGCACATTTGGCCCCTAGGGGCCCCTGGCTGCCTATGTGTTCCTGTGTACACCTCCACATCTACAGACTTGTCCATTCATTAAATAGACTCCTGTCTGGTAGCCGGGAAAACGTATCTTCCAGCGTACTCCGGAGTTTAGTGAAGTCACTTCCCTTTCCCTTGACACACACACACAGTGTATTTGGATGTTTGTGTTTGGATGTGTGTGTGTGTATGAAATATGAATTCAATCAAACAGAGGGATTTGGGGATCTTTTTGGCGGAGGCTATCCAGCAGGCGACCGGAAAGGAGAGAGGAAAGACAGAACAATGGCAGCAGATGTGTTAATAATAAGATACGTTAACAATACCAGGAGATATGTTGTGATTTTCCCTTTGGCTACTGTCTGTCTAACTGTTTATTTCCTGGCCAAGTGAAATGTCACAATGGGAGAGGAGAAGGTGGAGGGGGGGAGAGGGGACATGATGGCTCCATCCAACTCTTCCTTTTTTTTTATATTCCTCCGCTTGACCTGCGCCTCACCCATGGTAATGAATGGGGTGGTGGGATATATGCAAGCCTATAGGGCTACCGCACTGAAGGCAATAACTGGCTTATAAGATAAAGCTATTGCAAATCTGCGTTATTTCATTGCATCCATCTCTCTCTCTCTCTCTCTCTCTCTCTCTCTCTCTCTCTCTCTCTTTCTCTCACCTTGTCCCTGCCTGCCTTTGTCTCTCTTTTTCCCTTTCTCTCTGTCCCTGCCAATGGCTATAGCTGTCTCTCGTCCTGTCTGTGCATTTCTCTCTGCAGATTCTGAAATCTACGTTATTTCATTGCCTCCATCTCTCTCTCTCTCTCTCTCTCTCTCTCTCTCTCTCTCTCTCTCTCTCTCTCTCTCTCTCTCTCTCTCTCTCTCTCTCTCTCTCTCTCTCTCTCTCTCGACTTATCCCTGTCATTCTCTCTATCTCTCTCCCTCTCCCAATCATAAGCTCTCGTTCTCTCTCTTTCTCTACCTGTCCACCGTCATTGTCAGTCTCTCTCTCTCCATCCCTCTCTTCCCCCATCGCCATTGGCTCTCTCTCTCTCCCTGGAGTATAAGTGCAGACTGTCTATTCTTAGCTCTCCTTCCCCGCAGGTGAATAATGAATGAGATGATAAGCTTGTAATGGTATTTGGCTGATCAAGTATCATGCAGAAAGGCCACTTAAAAGTGTGATATGAGTTCCCAGGACACAGACCCCTCACCACACACACATAGACATAGACTAGTAGTCATTGAAGTGAGATTATTTGAGAGGTATACACTGACACCCAGACATACACGCACACTCATGTGCACACACACATGCATGCACACACACACACACACACACACACGCACACACACACACAGACTAGTGTCATTGAAGTAGGAGAAGTGAGAATATTGAAGACAGCCACAAACACACACACACACACACACACACACGCACACAGGCAGGCAGGCATAGACAATCAAACACACAATCAGCCGTGGTCAGCCTGGGGCAGCCGGTGAAGGGAGACAGAAAGTGATTGGCTTGACGGGTTACCGCTCTTCGTCCAAGGACAGCGCCCCCTGCAGAGAGACTTTGTCCTCAATCTCTCAGAACAGACACCTTGCGCTCTGTGCTGGTCACATGACCAACCCAGGTGTGTGTTATTATTTCAAATTTATGACTGACTTTTTCCTTCTCTTTCCTCTTTCTTTTATCCCCCACACACACCCTTAATGTGGCCCTCCGAGGATCCGGGCTTGTGAGTCATGCTTAAAATGCATCAAAAAAAGAAGAAAAAAAAGGTGTGCAGTCCATGCATTTTACCGCCTAAAAAGCTGCTCATGTGTGTCGGCTCGCCAGCGGTGTCACATGAATTAGCTTCCCCTGGACGCGGTAGCCTAGTCGCACGGGGTTTAACCTTGATCCGGATCACTGTCTGCGTGTCGCGCCTTCATCGGTAATGGAGTCATGATGTATCTCCACAGGGTTCCGCGCTCGTATCCTTCTGAGGGGCTGACCTTCTGAAGCTCTGATGGCTTTGGAGTCTAGAAGGTTCCTGTAGGTTCCTGCTGCAATCCTGTGGAACTCAGTCTACCTTGACGACATCAATGTGATGGAAGGTAATTCTTTGGTATAATAGGCTTCCTGGGATGTATGTGTTGGTCGGCTGCTGCTGCAGTGTTGTGTGTGGTTATCTGTCGTCTACACATGTTGTTGTGGAAGGAAATTACCTCTCACATGGAGGGACCTCCACTATGTTGTTATATATTTGCAAATTCCCAACACCGGTAATGGTGTGAAATTGTTCAGCTTTGGAATGACCATAATAGCATTGGTAGCCAGTGGATAATATCATGAAATATATAAAGACGACACAACAGAGAAACATAGGAAAACCTGCCAAGAAACCCTTATTGTTGCTAGAATTAAGGGAGTAGACAAAAGCAGAAAGAAGCCGCCGTCCAAAACAACAACAATTCTACCTGTTCTGGTGTCTTGCGCTGCACTCAAGTTCCTTGCTAGCTAAACTCCTGCGTATGTTTGGGCTTAATTGCCTCTCGGGGGGATTGTTCTTCCCTGCTGATTGCCATTTTCAAAAGCCTCGCCTTGATGACAGAGTAAACACGGCCTGCACAGGTGTGGGGAGGTTATCCCTCCCCCTCGTCCAACAGGAAGTGTTTAAGTGCTTTCAAGCAGCGGGCCGTGCTGAGGGGAAATCATTTCAACCATGAATATTTAATCACCCGAGGTGTACAATGGGAAATCTCAAATATGTGCTTGGCCCGTGGCCCAACAGAAAGAAATAAAGGAAGAAAGACAACCCCATCCACTATAACCTTGGGACCTGGCCTATGATTAAAATGAATAGTGAAAAGGTGGTAAAAGAATTGACAATAGATTTGAGTTTCTGGGATTTTGATATCTTCCGTCAAGCGTTGTCAGGATTTGACTTGGTTCTTTCTCGTCCCATGGAGAGAAGATGTGATGTTTGTTCATCTGGACCACCTGCTCAACGTCAGATGTGTCCGATGCGTCGGTGAAACCGCTGTTGTTTTGTGTTCAGAATGGACGACATGGCAGGTACCATCCACTACGGCGGGACTCTCCTCAGTGTCATTCACTTTCTGACGTCCCAAATGACACGTTAATGCGACACACACACACACACACACACACACACTCACACTTGAGATGAACATACAGCGACTCCACAGAGTTTATTCTCTATGTATTTTAATGTTGTTTTTTTCACCACATTTCACCTTTTCTAATAGAAGACGTGGATATAAATCACACATATATGGATTTCCAATGCTTAGACCTGGTAGTACCAGATGTCAACAGGGGGGCAATTATCCATAATGTGGACTCTTCTCACATAGGGCATCATGAAATGTAATTTTCCTCGACTATAAACACACAGGCAGCATTAATAGAAAATGTGTGAAAAAGAAAGAGGGAAAACCCTTTCCATTTTCCAATCTATGTAAATATGTCCTCGGCCAAAATGGCTTATATACCCTCGTCACCTGGGTTATTTATTACCCCTCATTACCAAGTGACTTTCACGCAGTGCTTCATACAGTATAGTCAATGGTTTCTTCTTAATATATAAATAAATATATATAAAATGTATCCCACAGAATTAATGTTCTGGAAAATACTGTCGTAATAAAATACATTTTGAGCTCCGTTGCGCCGCTTAAACGTTCCCCAAAACGCTCTGTCAAATCAGCGCAATTAATCTGCGGGAGGGAACGTCCTGTTTTTAATTCGTTTCCACCACTTATGCCGTGACACAACACATCTGTTCCCCTCCACCCTCCCCTGGTCTCCGCTTAGGACCGGAGCTGCTCTTCAGACTGACATGCTGGGAATAGATTGATGAACACACATGTTTTTAACTGGGAATGTTTCTTGCTTGATTTGAATCAAAACTTGGGCACAGGGACTGTCACACTAGAAATGATTGGGAAAGGAGAAGAATTTGTAATGGGGAAAATAACAACTATGTCAATGTGTGATATAGCTCCAACGTTGAGGAAAGAGTTTGAATGTTGTTGACGTTCAATATTGACCGGGCCATAGTCGCGCTGGAAGGCACACTGCTGGGGTAGTAGTGGGATGGTGGTATTGGTTTAGATGGTGCTGGGTGAGGTGATCATAAAGGTGGTGATGGTAATGGAGCTGATGATGATGATGGGGTGAAGGAGGTGGTTTGGGTTGAGATGGTGGTGGATGGAGGTGGTGATGGTAATTGTGGTAGGAAGGAGAAGGTGGCGGAGATAGAGGTGGTGGTGGGTGGAGGATGTGATGGTGGTGGATGTGGTGGAGGTGATGGTGGAGATAAAGGTTGCCATGGTGGTGGTGGATGTGACGTTGGTGGTGATGGGTGGAGGTAGTGGGGATGGTGGTGTGGAGTTGATGGTGGTTAGTATGTTGTAGAGATGTTTGTGGTGATGGTTGCGGCAATGATGGAGGTCATGAAGGTGGAAAAGGTGGTAATAGAGGTGCTGGTGGAGGAGGTTGGGGTGGTGATCGTGATGCTTGAGGTGGTGCTGGTGATGGTTGAGGCGGGTGATGGAGGTGTGTGGGTGGACGTGGTAATGATGAGAGTGATGAAAGACATGGAAACGGTGGTGGAGATGGTGGAAGTGGTTCCTCCTGGCTGAGACAGCTCTGACTGAGATGAGTGATTGACAGCAGGGGTATTTGGCACGACACAGCTTGGCAGGGTGCATTCAAACACCGCTTCCACTGCTGCTGTTGCTGACAGCCACCGCAGGTTCTCTCACTCCTTCTCTGCTTCTCACAACATCTCCAGGTTCATGCTCTGCATGCTGCCAAGGCAGCCCCACAGCACACCAACCCTGACCCAGTGACAGCCACGCAGGGCGCTCCTTGGCATGGGCTAACACACCGCTGTCATGGGGAGGCGTCAAAAGGAAACCTCTTGCTAGGAGAGGGATGGATGGGGTAGGGATCATGGGTAATCGCTGCCAATGACAATGTATGTGTATGTGTGTGTGTGTGTGTGTGTGTGTGTTTGTGTGTGTGTGGGGGTGTAGTGTGTGTGTGTGTTAATGTGTGTGTATAGTGTGTGTTTGTGTTTGTGTGTGTGTGTGTGTGTGTATTGTTTGTGTGGGTTGACAGGGAGATGGTGGTGACGGCTCCCGGATGTGGGGGAGTAAAGATGGGAGGCAGGATGGGAGGAGGTGATGATGGGTGAGGGGCGTGCATGAGACATCATGTTGGCGATGCAGAGTGACGGCTCATTTGAATCATCATCAGCGGCAGCTTGGCGGTGGGGTGAATGACGTCTGCCGTGGGTACGAGGCTGCAGTGTTTGTGTTATGATGGACTGAGAGCTCTGGTTATCAGCGCCAGGGTTGTGTCCTGTATGTTTCATGGCCAACCTTTGATGGACGCGACATGTGGTGTCCACTGCGGAACCACAACAAATATTTGGTTTTCAGACTGGACTTGTGTTGTATTAGTGAGTCTTGTTGGACTGTAAGTGCCCTGGACTGCATGTATCAAAATATACACATGCCTAATTAGAGGAGCAGGATAGTTTAGCGGTTTGGGTGTTTGAATCCCAGATGGTGGACTACAGGTAGGCGTCCTTAAGCAAGATTTCTAACCTCCACCTGCTCATTTATAATATGTATAGATGAAGAGAGCAGTCTCTTTGGAAAGCATCTCAAGAGCGAAGAGTAAAATAGTAAAAACATTATAATATATATATTAATATAAACGTACAAATGTAGTTAATACTGAAATTAATCAATAATCCCCTAAATAAATAGCGTCCGGTATATTGCAAAGCCTCCAACAGTGTTGTGGAATGTTCTAGACTGGGACGTCGTCATCCCTGTATGAAGCGGGGCTCCTGTGGTAACAGAAGGACCTGGGACTTTCCTGTTCCTGGTGATGTCATCCCCTGCAGGGCACGGGCTGTGAGGACTTCCTGTCGATGTTGTATAGTTGTCCGTCACAGGCAGACAGACAGGCAGACAGGCAGACAGACAGACAGACAGACAGACAAAGAAGAGCCAAAACTGCACAAGCCAGTTGTATCCTGACTCTCACTGACCACGCCCTTTTCCTCCTATTGTAACCAGTGCACACACACACACACACACACCCTCACACACACACACGCACACACACACACACACACACACACACACACACACATACCCTCACACACACACACACACACACACACACACCCTCACACACACACACACACACACACACACACACACACACACACACACACACACACACACAGAAAATACAGAAACAGACACATGCACACATATACAGACAGACACACATGTAGACACACAAATGAACACACTCTCACATGCTAAAATTGCAAAGTTGCTCCCAATTTGAGATTGAAATGTATTCTAGATAGATGTACGATACGTAATTCAAAATAACTCAAGTGTGGAAAGTAATACGCCATCGCCACACTCCACACTGCTCTCATATAACTCATGGCTTTTGCAATCTTTCACCGGCAAACTCCAGAACAAGCCACAAATATATTTTTATTTTTGCATTTGAATACAAGTCGGGAGCTATACGGACATTACGTTTTCTGCCTGGGCCAGAACAGTCAGTAGCATGCCTGGGGTTAGAAATGGTCGAATTCGACAACATCGCATGGGTGATGACAGCCAAGGTTAACCTAGCAGTAAATAAATGCACGAAAGAGGGGGAAAAATAGGAGAGAGGGGGCAGGGGAGACAGGGTTAGGATGGAAGGAAACGCTTCCAACTCATTTAAATGTCAAGCTTACTTCCTCTGCACTAAAACTTTAGGAAGTGCTGAAGGTATTTGGGAAGCATCGTGAATTCAGAGGAGGGCTCCGTGTATTGTTTGCTATGGAGAGTCTTCCTTGACCCCTGTTGGAGAGGCAGTGGTTTAAAGCAGGAAGGAAGACACTAAGAAACTGAGCAACAACAGTGTGTAAATCACTGACGTGGAGAAATGGCTTATATTCTCTGGCTAATGTTTTGAATCTGGCGAGAGAATGTTGTGCGTGGATGAAAGCTAAATTACTTAATAAATAGTATGTAAATAGTAGGAGTGTAGATGGACATGTATGAACACATACAGACACACACACACACTCACACACACAGTGTGTGGGTGGGTGTTTGAGTATGTAAAGCTTGTGTTGGAGCATCATGGTAATGAATGTTAATAATTTAGAGAAAGATCCTAATCTCTGTTTGCTTCACCCTGTTTCAGATGAGACACATTAGCCTTTCATCAAGGAAGAGACAGAACAAAAGCCATTATATATATACACTGTATATAAATATCTATCTATCTATTTATTTACCTATCCATCTATCAATTTATCTATCTATCACTATGTAGCTATACTTATCTATCTATCTATCTACTCATCCATCTACATGTGTGTGTGTGTGTGTGTGTGTGTGCATGTGTGCCACACACATGTGTGTCTGTGTAATTTATCATGCATGTTGAATGTTGAAATGAGGCCATGCCAATTTAAAATTAATGAAGAATTTGTATTTGTGGCCAAACACAATATTGTAACGCCCCCCCCCCCCCCCCCCCCCCACACACACACACACACACACTCACACACACAAGCACACTCTCCACTGTTATATCCTATTTTAGGAATCGCGGTGCGCAGTGACAAACATGGGTGCTCGCCCCCCCCCTCCCCCACCCACCCACCATGGCGCCACTGTGAATGGAAGGGTAAGGGAGGTTGTTTTGACCTGCCGCATCCACCCCCCCCCCCCCCCCCCCCCTCCACCCACCATTCCTCCCCTACCTCCTCCCAGGGTGCCCATGTCCCTAGTCCCCTGCAGCGAGGGCAAAAGCATCGGACACAATTTAAATCATAACGTTGTTGCCGTGGCTACATGACCGCATTCATCCTGCGTCGGCGCTGCCGTCTATCTGGGGCGAGCCATGCGACAGGCGCTGTGCGGAGCGTGGAGCTGTTGCAGCAAACAAATGTTTATGATGTTGTTGTTCTCGAAAGGTGGTAGGATAGTGTGTTTTGATAGAGGGTAGTCTGTAGCTAGGGTGTTTGAATCCCAGCCCAATGGTTCTCCGATTAGAACCCCGATGTCTGCAGCCTAACATGTCGTCAAATAAGCTGAACCCCTTAATAAGGACATATTTGACAACCCAGAAAATCTCTCTGAATAAAGGCTAGATTACTAAAAGGAAAATATCAATAATAAATAAAGGAAAGGCTTCCTTACAATGTAACTTAACAGTTGGTGGTCATTCGTGGAAAGAATACAGCGAAGGAATGAGTTATCGTAGCATTAGCATAATGACATCGGATAGCTTCATTAGTGCAGTTAACCCTCACGGCTGAGGGCGTTAAACGCATTGACTCAAAATGACTTATGAGTTGTGTTAAAAAAACTAAAAGCGAAGGAATGCCGTTTCCCCAGGTCAGAAGCTCGTCTTCTTAAGGGGGGGGGGGGGGTTGCCTTTTTCAGGTTGCCAGCCCATGTCTCCAGGCCCAGCTGTTTCTCGGGGATTGTCTCGAGTGAAAAATGTGGGCCATTTAACCCTGTGAACAAGGTCAAAGTGTTTCCCAGGTCTAATGGTTAGGCACCTACAGCAATACGTTGATTTAGATTGACAGGTCAACCCGGCGCCGTAGTCACAAGTAGGGCTAATTCAAACTGTCGGACTGCATGTCTAACAAGGTCCATATTCGTACCCACCGTGTGGAGGGTGTTTTCGGACTGAGAAAGTAACTGACACACACTTAACCCCTGTACGCTAATTTAGTACCTAGAAATGTCTAGCTAGCTGGACGAAAAGGAGCCCGACAGTTTAGAAGACGATGGAATGGAAGTAATATGTAAGTACGAACAAAAGAACACATTTTCTACCTTTTCTCCCTTCCTCCTCTTCCACTTTGTCAAGTGAAAAATCCAATGAAATGAATCCCTGGAATCCATAGAAAACAACAAGGGGTCCCAATCAATCTGTCTGGTTGTAAAGCGCTTTCAAAACTCACATAATGCCCTGATAATTGCTGAGAGACCCACACATGTACGTGTTGTGGTGTGAAGATACTCCACAGTGTCCTTGATGGCGGAGGTAGAGAATAATTCATGTTATTTATTTAGCGGTTGCCTAGACAGTGAAATACACCTTACAAAGGTGTATCAATAAAAAGTAATCTTAAAATGTTTAAAAGCTCATGAATTAAGTTGCAGAAAGAGGGACAGCTAAAGGTTAGGAGGGTTAGGCATTTTAAAAGCCATTTAATAAAAAGCTTTTTGAGTGATGCTGTGAAAGAGAGGAAAGAGGTGGAGGGACCGATCTGTGAGGCGGGACATTTTAGTCCACTGCTCGCTTAACATTCATGGTCACAAGCACGCTCTGGCTATTGCCACTCTTCCATTCGTCTGCTTTGCACAAATCCACACTAGCCCCCACCACCATCACCACCTTTCACAGTGGCGGGGAGGGTGAGGATGATGATGATAATGATGGTGATGATGATGATGAGAGAGGAGGGAGGGAAGGCTATTCAATATTAATGTGGAGGCCAGATGCCCAATAGGCCGCTGGCATTTACCGGGCCCGGCTGTGGCCATCAGAACCCCCCCCCCCCCAAAAGCAGCCGCAGCATCAGGACCAGGCCACTGGCCCTGCTGCCCTGCTCCGGACTCTCCATCATTTGGGGGGCCTTTAATGGATTATCTCTGCACCAGACCGAGGCCGGACCAAATACACCTCCAGCACATGCAGCGGGGGAGAGAGAGCTGGAGGGGGGAGGAGAGAGAGAGAGGGATGATTGTGTTTTCCCAGCAGTGGAGAGCAAGCACGGGAATGTGTGTGTGTGTATGTGTGTGTGTGTGTGTGTTGAGGAGACATGGGAATGTGTTTTATATTTGTGTGTGACTTTGTAGGAGGCAGGGTGTGTGTGTTTTGGATCTGTGTGTGTGTGTGTGTGTCTGTCTGTGAGTGTGTGCTGCAGCTAGACAGGGGAATTTGTGTTTTATATATATGTGTGTGTGTGTTTTATATTTGTGTGAGTGTGTGTGCTGCAGGAGATGGATAGGGTGTTGTGTGCACCAGGGCAAACATTCCCCACTGTTTGCTTCTCTCTTCCCATTTCCTCCCAAGGGCAAATAGAGAAACGAGCAGGCAATTCTCACACGTGTGTCCGTATGGGCGCGTGTGTCCATGACTGTGTCTGTTTGTATGCGTGCACACGTGTGTGTTCGCCTCCGTGTGTGTGTAAGTGTTTATGCACGTCTGCCTTTAACCTCCGTGGCCTCCACATAAGTACCCGGGAATCACCACCAGTATACCTCCCTCTAGGGGCCTCTGGCCCCCCCAGCCTCAATCATTCATCCCCAGAGGCTCCCAGGGACCTTCCCCCTTCTCCCCGACACACACACACCATCAGCCGGGTATTAAACCCTAATGAGGATAGCAAGGCAGGCTAAAGGAGGAGAGTTGCTGGAGTGTGTCACGGCTGAGGTGAGCAATGCTGACTGACTTGGCAGCTCTGCTGTCCTACTTTACCACTACTCCATTCCCTCACTTCCTCACTCACTCTCTCTGCTGTCAGACTTCTTCCCTTACCTCGCTCACTCTCTGGTCTCCCTGGTTGTGTTGTCGTACTTACTTTCCTTTCCTTGGTTCCTTGATTTCGAGTTTGTGCTCATTTCCTTCGTGCGTTCCTACTTTCTTTCCTTTCTTACTCCCTACCTTCTTTCCTTCTTTTTGTTTCCTATTACTACCCCCTTCTTCCCAGCTTCTTCATTTCAACTTCCTTCCATCATGTCACCTTTAATTTATTATTAATTCCTCCCTCCCTTCTTACTAGTTCCTTCATTTCACCCTTTTTCCTTCATTATTCCTTACTTACTTACTTCATTCGTTCCTTCTTTCCTACATTGCCAACCTCATCATGTGGCCACTGTTCATTTCTTGATCGTTGTCCTCTGTACGTTGTTTTGTGTTCTCTGCCTGTGAAGCAAAAAGACACAAACAGCCCATTATATAACATTACTGTCACTTTCGCATGAAAGTCTTGTCATGCTAATTATAGTTATTTACTTTATGTTTTGCATAAATTAACTGTCGACTATCTTTGTGTTGTTCCAGTTTATTGAAGATTACATAACATCATCTTCTTCTTGTGATTCAGCGGGAGGTAAACACAAGGACAGTATATAGGCTACATAATTAAAAGCATACAGTATATATTAATACATAATTTAATATATTAATAAATTAATGTCGACCTCATCAGTAGCTTCATACTCTCAGATCATAAAGATACCTTCATGTTGTCTGTAAATATAGCCTGGGAACCAGACGAATCTCGCAAGCTCATGTTTAATTTGTACTGCGGATAGGGCCTGGCTCCCCTTCTACGAGATAGACCGACCACTCACAACCGTTTATCGAATATGAGGTGGGATAAATAGGACGACGGTGCAGATGAGCGCCATAAAGGCATTTTTAACAACAAAGATGGCTGCCGCTGATATAAAATTGCCACTGTTGTATAAAATATTTTAGTAGAGACACCTTGTACTTGGCAAAAACACTGGTTCACAGACCTGCCGATGGTACAAAATACAGCTCTTCTCTGCTGCGAGCATGTTGTCTGTTTACAATTTCTTCGTCGCTCAGTGCCCCGTCACCCGTTTTGTTGCTATGATTGGTTGTAGGCCTATATCCAATTGCGTCTAGAGGCATTTTGGTCTTTGCCCGTTGGTGACACCCTTGGAAATCGAAAATGAACGAAGAGGTTCCAGACTAATTGCAGTTTGCACTTCGTCTGGCGATGCCAGGCTACTGCACGTTGAGACAAACAAAATGGTAAAAAATAAAGTGTTGCAGATTTGGTTGAAAATGTAATATTTAGGTCCCGAGTTTAATCCTCCTCTTGTAAAACTGAACCAACACCTGTGTTGTCATCATGAGAAGATTACATAATGTGGCGATCACATGCACAGCTCTGCGGATCTGAAGTCCCAAGTTGTTTCTGGTGAGTCACACTCCCACCCCATGTTTGCGCGCACACACAAGCAAATACACACACATACACACCAACACACACCAACACACACACACACACACACATGCACAGGCACCCACACATGCACAAACACACACACACAAATACACACATGCACACGCACACAGACACACATGAACACACACACAGACACACACGCAGCAAAACAGGTTTGTTTTCATATATGATGTTTATTTTGATTAGATTGTGTTGAGTAGTCTGTTTGGACTGTACATTGACTCCAGTAAGACAGAGAGAGCAAGCAAGGTGCGGTTTGAGGTGTAAATAATAACAATGAGTGTGTGTATGAGAAATTGAGGATTCTCAGGCTTCTCCTCCTCTGTACAAACAAACATGGGCTGGAAACACTGCAGATATAATTTGCTAGTTTAAGGCTGGCTCCCACCTCAACTCCAATTCGCCCCCTGAAATGTTCTGAGTTCGATCACCCAAAACAGCCTGTGTAGCATAAGCACTTATGAGCTAGTATAAAACAGATAAAAGCTACCTTAGCCCTCTAAAAATCTGCAGTCACAGTAAGGTGCTTTAGATTAAAAAGTGTGAGTTTATCTCATCGTTAACTGCTGCCCAACTGAAATTCTTGCGGCGTTGTGTAAAATATTAATGAATCAAACATTGGTTCAGTGCAGGGTTTTCGAAGTATGTTTGTCTAAACATCTGCTATTCTGTTTCATGGAGGGTAAATGTAACAGTTACCATTGCAGTTTAACCAATACATCAAGAATATTCTGCTCCACTGTTCTCCTGTGGATAGATAAGTAGTCCTACAGCATGTTCATCCCAGAAAGACGTAGTTTCCAATACTATTAGCTGTTTGATCAGAGTGTAAAGTATTCAATACATGCTTTCTGACTCATATGCTTTCTAAATAAAATTGATATTTTCATTGAAGATTGTATATGTCTTCTGTTGAAGAAAACTAAAAACAGTACAAAAATGAAGAAGCTGTTAGGCCTGTGGTTTTTCTTTGCACTGTATGGT
Source organism: Lota lota (assembly GCA_026745465.1). Classification (NCBI taxonomy): domain Eukaryota; kingdom Metazoa; phylum Chordata; class Actinopteri; order Gadiformes; family Lotidae; genus Lota; species Lota lota. The sequence continues at coordinate 6,795,250 of JACYXH010000249.1, forward strand.
ATTTTCAACCAGCTGCATTCCCATGCTGCCGAAAATGTAAAAAAGAAAAAGAAAAGACATATATATGTATGGCCGCTCTGCCAGTTGGCTGTGTTTCTTTATTTTTTAAAGAAGGTAATATTGGCTTTGTAAAGCTCAGAGACAACTCTCAACCCTGGTTCTTTGTTCGGTTAATCTGGGAGTGAAATCTGAGTAGAATATCAATTTACGGGTTCATGACAATTGGGCTAAAATGGAGATATGAGTGCTTGTGTCTTTGTCCATCTGGGGGGACGGGGGGACGGGGGGGGTGGGGGGGGGGGGCTGTTGGCCAGGGCAAGGCGGTAGCAGTTGGGGTCTGTCGTGACTAATCGCCTTGTGAAACATGAAGGTGTTGTGTCAATAAACCAGTGCTCTACCTCATCCATCAACCTTCCCTGACAGGAACACACATGCACACTTTTTTATCACTCAAAAGTACACAGACGCACTCTCTCACACACACACACACACACACACACACACTGCGCTTAAATTACACAATTTAAGCGCACCTGTGTTCGCATAGGAAAATGCCGCTTGACAGGAAAAGGTACATGCACATGCAGACAACACATACACACACACACACACACACACACACACACACATAATCTCTCTCACACACACACACACACACACACACACACACACACACACACACAGTAACAGAGTCTGTTGTACAGCTAAGTTTGTGTTACTCAGGTGCCTATGGAAGGGAAACATAAGAGAAGAAAAATAAATCTAGTTTCAACAGACCATGAAGGTACTGAGTTTTCTACAGGCCCCCTGTTCGTACTGGTCTGGATGGGAGAGAGAGAGAGAGAGAGAGAGAGAGAGAGAGAGAGAGAGAGAGAGAGAGAGAGAGAGAGAGAGAGAGAGAGAGAGAGAGAGAGAGTGAGAGAGAGAGAGAGAGAGAGAGAGTGAGAGTGAGAGAGAGAGAGAGAGAGAGAGAGAGAGAGAGAGAGAGAGAGAGAGAGAGAGGAGGGGGGGGGCGTGTTACATCAGTAGCCTGGATTTTCAGTTGGACTTGGTTCATGTGAAAGCCATTTCTGTACAAGTGCTGTGAATACATTTACCCTCTGTCGTGTGTGTGTGTGTGAGAGAGAGCGAGTGTGTGTGTGTGTGTGTGTGTGTGTGTGTGTGTGTGTGTGCATGTGTTTTTCCTCCCCTGCTTTGTGCATGAAAATATTAGCTTTAGTTGGGGATCTGGCAGACGCACATAAACAATAATGAGCAAAGTATGATGATGGTGACTTGCCGAGTTAACCTAATGTATTTGTTAGACTGGAGGGCTGCTTGGATTTTCCACAAGAAATGCTCATGGTTGTATGAAAGTCACCACCAAATGGTTTCTGTGGAAAGCCATGGTTGTATTTGAAGTGTCAATATTCACGTGAAGCGTTTACTGCACTGCCAAAAACAAAATCATCCATATATTTCTCCCTCCCTCCCTCCCATCCCTTCATCCCATTTCTCTATTTAACATTCCATCCATCCATCCATCCAACCCTCGCAGCATCCATCCCTCACATCCCTCACATCCCTAAATCATTCCACCAATCCATCCATCCCTACATCCGTCCATCCTATGTATCTTCTTCTTGGTTAGGATCTGGGGGTTGGAGCCTGTCCCAGTTTATTATTAATGTCAGACAGGAAGACACTGACTGACAGACTGACTCACCTTTTCACTGACTCACTCCCTCACTGGCACACACAAACACACTACTAAATTCTGGTCCAGAGCATTTGGTTTGGCATTTGAGATTAGAAACCATTTATACATTCTTAATACATATTTATACTATATAAATATACTCATATATTTATGTAGTGGTCAATATAGTAAAATACAATGTCACAATATTTGACTCACATTCACTTGCTGTAAAGTAATAATAATAATCACATATTTATTATAGTATTATTCTCTGCAAGACAAAAGGGCCGGCCTGTCTGTTGTTTTCGACAGTGCCGTTTCCATCCACAAATACACAGAATATGTGATTTTATTTCTTTCTCCAGCTCTGAGTCTTATTCGTTCTCCTCTGGGGACAGCAATGCCTGCTGCTGTTAGCCTGAATAATTATCGAGAGCGGAGGAGAAAATCTTTCTGGCGGAGCCGTTGTTTACAGAGTAGAATGGACTGGGCTGAGTCCAAACCCAGCCTCTGATGGAGACTCCAACACTCACACTTAATTAATACTGTTGTTGTATACCTGCCGCTACAATTGTCAATACTTTTTCTTTTTCTCTCCCTCCCACTGAGCGGTTTTGCTCTCTGTACTCTATGAAGTACTCTGTGAAGCACACATTTATTTCCCCCTTTATGAAAGAAAGTATAATTCTCTATCACTTTCTGTCTCTCTTACTTTCTCTCTCTTCTATCGCTCTCTCTCATCTTATTTTCTCTCTCTCAACCGTTCTCCCTCCCTCTCTCTTTTTTTCTCTGCCTGATGCTCTTTTACTTTCTTTCTATCTCTCTCTCTATCGCCCCCCTCTCACCATTTATTTCTCTCACTCCATCTCCCCCTCGCTATCCACGCCTCCCTCTCTCCATTCATCTCTCTCTCTCTCCCTCTCTTTCTCCCTCTCGCTCTGATTGTCTCTCATTCAAGTCCCAGAAGATTTAGAGTCACATGCAGCCAATATTTGCAGACAATCTAAATGCACAAACATTATTACTCACCGCTTACAATTGCGTTGCTTATAACAGGCTTGGGAAAAAAACACCAAACAATTATTACCTCAATTTTATAATCTTTTTGCTAACGGCAACTTCACATCGTGTGTTGAGCACAATCTATTGGCATTATCCTCATATTCAAAAAATTTCACTAAACAACCACGTAATGCCGGAATAAAGGCGACGTAATGTGTTTTTCCTCAAATTTCTTTTAATCTATTTTTGCGAAAATCAAATAAATGTACCTCCGCGTTCTTGTTGTTGGGAAAATAATGTTTGAAATAAATATAAACGTCAAAGCAAAGCAATGTTCCCATAGCCACCCAATAATTCATATACAGTAGATGATTCATGTGAATGAAAAGGTGTGGGACACACAGCTTCCGATTGGTATGGATTTCACAAGGTGTTTCAACACGGCACTTAGTGAAGATTAGCTGCTTCTTCTCTGGTACAAAGGAACATGTACAAGTACTGTACAGCATCAGTTAAAAATTCTCAGATGTGACCCTCCTTTTCCGTGACCTCCATTTGCTCCCTGTCAGATTCAAGACAATGGTACTGGCCTTCAAGGCAGTCAACGATACTGCCCCTGCCTACCTCCAAGCGTTACTCAGACCCCACACCCCAGCTCGAGCACTCCGCTCAACCACCTCAGCTGGACACCTGGTACCGCCATCGCTAAGAGCAAGCAAAGGTCGCACAACAAAGTCACTGTTTTGGCACCCCAATGGTAGAATGAACTCCCTGCCGATGTCAGGACTGCAGAGTCACTCACCAGCTTCCGCAAGAGACTCTAGACTCACTTGTTCAGAGTTCACCTGGACTCTGCATAACTGATATATTGTTGTTTCTCTTTCTTCTGACAAATGTACAAATGCGTCTGCTAAATGCCCTAAATATAAATGTAAAGTTTGAACCCTGGGTCTATAATAAGGTTCTGTTCGTATTTACAGGACCTTTCTGAGACCTTTCAAACCTTTCAATTATTATTCTATCAAAAACGAATCATTAAATATATATAGTGTATAAGTCAGTGGCCTCCTCTAAACTATAGAACAATCAGATGATCCCAGCAGAGTTTAAACGCGCTTTTAGCAACTTTTTACCGATTGCAATACCAACTCCTGTGCTCCTCGTATGTATTCAACGATGTATTCTCTCAATAGTATAATCGTAACGTACACAAACATTGTTTCAGCAGCACACTATTGTTGGAAAAGGGGATGACTACCCTGGCCTTCATCCAGTGACAGAAACATTAAACCTGCTCTATGTGACTTTTCTACTGCAGCTATTTACTCCATTTAAAAAATATTTAAACTTGATATTTCACCAGAATACATACATACATAGTGCAGCTTTAAGTACAGCTGTGTTCTGTTGAGGAAATATTGCTGCATGTATATCTGAAGCCTTACAGAGAACAGACTTGGACTCTGTACAGTGAGATAATTAACATAATGAGTACATGCGCTGGGAGAACAGCACAGGGGAGGTTCTCTGTAGGAATATTACAAACTTGTTCCACACGCTCTGACCTCATGGGTCCAGGTCAGCATCTTAATGATGACTCCGACATCGAGCTTGAGAAATCCCTGAGACGATTTGAGTCTGATTATGATTCCTTAGGAATAAATTTGGTAGCATAATGAAAGGTGCATTACAATTCAGATCACATCTCGGCATATCCCAAATTTTCCGTCTATGATTAATAAAGTACATTGTAAGTTATTTTACATTTAATCGATCATCGATGCAGAAAGGGTTTCTGAAATGAGGTTGCAGTTGCTGGTGCACCAGTTAGACTGGCTGAAATAATGGAGTGTTTTCTCAAAATGTGCCAGATTAAACACCCTAATTTATATCTTCACGTAAATTTTTGTAAACAATCAATTTTAAACAAATCTGAATGGACGTGGTTGGAACGCTACCTTCAGTATGTGAGATATTTGGATAGATGCATTGTCATACACAGTGATGCCTCATGATTCGTAGATTAGGTGACAACATGGGGCCTTTGTCAACTAGCATTATCAGTACCAGGGTTAGGGGTTCCACTCCCTTTCTAACTCAACTGGTAGAGCATGGCATTAACAGTACCAGTGTTAGGGGTTCAATTCCCTGTCTAACTCCACTGGTAGAGCATGGCATAATCAGTGCCAGGCTTAGGGGTTCCATTCCCTCTGGGGCCTGACCCACACCATATTGCAACACCGATATGCACTCACGGTGTTGCGAGACGCTTTGGACAGAAGAGTCGACCAAAAGACACATGTTATATATATTTACTATCGAGTGATTTAGCAGATGCTTTTATCCAAAGGGTGAATTCAGAGACATGTCATTAAGGAGCAGGTAGGGGCTCAGGGGACTTCTTGCTAAAGGTTAGACTGCAGACAAGAGGGGGATCGAACCCATTACATTACGACTTCAACAAGCCTACAAAACTATCCTGTCCCCCTGGCATATCTACATAGCCACACAAAACCCATCTGTCAGTCTATCCATATGTCCGTCCGTATTCAGTGAGTCAACAATACAGTAGAGCCGGCCGGCAGATGGACGGACACCTGGAACGTTCTGAGCTCCACGGGCCCGGCTCATTAAGAGTGTGCACGGTGCCGGTGAGACCAGGGAGTGACTGGTGGGGCCCGGGAGCGACTGGTGGGGCCCCGGGAGCGACCTAGCGAAGGAAGGCTGTGGTCTGTACCTTGGCTTTTCATCTGTCACCCCTGGCTACTGGAACCGTGAGCCCGATCTGTTGACGTTATTAATTATATCTGTAACGACGAGGTACCACGGGGCCAGGCGGACATTGTTGGAACATCTGGTCGGAGCGAGAACAGAGGAACCGTAAGGAAGAACACAGGTTAGACTGCTGTGTGTTTGTGTTTGTGTGTGTGTGTGTGTGTGCGTGTGTGTGTGTCTTTGTGTGTTTGTGTGTGTGTGTGTGGGGGGGGGGGGGGTAGAAATGGGTAGTAAGAAGAAGGGAATGTGTGTGCGTGGGACATTTGTTTCTTCCTATGTTTGTGACGATATGTGTGTGTTTGTCTGTGTCTGCGTGTTTATGTCAGTTTTTGTATCTGTGTGTGTGTATTAGTGTGTGTGTGTGTGTGTGTGTGCTTCTGTGTGTGTGTGACTGGGAGAATGTGTCTTTTGGGAGAGACACATGGGGCTGTTGTTTGTATCGTGTATCATTGTGTGTGCATGTGTGTGTGTGTGCATGCGTGTGTTTGTATGTGTTTTCAGATGATGAGATACAGATGGAGACAATACGCGTCTATATCGGGTCCAAACAAAGAGAAAGAAGAGAGAGACAGAGACAGACATAGAGTAAGCAGATGAGTCACATGAGAGGATTCAGCTGACCCCCCCCCCCCCCCCCACACACACACACACACACACACATACAGACAGAACCAAGCCTTTGTTTGTAGAGTTCACATGTGGTCAGTGGGCATAAATTAGCACTTCCTGTCTACAAGGCTGGGAGAGGAAGTTAGCATGAGAGCAAGAGAGTGCAAGTTAGCTTGAGAAGAAAGTGTGTGTATGTGTGTGTCTGTCTGCATTCATCCACTTTATCCAAAGCGACATTGAGTGAATTCAGATACAGTTCATTACGGAGCAGGGAGGGATCTAGGGGCATCTCCGATCAAGGATGCCTCCGGGTTACATTGCGTATCATCGAGAATCAAACTCGGTACCCTTCGTCCGGGAGTCTAATCACTACACCGTCTCCCCCTGAAAAGCCTCTCAGAGATCAGCGCTCAGCGTGCGCGTGCACGTGTGTAGTGTGTAACCACGGAGACTACAACGGTGAAGGAGAAAGAGCATAATGATATTAACGAGAGGCCATTCATCACACGGACTCCTCACTTAAGTTGATGAATAACAGCGATTGGGCACCGAGACCGGAGTGGAATGCACGCCACGGCGCTCCGCCAGGGCTAACCTTTCAGTCCATTAGGCCGCGCGTCTCCGCAGACTGCAGCGGAATGGACTGAGAAGATGCTAACAAGCTACTGGAGATTTGGCGGGAAATGTAGCGGGGGACGGGAAAATTAAAGAGAGTAATTGTTTTTTTCCCCGTTTTTTTAAGACCACTGTGAGGCCGACTACTTTGCCATTGCCCGCTCATCACTTATGCACACACACACACACACACACACACACACACACACACACACACACACACACACACACACACACACACACACAAGCATACTCTGTCACACATGTATGCACCCCCACCACTCACACACACACACACACATACACACACAGAACCATGTCAGCACAAACACAAGCATGAATACAAACAAATACTCTCGTATAGATCCATCCCTAGTCTTCCTTTCTTTCAAAATAATTTCATTAATTACATTAGAATATGTTCATAAGTGAATTAATTGGTCCAATTGTGAACGTCCTCAACTATAAATGGTCAATACACTATAGGGAAAACCAGAAACAGACATATACAGAACACTTTAGGCTTAGTTTAAATTGAAAGGAAAATTAAATGATAAGAAATGTGGCAATTTAAGGCATAGGCAAAAGATGATTAGGACCAGCCTTATCTGGAACTTTTAACTTGTCGAAGCAATTAAGCAGACGCATCATTTATCAATGCAATGCTTCTGTGCATCACAGTTTCCAGATTTAAGGCAATTAACTGTGTTTCTATTCATTCGCTAATTAAAATTACTACAAGTTTATAAAGATGCGTTGCGTCTCATCAGTGGTGTTTATTTGTTTATTTATGTGTCCTGTTTATCAAGTTGAGTATTTCACTAGACAGGGTTTTATGGACTTGAGCTCGCGCCAACTGTATTGAACAAAAGACACTACCGGACAATGCAAAATATAATTAGTAGTGTAAGTTCACGCAGGAAAGAATTAGCAATAGCAACAGCTAATTTAGCAAAGGGTCAGACTGGCAAAGGAAAATGTTTAATGTATAATCAAACTGTTTTTTCATTGTTTTAGTTGTTGAATTGTTTTTATAATCTAGAGGATACGTTATGTTATATTTGTTGAAATGGGGCTATTTAAGACTATAATTGTCTTAAATTGGTATATGGTAATTAATAACCGTAATTATGGATTTGATTTTTTCCTAAAGTTTTGTATAGAATTGTTAGTTTTAGATTTCTATACTTTCTATCACTTGCTATTTCCAATAGTTTTCTATACCTTTCTGTATAGTTTTCTACCTGATGTTCCTTTTTCATAAGTTTCTATAGCGTCCTCATAGTTTTCTATTGCGTCAACATCAGTTTTCTGCTAAAACATTTCCATCATTCCTCCTATCCCAGCAAACATCTAAGGAGCGCTTCATACAAAGCCCTAGGAACCATAACTCAGCTGCAGGTGGGGAAGCTGTTTCCATCCTGGGGCAATATTTCACTACCGGACCATAATAATAGCATGTGGGAAAAATACACCTAAATCACTCCCCTGGTTCCACTGGGAGATACACATGTCTTTGTTCATATATATATATATATATATATATATATATATATATATATATATATAAACACAAAATAATTGCCAGACAAGTGAATTCTTTAGAGAGCCACGGTCGAGACGTTGTTTAATTTTTTATCTGTATTCCCAGGTGCTTTTGTTTTGGTGGTGCGCTTTTACTTTGGAGGGAGACAGCAGGAACAGCAGCATCACTGTCAGCGTATCTAAGAGGTTGAAGGGGGGCCCGTGTACCAAAGGTGATGAGGACTCCAGAAAGCTCTGTAGGAGCAGAATGCACTTACGCTCCTCTTGATCTGCCAATTTCTATCTGTCTGTAACTGTCAGCCTCTCTCTTTCCCTCTCGCTCGCTCTCTCCCTGTCTCTCGCTCATGATCTCTCTTGCTCGCACTCTCTATCCTTCGCGCTCTCTCTTGCTCTCTCTCTTGCTCTCTCTCCTTGTTTTTCATCATGTATGCCAAACGGTCTCTATCAGCATGCACTGTATGTGTATTCATGTGTATGAGTGTGTTTTTGTGTGTGTGTGTGTGTGTGTCTGTCTGCATGTGTGTGTGTGTGTGTGTGTGTGTGTCTACCTCTTCCGAAGCCTCATCTTTCATTTCTCTTTACATTCCCTCCCTTCTTCCCTCCCCTCCCTCCCTCCCTCTCTCCAGGCCATCTGTTTTTTCCCTTTCTCCATCACCAGATCTCGTCCTCCTGTCTCTCTCTCTCTTCTCCATCAATAAGTCAGTCACCCCCTGTTCCCCCTGCCCTCTGGTTCTCTTCCTATGCAGAGCTACAGTGATGTCCTGTGTTGGAGGCTCTGGGCTCTAGGTCTCTTCCCATGCAGAGGTACAGTGATGTCCTGTGTTGGAGGCTCTGGGCTCTAGGTCTCTTCCCATGCAGAGCTACAGTGATCTCCTGTGTTGGAGGCTCTGGGCTCTAGGTCTCTTCCCATGCAGAGCTACAGTGATGGCCTGTGTTGGAGGCTCTGGGCTCTAGGTCTCTTCCCACGCAGAACAGTAGAGGATCTCCTGTACAGTTGAGTGATCTCCTGTGTAGGAGGGCTCTGTGCTCTGAGTGATCCACCGTGAGACGCAGGAGTTCCATCTCAGCCATTAGTCTGATGGGGCCATGTGATGAGAAATGGACCGGGGGAGGGGGGGGGGGGGGGGGGGGGGGGGGGGGAAGGGGGGGGGCTGTTGGAGTGTACATTTGTTTGCGTTTGTGTGTTGGTGTGCGTGTGTGTGTGTGTGCGTGTGTTTGTGTGCAGGTTTATGTGTGTGTGTGTGAGAGTGTGTGTGTGTGTGTTAAGGGGTGTGTGTGGTTGTTCATGTGTGTGTTAAAGTGTATCTGTGCGGCCATAAGGGTATGATGTATGAAGGAACAGTGGTGTGGATGAGAGCGTCCTGCAGGTGTTAGACGTATCAGTATGTTGCCAGCTATGTGTGAAGCGTGCCCATTCGACAGATTACATAAACATTTACCTCCCTGTGTGTTTCTGTCTTCATACATGTGCATATCTACTCCTGCCTGGATATACACGTGTTGGTATGCACTGTATGTGTGTGCATGTGTGTATGTGTATGTGTGCTTGTTTGTGTCTATATCCAAATGCCTTTCTATGCACGGCTGTGTTTGTGTGTGTGTGTGTGTGAGTGTGAGTGTGTCTACATCCAAAAACATTTCTTTGCACATCTCTGTGTGTGTGTGTGTGTGTGTGTGAGTGTGTCTACATCCAAAAACATTTCTATGCACATCTGTGTGTGTGTGTGTGTGTGTGTGTGTGTGTGTGTGTGGGGGGGGGGGGGGGGGGGGTGTCTACATACACATCAATTTATACGCATCCCTGTGTGTGTGTGTGTGTGTGTGTGTCTTTGTGCACGTATACATGCTCATGCACGTCAGAGTGTGATTCCGTGGGAAAGAGCAGAGCAGAGGCGATGACACATGTCTGGCCTGAGTCGCACTGGGACCTTAGTGTGTGTGTGTGTGTGTGTGTGTGTGTGTGTGTGTGTGTGTGTGTGTGTGTGTGTGTGTGTGTGAGTGTGTGAGTGTGTGAGTGTCCCGGCGGTGGATTGGCGATGGGGGGTTGGCTGAAGCTCCGCCCCCCGCTCTGTCCTCACCTCTCCCTCATTCATCACACCTCACGGCCAAGGAATCTTCCCCTCCGTGTCCAGACTCATCCACCTGCCCATAACTCATCCCCCTGACAGCCCTGCTGAATGTGTGTGTGCGTGTGTGTGTGTGTGTGAGTGTACATGTGTGTTTGTGTGTGTGTGTGTGTGTGTGGGTGGAAGTGTGTACGCTTGTCTGAATAGTAAACGCATATACAAATATGTTAAATAAATTTATAAATCAATGCCACTGTAGATGTTTGCACACTGTGAAATATAACAAACACACTGGCGCGCACACAAACACATGAATGCACATATACATACACACACACACACACACACACACACACACTACAGCAAACAAACACACAAGCAGACCTGTTGTGTGTGTGCGCCAATGGAAGCACACACATGGCGTGGAGCAACGGCATCCATCTTTGAAGGCCGGCGAAGGAGAGAGGAATGGGGAATGGGGAGGGGGTGCGATGGGCTTGGGTAGGGTGGTTGACGTACGGATCAGAACCGTCGACAGGACCGGCGCCGCTCTCCGATGGAAAAGTATCAGCGTTACAGCTGAACGTGACAGGACAGGTGTACTGGGGCCTGCTGGAGGCGGAGGTGGTGGTGGTGGTGTTAGTGAATGGGGTGGGGGGTCCATGGGCAGGGGGTTGGATGGAGGTAGAGGGGGTGGGGGTAATGTAAACATCCAGGAATGCGATCCGCAGCAAAGTGACTGATTTAGAGAAGAGGCTTGCAAAAGGTTGGAGGTCGCCTGGCACCCCCCCCCCCCCCCCCCCCACCCCCCAACACACACACACACACACACACACACACACCTCACACCCCTCTTCCCCACCCTTCAACAAAAGAGAAGTGAACATTATCCACCATGACAATCAAATCCCTGGCGGTCGGGACGCTGCTCGATTCACGCGATTGCCAAAGTCATGTCAGGTTTCAGGGCGACTGATGGGTGCTCTTAGCGCAGCCTGGTGATTAATGTACTCACGGTCTGTTAACTCCCACTGCATGAAGGAGTCCTCCCCTTTACACTTAAAAAAAATCGGAGGCCAAAACGGCATTCGTTAGCATACTGCTTCGCAAATGCAACCACTGAACGAGAGGAAAGATTGCGGCTGATTCGGCGAGAGTTTTACTCCGATGTGTTGCCTCGGGAATGACTTTTAATATCTCCACGTAGGGTAGAATATAGACAGACGATGCTAGGCCTGCATTATTTGCCAGGTTGTGTTCTATTGTTTCGAAGAAAATTGAGAAAAGTCTGAGGAGTCATCATTCCTTCATAGAAAAGTAAATAAATTATCAAAATGATTTCATTTCTATTTCATTCTGTCGTGCCAAGAACAGCACTGGCACACATAACTTCAGCTATTCCTCAACTTAATTAGAATGTATTGCTAGGTATCAGTTTAAATAATTATACAGGAAACCAATTCGTTGAAGTTGAAACACTGGCATTGTAATGCATGCAACTGCCTGCCCTTCCAACATACACAACCGCAGACACAGATGTCAACACACACAAACACACACACACACACAGACACACAGACACACATACGCACACAATCACACACACACACAGACAGACACACACACACATAAACACAGACACACACACACACACACACACACACACACACACATGCAAACACGCACAAAGAAACATACACAAGCATACACATAGATTCAAACACACACACACGGATGCAAACACACACAGAGACGTGCAGCCTGAATGCAGGCGGCGCTGCGCTATATAAATGGTTGGCGGGGGCTTGCGTGTTTGATAAATCTCAGCAACCTGCTGGCTCATCTGTTTGGCCTGACGGAGCGAAAGGGCAGAGGGATTAGCCGCTTATTAAGTAGCGAAGCAGCACTCTTATATCACCCCGCGCCGCTCTGAGAAACGGTCTCCCCATTGCCCATGGCAGCAACACTTTGTTTTTTGACCTAGACTTCATGAACCACGGGGAAAATAAACCCCCCAAAAACACAAGCCAGGGAGGGGAAGGAGGGGATGTTGGCTCGGAGAGTTGCAGCAACCCAAACAAAAGATTAAGAAGGAAGTGGGCAAGGTTAGGGTGACATTTTGGAGAGGAGGGCATGGAACAGCTGCTTCGACTGATTTAAGGTTTGCAGTCTTGAAGTTGGGATTGAGAATATACTCTTCTGTAGGTGAATCAGGAAGTACCATATTAGAGGTCCTTTAAAACATGAGCGTGATGTTTTACTCACAGAAAATACTGATAACTACACAACCAAGACCAAAATCAAAAGAAAAGTTGAAAACAAGAAACAAGGCTTGTAGGTTTGATTAATTGTTATCTTTTTGTCATCAAGTGAGTTTAGTACATTAAAACAAAGTTAGATAATTAGTGAAGTTTTCTTAGTGCGATAGCAAAAAGAGTAAATGGAAGAGCGGCTCCCTTAAGACAGATGGGTGTACAGAACGTTGTGGGTTTTATGGTATCAGACTTCCTCATTCTAGAGTCACAAGAACAGACATTGAAAACAACATGTGACTCCTGAAGACTAAGAGTCTACAACACCCTGACCCAGGGAACACTTGATGTGTAGAGAGAGTCTGTCTGCCTGTCTGGTCCCATGCAGAGCTGAACTGTTGTTTTTCTGCAGGACTTCCCGCAGTCAGGACAGCAGGTCACTCCCCCCCCCCCCCCCCCCCCCCCCATGAACCCTAACTCACATCTGGAGAACAAGTCAGCTCTCAGGTAACCTCCCCTCCCCCCCCAGAAAGATACTTACCCTACAGAAGACCCCTGTGTGTGTGTGTGTGTGTGTGTGTGTGTGTGTGTGTGTGTGTGTGTGTGTGTGTGTGTTGTTTGTGTGCATCTCTACTGTATGATGTATGATCGTCTGTGTATGGGTGTGTGTGTGTGTGTGGGTGTTGGATGTGGATATGTGTGAGTGTGTGTGTGTGTGTGTGTTAGTGTACGTGTGTGTGTCTGTGGGGGGATGTGTATGTGTGAGTGTATCTGTGTGTGTGTGCGTTTGTGTGTGTGTGTGTGTGGAATGTGTATGTATAAGTGTATCTGTGTGTGTGTTTGTGTGTGTGTGTGTGTGTGTGTGTGTGTGAGTGTTACTGTACCGGTGTGTTTATGTGTGTATGTGTGTATGTGTGTTTATCTGTGTATGTCTGCGTGAGAGTGTATATGCCTGTGTGTCTCTATGTGTGTTTGTGTACGTTGGTGTGTGTGTGTGTAAGGTTTATGTGTGTTTATCTGTATGTGTCTGTGTGAGAGTGTATATGCCTGTGTCTCTGTGTGTGTTAGTGTACGTTGGTGTGTGAGTGCCTGTGTGTCTCTGTGTGTAGTGTAGTGTAGTGTAACGTGTTCCGGGTTTCAATTGGGTTTGATGGCGCAAGATCTATTAAAAGTCTTTACTGGCTGTCATACAGACACAGAGGTAGGTGAAGGGTACCATATTAATATTTTGCCTTTCACTATAAATGCCAGCCAAGCAGGTGGTGGTGAACGAGAGACACAATGCTGCTCTCAGTCCATAGCGAGTTATGTCCGAACTCCTCAGCTTTACGACCAAGTGGCCGTTCAGAGGGCATCTCACTTCCCTATTATGACATATTTGTGAGTAAAACTGGATTTTAGCACGACACGTCGCAGGAAAGTTATTTTTTAAAGTGACAAATCATGCTTGCCAGCTGTGTGCATTAGCCCGTGGAAAGAGGGTGCAGAAACCTTTTTAACATTCTATTGAAATCGTACGCCTGTTTGCTTATGACGTACAGCGACTACGACTGAAGTTCCCTCGCTATATATAAAAGGTTACTCCATCCTATTCTACACTTTGTTGAGGTGACTCATATATATGCCCCCGTGCCCCTGTGTATAGGGGGTGGGGGATAATTTTGAGGCGTTATTAATGACATCCATACTAAAGTACTTATTATGGAGACAATGTCACCCTCACCTCCAAATACAATTATCCTGGAAGCTAAGACGGTTCAAGGTAAATTTCTTATGACATGACAAATGTAAGCTAAATTGTTCCATGTTAAGTAAAGGGAGTGCCACTGCCTCTCCAAATATAAGTAAATACAGGAGTAAATACAGCATATGTATACAGTTCTCCGGTGATTTGCAACCTAAGCACGCTGTCAGAAACCATTACACTCTCTTACGCTTAAGTTTCATTTAATTACATTTAGTTTTATCTGACTCATTGAATTGCTATGGGGCTTTAGCTTTTTCTGCATCAACTGCCAAATAGAAAGAGAGAGAGAGAGAGAGAGAGAGAGAGAGAGAGAGAGGCAACAATGGCTCTTTGTATCTAAGGACCCATCCGAGTCATGAGTAATTTCCCATTGTCCTGACCGAGCTTGAAGGAAGCCAGGAAGGCCTAGTAACACAACACACCCGACAGCTAGGCTAATTACCCCGTCAAGACATCTCCAAGATCCTGATTGTGCAAAGAGTTCAACGCTAGGTTAAGCCCACACAATGGATGACCACGTTCAAGTTTAAACAGATCCCAGACTCTCGAGCTTGCGAAGCAGGAGAATACGCTGTTGTCATCTCATCTCGTTTGATTTTGCAGAGGGCTGATTGTCTGTATGTTCAGACATGTACATTACTGCAACTGTATCTCCTCTCTCCGTGTTCGGTTAACTTCTAAAACACAACCAGTCTCTGCTTGCCGTTTGAAGACTAAATGTTTGTATGTGTGTGTGTGTGTGTGTGTGTGTGTGTGTGTGTGCATGTGTGTGTGCATGCTTCGTGTGTGTGTGTGTGTTCACCTTGACAGGCCTGCGATGCAGCTCTATCGCTGAGTTCTCCCGCGTATGTCTTGAAGATGGATGTAACAAGAATAAAAAAATCCCTCTCTCCTTCTGAATGTGTGTGTCTCTCTCTCTCTCACTCTCTCTATCTTTCTCTCACTCTCGATCTATCGTGTTTCTTTTGAAGCAGAGAGGTGTGTGTGTGTGTGCTCTGCTTGAAAGCCATGCAGGGTGAGTCGCACAACATCAGAAGCGCAACACGCAGCTCTATGGTGTGTGCTGACAAGGAGAAACTGTGACATCAGTACTGTCCCTCTGATGCAGAGGGAGAGAGATAAAGAGACGGACAGATGTGGAGAGAGATGGAGAGATACAGACAGAGAGCGAGTGAAAAAAAGAAAAAGTGGGTGAGCGATATAGCGGGATATTTAGAGAGAGAGGAGGAGGGAGAAAGAGAAGAGAAGAGAGAGATCGAGAAATGCAGAGAGAGACAGATACAAAGGGTGAGAGATGGGGAGTGAGATAGAGAGTGAGAGAACAGAAATAGGGAAATTGGAAGGTAAAGAGAAAGAGAGAGAGCGGCTAATGGAGAGGTAGTTGGAGAGTGAAGGGGTGAAATAGATGCAGAGAGAGTCCAGGGAGAATGGGAATCTTCCCGAGAGGCCGAGAGATAAGGATAGAGCACGAGATCAAGGAAGAGGAAAAGAGAGAATGAGGGAGATCGAGAGAGAAAGATAGAGTGATAAACCGAATTAGTGAGAAAGAGAAAAAGAGAGGGGGAGAGAGAGAGAGCAAGTGAGAGGGAAGGTTTGAGAAAGAAAAGGACAGACCAAATGACCAAAAGAGAAAAAGAGCGAGAGAGAGAGAGAGAGAGAGCGAGAGAGAGAGAGAGAGAGAGAGAGAGAGAGAGAGAGAGAGAGAGAGAGAGAGAGAGAGAGAGAGAGAGAGAGAGAGAGAGAGGTACACATCAAAAGCTCAGGTGGGGAGGTAGAAACATAGGGGTCGGAGCGAGACATGAGAGGGGGGCCAGGGGAGGACGGGTGAGGGAGAGGGAGGGAGGGAATTCACATCCCCTGAGATGAAAGAGGCCAGGCATCGCCATTACCAAAACAAGGATGCAGTGTCGCCAAAGCAACAATATCTCTCTCACCTGCATCCATCTGCCCTTCAAACACACACACACACACACACACACACACTTTCTTCATCTCTGATGTACAAAGCACCTCTGACACAATGTGTATGTAGGTCGCGCAGACAGACTTGTGAGGTCCCCACTCTGGGTATAGGGGCCTGTGTGTGCGTTTGTGTGTTTGTGTGTGTGTGTGTGTGTGTGTGTGTGTGTGTATGAGAAACTGCTGCCGCCATTGAGTTGCAAGTGTGTGTGTGTCTGCGTGTTTGTGTGTGTGTGTTCTTTCCTGAATAAAGCATGGTGGTTCACATACTTTGGTGTTTTGATCGAGTATTGTTGTCGTGTTGTTATTTTTTTAAGACACCCCCCACTACCATCCTCTCTCCCTTTCTTTCTCTTTTTTCGTTATATTTTCTCCTAGTCTCTCTCTCTTTTGCTCTCTCTCTCTCTCTCTCTCTCTTTTGCTCTCTCTCTCTCTCTCTCTCTCTCTCTCTCTCTCTCCTCTCTCTCTCTCTCTCTCTCCTAAGCCTTTGAGGCCCGACAAGAGGACAAAGGCATCCATCACAGAGGCAGGATCGGCTTAGAGGTCCATGTACCCCTGGTTCTGATCCCGGCACATTGTCAGGTCCGCCTCGCTATATAACACACCAATCCCCCCTCAACACACACACACACACACACACACACACACACACACACACACACACACACACACACACACACACACACACACACACACACACACACACACACCAGTCTCTGTTTCTTCTACCTTCTTAGCTGTTATCTCCATCACAGCAGCCTGCTCCTACAGCTCTACCTATCACAGCCAAGTTCAGTTCCTCCACATCCACTTTTATTCTTCAAAATAAAAGACGGTGACAAAAATTAACTAATGGATTCTTTGATTTTTTTGGGGGTGCGAATGTTTTCTTTTGTTGCCTGTTTGCTATTTTGCGTTGGTGTGGTTGTTATTAGTAGTAACAGTGACGGATGTGGCATCGCCATTTGTGACTAATTACTGTTTAATTGTTTAGCAGTTTATTCAAGCTGAGTTACAGCGAATTCTAAAACATTTATATAAGGAGCAGGTAAGGGTTAATAGGCATCTTGCTCTAGGATGCCTACAGACTGGGAATCAATCCTCATCTCAATTAATTGATTCATCTCAAGGAGCATCATTGGAGCCATCAAAAACTCCATCACAAGGGGGAGAAAAAAAGTATTGGAGTTAGGAAATCCGGGGTTCAGATCTACAGATCAATGAATAAAATATGACAGAGGAGAACATAAAGGTCTTCTTTTCAAAGCTCAGACAGCCATGCAGGAGAACATGGAGAACATATAACTCTGGTTCTCTCTTCAGGCGTGGATACCTCTGAGATATCCAGAGGTTACTGGCTAAAGAAGCTGAGTTGGTGAATAAGAGATGATGCGGGAGCGTTATTTAACGGATCAGCCCTACTCGACGGAACAGAGGCGAGTGGGTAGTGCGGGGCCCAGACACGTGCAGACGGGCCAGAACTATCAGCAAAGAGGAAGGGTTTGTGGGAGATGTGGAAGTTTCACTGTGCAGTTTCTGTCTTTTGACAGTTCGAAGCAAGGGGAAAGTTCAGGGATGATTACAGCTCGCGAGAAAAACACAAAATCACACCCCCAAAAAAAACTAAATACACAAACACTGGTTGAAAGATGCACTAAGATTAGCATCTGCTGGTTTTTTGTAATGTTTTCTTTTTTTTTTCTATAGAGGAACTTTTCCTTTAAGATACAGCCTTGGTATTTAGCAGGGGAAAAAAATTAAACACGGCTCCCAAAAAAAACACAGAAGAGAATGAACTTTAATGAGCAGTAAAACTTTATGAAAAGTGAATTCCTGGTGAATGTGGAACACTGCTGTGTGTTAAGTTTAATGAGCAGATAAACTTTGGAAGACTGACCAAATGCTGATTGGGGGAGGTGTGGTCAATTGGTGACCATGTTATTGACTAGATTGGTGCCTATATAAAGCACTTTGAATGGCATTCGTGTTTGAAGGGTGCTTGATGAAAAAAAGTGTGCCTTGCCGTTGCATGAGAAGGTGCTGGAATATGAAAGGTGGGCGAGAAAGGGAACTGGACCTCCTCACTGGGACAGCACCCAACGGTCAGACATCACATCTCAACGGTCAAGTCAGTTGGTTTGCCATTATCTGGCTTGCACTACCCCACACTCACTTCCTCTCTTACACACACACACACACACACACACACACACACACACACACACACACACACACACACACACACAACACACACACACACACACACACACACCGGCACACACAAACACACACACACACACACACACACACACACACACACACACACACAGACGCACACACACACACACACAAACATATCCATACACATGTAATGTATTCTGTTGTGGTTAACAGTTCCACATGGAGAATGAGAGAGAACTTGTTACAGTTGTAACTTGTTCAGTTCATCAGTCATTCAGTGTTCATCTATGATCAGGTTCAATATGAACACACTCTGATACTCTGACAAATATCAGGCCTGTGTAAGCTCTCTTAAAACAGGCTGCTATACTCAACAAACCAGGGAACAGGTACTCCATGTTCCCAGGTAGAGTTTTAATTGCCCGGGACCGGCTGGAGTAACAGCTGCTAGATATGTGAATTCACCCCCCCCCCCCCCGCCCCATTTATTTACCCTGTCTGATGTGCATATACACACACAGGCCTCTCGTCTTTGGCAGTATAGTTTGTGTATCTCTGGATGTAGTCTTCAATTATGAACATACTGGGGAGAGGCCTGACTGCGCTCCAAACCAGGAGAAATGTTCAGCTTGCAACTGAGACGGTTTTTTGTTTAAAACTGCATATGTTACCCACTGTTTTGGCTTCGTTGGCTCAGTTTTCCCGGGTACATTTCACAAAAACATAGTGCGGACGTGTGTTTGGGTTTGGGGGAAACTCAAGGTGACAAAAATGAATACATGTTTTCCTTTGTTTTTTTTTGTTTTTTGATTCATTGTAACTAATTTATATTTATTGCTAGGGGTACGCGACTGAACATGTCAAGAAGATAGATGATAAGGAGAATTCAGCCCCCTGGCGCAGAAAAACAAGAGAATAAACACCAAGCCCCGTGCGTTTCTAGCAAATGTATTTGTGGAAACTTTCCAAGTTCATTTCGAAATGTATTTTGGAATCTTGTAATAGAGTGAGGGGGGTTAGGGGGTAATGAGGTATTCTGGTTATTTTCAACAATGTATTATATCGGCGTGTGTGTGTCTATGTGTGTGTGTGTGTGCGTGCGTGCGTGTGTGCGTGCATGGGTGCGTGTTTGTGCGTGCGTGCATATGTCTCTGACAGGCCTTCGTCTGAACCTGCTTATTGTGTTTCAATGTCGTTTTGTAGGAATGTTCGTAAGAATGTGGAGTACATCAATGAATATTACCTACAGACAGAGAGATTGGGAAAGGGTGAATAAGCAAATAAGTATTTCATGAGGTGGGTGGACACCATGATTAGTCTGTTAGGAAAGAAAGAGATTTCAGTGAGGACCTTGATCTTGATGTTAAGACTATATCCTTGGAGATTGCTCTAAAATGATATTTTTTAGGGTTAGGGTTATAAAAGGATATAAAAACATATATATATATATATATATACTGTATATGTATATATATAGTTATATATATATAATGTAATGTATATAAATAATGTCAAGTCATATGAAAATTTATGGAGATCCTTATTTCATTAACATTCATTTGATGAAAAATGTGTAGGCTTAACAATAAAAAACATTTTTAATATAAAAACCTTCACCCTTACATCATAGTAGTAACTCAGCAACACACTACAATACAAATAAAGCAGACAACTAACAACTAGGATTAAAAACAATTAAGGAAGAAGAAATAAAGTGTGTTTATTGCTCCAGAAATACCCAGTAATAGCCATCTTTAAACCAGGGCCCACACCCTGAGCATGTAATTTTAACCATGCATGTGTGGCCGCGACCTGTGCTAGCCAAAACCTTGTTTACGAGAGTTGCGCCCACACAGACGCTCCTTCTGTAATTCACAGTGTTGAATTATATAAACTATTGATAATGCAGAGAGAAAATCACCTTACACTTAACAAAGATGGGGGCGGAAACAACTTAGGGCAAGTGGAACTAAGGCTATATGTATGAAAACCAAAATAAGCAGCTTGCGGGGAAGCTAATGGAGCCCTGCAATAAACAAAATTACAGATCAGCCCGGTGGAGTGTTACGATTATGTAACCCACGGCAACGCCGATTTTACTGTTCATCTACTACAGGCGGCAAAGATGCGAGAGGAAAAGTTAAAGGGCTGAGCTCAGAGTCCCAGCAGAACGACTATGACACACACACACACACACACACACACACACACACACACACACACACACATATACACACACATAAAAACACACACACACACACATGTGCGCACACATTCACACATACTGATGTACCACTTACTCACTGTGTCTGTGTGTGCGCTCGTTTGGGTGTGTGTAAGTATATATTTGTGTGTGTGTGTGTGTGTGTGTGTGTGTGTGTGTGTGCGTGCATGTCATACATATGCTCTTTAGGGCATGTCTACATACATGTCTGAACACATGTGTGGTAGAATGATAACACGTGGACAGAAATATACGCGCACACACACACACACACACACATACACACACACACACTGTTGGTGTGAACAACAATATATATGTCAGTGCTGATGTCCAAACATGAAGAGTTGCAGAGCTCCTTCCCATGGTTCCCTGGGGGAGGCTTGCTGTTAATGAACCAGAGGAAACGACAGGGTGGGGTGGAGAGAGAGGGAGAGAGATAGGGAGAGGGAAAGAGAGAGAGAGAGAGTAAGAGAGAGAAGGAGAGAGAAAGAATAGAGAGGGTGGAGAGAGAGAGAGGGAGAGACAGAGAGAGACAGAGATAGGTAGAGAGACGAGGGGGAGTAAGAGAGCAGGGCAGAGAGAGTGATAAAAACAGAGTGAGACAGACTGATAGAAAGAGAGACACCTTAAGTGAGTGGAAGAGGGAGAAAGAGAGAGCGTGAGTGAAACTGAGTGTGTCAAATAGAGTGAGACAGAGAGAGTGAGAAAGAGAGGGAGGGTGTAAAGGAGCATTATGATACAGAACAGATCTGTATATTAACAGGACATTCTAGCACACTGATACAGAGGGAAAATACAGAACATGTTCTCATCTGTTGGACATGGAAAATATCCCAGAACTGATCTGAAAATCCACTGCGGAAGCAGGAGAAGCTCAACGCGGAAATAAAAGAACAAACAAACACAAACACAAACAACTACCAACATAACCACAGGTTTCAAAACGTGTCGTGTCACGATCTTTCAAAAATGGGCCCTCCCTCATCACAGTTCACAGTTACAGTCCCAAAGGGCCTCACAGGCCAACATTCAGATAGGATATGACAGCTACCCCCCCCCCCCCCCGCCCACCGACACACACACACACACACAGACGCACACAACCCCCTTAACCCTCAGCCCTGAAATAGGCGAGGAGAAAACCCCTGAAAACCTCCAGTGGGGGAAATGAATAAACCCATAGGTGGAACTCATCTGAGCGATCTCTTTCCCAGAGTGAAAAGAGCAAATATAATAAATAATACCTCCAAATGGAGGTAAAGTGAACGAGACAAACAAACATGGAACACTGGCCATCTCGTGAGCGGTTTAGTGGCCGTCTGCCATTAATGCATGATGGTGGTCTCTCTCTCTCTCTCTCTCTCTCTTTCTTCTCTCACTCTAAGTTTATATATATCATGCTGCGCTTGACAGCTAACTCCCCTGAAGCTATCAAAATCAACATGGAGGAACCTTCACCTATTTACCTCTTTCTGGATCTCCTCCAAAACCAGCCGTCTGCCAGGTCTTATTTTCCCTCCTGTCAGACAGGCATCACCAGCCTGTCATGTTCATAAGCACACCGCGTGTTGTACTTGCAATGGTTTTAATAATCAAGTCAATTTAACCTTAACAGTTTTTCCTTTTTGGGGGAATAACCATACTGGTTGGTGAATCCTCGTTAATCAGGGATCAAAACGTGGGTTCAGGGTCTTATGTTTACATAATCAGCCAAACACGCGAGAAGCCAGGAGAAAAGGTGATCTGGCCTCGGGCTCCTTCTGTGACAGGCCCGCGCTCTCACTGATATCAGAATACATGAGCTTGTCCCTAGCCAGCGCCCGGGGGCTAAGCGCTAGACCCGGTCACCAGGATACTTGTGTGAAACATAATACAACAGCCAATAAATTTTTAACCCAAGTGTTGGCCTTTCAACTTTAAAGCATGAATGTAAAACGAAGCCACTTGTCAGGAAAACCCCGTTTAGCACTTGTGTGGATGTGGTGTGTGCGTTTGTGTTTGTGTTTTGCGGTGTATATGTGTTTGGGGTGTCTGTGTGTTTGGGGTGTGTATGTGTGTGGTGTGTGTGTGTGTGTGTGTGTGTGTTTTTGGGGTGTGTATTATTTTGTGTGTGTGTGTGTGTATGTTTGTGTGCGTGCCGTGCACACATGTTCTTGTGTGTGTGTGTGTGTATGTGTGGGCGTGTGGGGTAGAGTCAATCAAGTGGCATGTCAAAGATCAGGCCTGGGAAGTTGCACGTCCACAAACGTGCACAAACTGCTGGTCCTTCTCCCATTAAGCTACTTGGATAAGTGGGTCAGTGTGAGACATTGTCCCTCCTCTGGGTTCCCCTATCCATCACTTGAACAAACAGGCTCTGATTCTACTCAGTTCTGTAGGACTAGGAACGTGTTGTTGAAGATGAATGGTGGATATCAAATCACTTAATAGTCACGTGATCCATGGGACTGTTTTTAGAAAGGATTTTTGGGATACTTGTATTGGACTGTGTCCTTGGACTGGGAGTGGTTGCATGGAAGCTAATTCCCCATTGTGTTCCACAAGGTTCTTTTTTAGCAATTGGGAGCACAGGCTGATCAAGGTATATGTTATTCTGTGTGCTGCAGTCGGGGGATGATATGGTTGGGAAATGGTAATGAACATCTGAAAAAATGCAGACCAGTTGGAAAGTTTAAAATTGATGGTGTATGTATAAGGAATAACAGTAGCTCCTTTGATCTGTTTAATTACAACTCATACATCACATTTCATTTCCATTTTTACATGTCATTGATTTAGGGCAGCATAGTGCTCATCATCATTAATAATCATAATCATAACACTCACAATATAGGTTTACAACATTGGTTTACATTGTCCAGCTCGCTAATGGGTCGGATTGACCTAGAGATATTGATAATTAAATGTGACACTGATTTAAGCTTGTGTAAAGAAAACGCAATGCACTAGATCCAGCTAAACCCAGCAGGCTACTGGGCCCACTGCCATGCTCTGCCACGGCAGCTGAGCCGCCATTTTGGATCCTGATGCATCCAACAGCTGGCACCACATTTAGAGCCAGGCGTAGGAGGAAAGAAGAGGCGGAGGAGGAGGTGAAAAGGGAGGTGTTGGGAAGTGGTGGGGTGCCGCTCTGTCCATCACCGCGTGGAAAACTCGGCGTGCACGGCTGCAGAGCATGTCCGACACGCAGGCACGCCGCCAGATGACAAAACATTGTTTGAGGAGTGGAGCAGACATAACAACAGCATGCATTGGAGTCCATGCATGCGCTGGCGTGAGGCCGCGCGGCTGCAGGACCGCCCCCGGTTGGCTCTGTCGTCTTTTTATAGCGAGAGCCATGAGGACATTGTGTTGAAATGGGGCCATATGTCGCAATGGCTTTGACAGTTGGCTCTCTTTCAGCGATGTCTTTGTCCTGCCTTGGCCAGGTATATGTGTGTGTGCGTGTGCGCGTGTGTGTGTGTGTGCGTGCGCCCGAGATATGATGAGATAATCTACAGGGTTGGAATTTTTGTTACATGATCTGCTGCTCTAATGTTGCGGGAGGGAAAAGAGTAAATGTTGAACAGCATTCCTTTCTGGTCGTTTCGATTCCTAGGGTGTGTTTGACCAGGAATCTGCCATAGCGGTGTCAGGTATTGGGGAGCCCTGTGTGAATCTCTAGAAACACATGAGTGAGAGACACTCATACAAAGAGCTAGGGGGCAGAGAGAGAGAGAGAGAGAGAGAGAGAGAGAGAGAGAGAGAGAGAGAGAGAGAGAGAGAGAGAGAGAGAGAGAGAGAGAGAAATAGAGAGAATGCAAGAGAGAGAAAGATTTAATGTTTTCAAAGATCTATTTTGACTTCCCACCAGCCAAATGTTCAGAGCTTATTCAGTATTAAAAGAAAAGTTAACTTTATACAATGCTACCATTGCTCATGCCCAAGTCATGCTAACACATTACACTTGGGTCCTGATGGAAAATGCTAGCTAACCTCACAAAATATCAATTCTAACAACAACATTCTCTTTAACTGTTTCTCTCTCTGTCTTTAAAGTTGTTGGCCAACCTACGTGAAGTGTGGGTGTCATTTCTTTGCCCTCCTGTTCTATATATACAGGGCACTAAACTGTGCGTGTGTGTTTGTGTGTGTGTGCGTGCCGTACTGTATGTGGGTTTGAGCGAGAGTCTGAGAAAGCACTTTTGGGATTAGTCTCATAGGTTGGAATGCCGTTTATGGACTTTGCCAAGTACGATGTTCCTTATTTAAAGCCAAAAGGTTCTATTTTTTGTGTTCTCCACTCCATAAAGCTGCCTTTTGGCCTATCAAGGTGGTCTTTTGAAAATGTTTAATGGGCAGTAACGTTTCTTTTTCATTTCTTTTGTGTTCTTGCAACAGCGGTTTACGTCTTGATGTCCCTCCAAGCACAGTATTGTTGTTTAGCATTTTCCCATCGGTGGAATTATTATGATGACGTTAAACTTGAGACCACCTGAATTATAGTACAGTGTCTGTTTTGGAGACATTTTTGTAGGACAATAACTGCTGGGAATGGTGGACCATCTGTCTGACTCTAAACTGGTAAACGGCACACAATGGCCCTAAAGCCTTTTCCCAAAGCCCAACAACACTTTGTGATAAAACGGTGAAGACAAAAGGCCTCACTGTATTAATGTTCTTTTACAGTTGACAAAGCTTTTTTTTCTTTTTTTTTTTTAGGAAGGATCTGTTTTTGTTGGTACTTTCATATCTCAATGTCAGGTCACAGAGACATACTTGAAAATGTTAACCATTTTCCAAGTTGTTAAGAATCTGTCTACGCGGGACCAAGGTCATGCTGTTCGTCCATCACGGTACGACTGCACGCCCGTCATGCCATTCAGGCAGGACAGAATTCCACTCTCAGTGATGTATTGTTTTTCTTTCTGTGATATTCACTCACTATATATTTGAGTTTCTTGCACAACTCCACTGATAAAAAAGTAACCATCTTCGTTGCTATCACATTTGGTGAAAGAAATATTTAAAGAAAGGTTTGGATGTTTTCTTTTTTTTGACTCTTCTCAATTATAAATGCCCTCGGTAGAGAATGCATTTAAAATTGATTTGATTGGCTGGCTGGCTTGTTCAGTTGGTTGATTGACTGATGATGGATGGATGTTTCCACTGATGACACAAAGAAACGTCCATTTGGTTTATGTTCCACTTGTGCTTCTGTGCGGAGAGCGAGTGAGACGAACAGCGGTGGCCACATCTGTATTTGACACACTGCATTCCTTCGCCGCTGCCCCTGGCTCTGCTTTATGAATATTTCAGTGACTTAAAATGGCTGTAATCCTAGCAGGGAAGTGCTGGCACAGAACGCCACTCTGCAGGTGGTGGAGCTCAAACCCAGCCGCTACGTCCGGGACACAAACAGTGTCTAGACGCTACGGTGCCAGGGTTCTCCAGTAGTGTATTTTCTACCACAAGGTGGGGGGTAGGGTGCTAATGTAATAGCAGCTAGAGCGGGTGACTCCTGGTCTAAAAGCTAACCTGGTTCGATCCCCCAGTATGTGCAGCCTAGTTGTACAAAGATTTATAGATATCAATTCACTGTGAGTTGGAAAAAGGTGTTTGGTAGAGTCCACTGAGTAGGCTGGTATCTTGATCTATCCCATCATGCATCTGGGTGGATACACCCGTGTGATGTCCCCATAGGGTAGATCATTTTAAATAGCTTGTAATGTCTAATCAGCATCGCATCTGGAGGTAAAAATAGCGATCCTTTAAAAAATGTTCCCCCCCTGTAGAGCCAAAATGTGAACAGATCAATTTATATAATACAGGTAATTAGCCATCTTACGGCAACGGAAAAGGTTCCCCATGGTTCTGTGAGAAATAAAGACTGATAAAATAAAGATGCTTTATTTGTTGCCTTGGCTCATAGCCCAGGGCTGTTGGTGGGCTTTTTTAGATAGGACGCAGCTGCAACGCTTTAACACTCAATTTACAAAATGTTATCGAATAATTTAGTCGATTTGGAAGAACAATCAGACTGGAATGAAAGTGATTGGTGAGCACAGTGCTGGTGTTCTTCGTCAAACGATTGGTGAGCACAGTGCTGGTGTTCTTCGTCAAACAGATTTGTGTCCAAGAACACAATACAACACACAGATGAATTATAATAACATGACATGGAAAAAGGCCTGTGCAGGATTATTTAAATATGGATATATTTTTATATTCACACAGTTTATTCACACACTTGCCAGACTTAATTTCATGTTTTAACAGTGTTAAAAAAAAGTATTTTGGGTTGAAGAATTTATTCTGATTCACACAATTACATTTGTTAGAATTTTTACAATTTATTTCATACAACAATTTGAGATGCTTTTTTTTTTTATTAAAAGACTAGACTGACGGTTTAGGATTCATATTTTTCAAAGGATACTTACAATTTACAGTGGTCCAAAGTCATACCCTTAACAGTATCATCATATGTCATACTTGCATACCACACATGCAGTACAGTCAACACCCTAGCGGTATTGTGACCTTTAGAAAGTTCATCATAGGGTCAACCACAAGGTCTGAGTCAACAGCCTCCTCTCGCATGACTCACACTTGACAATAAGCACATCGTATTCTGCAACAATGCGCTAGCATTTAGCCTAGCACGCGCACTGCCTCCAACCGTTATGATATAAATAAAACACTTTAGCATAAATTGGGGATGAGCTAACTTATGCTAGCCCATCGGCAGTAGGCCTGTTTCATGAAAGAGACGAGAGAAGAAGGGGAGGAAGAGAAAGGGGGAACTCGGCAGTATTCTGTCTCGTATGTATTCCTGTTACCGTCTGAACAGGATTAACAAATGGCGGTACAGAGAGAGAGAGAGAGAGAGAGAGAGAGAGAGAGAGAGAGAGAGAGAGAGAAAGGCGTAGCAGTGGTCCCTGAATCTGTTAGGAAGTATTCTAACAATAGCTACAAAAGAGAAGTGAATACCACTGTTATACCACTGTTTTCTGGTGTCTTTCAACTCCTCTACCCCACTGTGCATCTTATCGCTGAGTAACTCTCTTGTGCTCTCTCTCTCTCCTTTCATCTCTATTTCCCCACAAAACCAAAAGCCAGCGAGTCGGAAGTGATATATCCCCAAAGAATCAAACGTTGGCTTTATGTATGTATTTCAAAGTACTATCCCAGAGTAGCTTTTAACAGCCACAAGATGGCTAGCAACAAATGGTAGAGCCATTTGCAAAAAATAAGTGGAACCTCATTTTATTTTTCTCTCCCTGATACCACAAATATGTCCAGCTGAATATGATCGTTGGCACCGTTTAATTTGCGTTGCCTGGTCGACGTCACAGTCAGCGCCACCATTGGTGTTGCCACGGCAGCCACCAGCTACTGGGTAATCCCTTTCAGCTGGTGCGACTGGCTGGCAGAGACATAGGGTTAGTTCCCATGTTGCTCTGCTACTGTTTGGACCAACCAAACTCCACCAAATGAGGGAACGTAAAGGAGCTGGCTTGTATGGAGTACGTTTTGAAATAATGTGTTCTGGTGATTTAAAAATAAAGAATGACATTTTTCGGGAATCTGAATGGTTTTAGTAAAGGTCCCCTTTTCTGTACATGTGGGAATGCAAAGAAACATCTGGAACTGTGAAACACATAGTTCCCATATTTACTGGGTTGCAAATAATAAAAACAAAAGAAGAACAAGGTATTTATTTCTCTAAAGAATTCTGCGTCTTGTTAAATATAACCTAACACATGTCCTGTGTGTGTACCAATGGGGGGCCTTGCAAGTCTCAAACAGAGACAGACTTCTATTCCTACACCGGGGGCGGTGGGTGGGTGGCGGGGCGGGGCGGGGTGTGGGCAGGGTTTGTGGGGAGGGTTTGGGGGAGGTGGGGTATGGGGCTGAGGTGGAATCAGGGGGTGGGCTTGGGGGTTCATTGTGCACGACCGAGACCAGGGCGCTGGAGTGAATCAACAGTGTTTTGGTTTTTCAGTAGCCTGCACTGAGCAGATGCTGCCACGTGCTCCCGCTCAGGAAATGAGCTTTATTAATACGTTTAAGGGCAAGTCGGGCAGCGGTGACTTATGGGCTGCGTGAACGCATGTGAAGGCGCATTGTCGACACAAAATAAAGACACGAGTAAAAGTGGCAGCAAGGAGGAGGAAAAAATATTATGGAAAGAAAAACATTCTCCAGGGGCCGGGTTGTTTTGAATGCGCGAGGGACCGACTGGTTTTCCGGCCCCTGTGACGGAGGTGCATGGGGAGGCGGGAGAAGGTGGTGGGCAGGGAGGGCATTTATTTTTTTCTTTCACTAATCCCCTTCTGCGTTCCAGGTGTTGCTTTTTAATTGGCAATTCCGTGAGCAATAAAGCATTTCACTTACACTCTCGCCCGTGAAGCGCTTTTCATTCCCTGCTCCAAATGATGTCATTACGCCTACCGGCCGAGGCATGCCAAGGGTAGCAGGGGGGATTTGACCCCTGGAGGTCTTCTTAACTCCTGGAGACCAGAGGCTCTGGTCCCTCTCTATCCCCTCCCCTCCCCTCCCTCTCCTTTTCTAACTATTTCACCTCCTCTTTACTCCTCTTTTCCCTTCTCTCTTTCTCTCTCTCTCTCTCTCTCTCTCTCTCTCTCTCTCTCTCTCTCTCTCTCTCTCTCTCTCTCTCTCTGGCAGGGTGTCATGGTGAGATGTCTGGCACAAGGGTTCCTGTCGAGTGTTTTCGTTTAAGAATCAAAACACCGTAAAAGCCAGGCGGCCCTTTCTTTTTTTATTTTTGCACAATAAATGTTCGTTTGAATAATAATAATATCGTCCTGCCGGCTCTGCTGCAGCCGCTGTGGGTCTTGGGTGGAGTAGGAGGTGGAGGTGGAGGAGGAGGCTGTTTAAAGCTGTTGGGCTTTGGTGAAAAATAAGGATTTAGATGGGAGGGGAGGGAAAGGGGGGGGGGGGTGTTCCTTTGAAGTGTAACGAGACGGGAACATTTGTTCTTTGTTCGTTTACATCGATAGGCTTTGATTCATTGTTTGCCGAACATTCAAAACCTTTTAGGATTTTATTATATTATTATCTTATATTATTATGGTTCACAGTTATGGGGGGTGACACATTGGTTGCTTTCATCACAGTTGGAGGAAGATGAGGTAACCCTTCAAGTTCTTTTTCATCTTTTTTGTACTACGAAGATTATTACTGCAAGGCTTCATGTTGCCCAACTGAATCTGGAAAGCTAAGTCTGTTACTGTATGCTCTTCTGCAAGCTAGCTTGTATTTGATTGTGTTTGATCATCTTTAGATTGCTTTAACAGATTGTATTATTGTTTTATTTATCTATGGTTTCCTGTGTTGGTTTGTGTATAATGGGCAAATCGGTTAAATCTCACCAATCTCATAAATAAACAGGCTAACGACCCCGAGTCAGAATCTATAACACAGCTGAGTGGTACTCTTCCATTAGCCATGTCAACCGACCTCGCATACATGAAGTGATCTTTCTAAAAAGGTCAAGTACGCGTCAGTTATAACAAAATGCTAATGAAGGAGCAATGCTATCGTTTTACGAGAAGGGGAAGCGTAACGACAACTCCAAGAAAAAGAAAAAAAACGGTGTTCCTGTTTATGTAGTGTGGAATTTCCGCTTTCTGGACCAGCTCGTGTGGAAGACGTGTAACACTAACCTGAAGACATAGAGAACTCCAAGCGGTTCTGATGATTCACCCGAGAATTGCTAAACCGTGCGGGGGTTAGCGATTCTTGAGTTCAGCCTGTCAAGTCGGCGCAGCAGCGAATGATCATTCACACGTACGGACAGTAGGGCTCCACAACGAGGCCTGTGATCATGGTAAATCATAGACAACATTGATTCCCTGTAACTAAGTAACCCCTGGTGAATGAAAATATACAGAGTAGAGGAATAGCATTCTTCACACGATCTACCTGGCAACCTTTTTTCAATTCTTTGCATATCAGACCTCCCCAGAGTTTGTCAAGCTGCCAGGGGTGGCGGTAGCCGCTGGGGTTGCAAAAAAAGCTACAGCCAAGCTGTTCGCTATTGCCAGGGCCGTTCCCATGGGAACAGGCCCACAGAGGGTGTGGAGGCCCCGTGCCGGAGAAGTAATCGGCACAAACATTACACCGGTCGAGCTGCTCCGGGGCCCATTATGCGAGTAAAACGAGAAAGGGACTGTTATCTCTAGCTCTCTATCTCTCAGTCTCTCTCCCCTCTGTCTCTGTTTCTCCCTGAACCAGGGGCCCTTTAAGGTGCCTTACTGTCAGTGCCAGCAATTAGTTGGACCCTTGCTTGTGAAAAACTGCCACAAGGGGGGAGGGGTCTGGGGGTAAGAAATAAAGAGGGATCAAAATTCTCAAGAAATGTCAAGGGCCCTGCGGTGCCATTCACACACTTCCTCTCTAACCTGATAGAGGCCTCACACAATCCCAGGGGCCAGAGAGAGAGAGAGAGAGAGAGAGAGAGAGAGACAGTGGAACAGAGAGACAGAGAGACAGAGAGAGAGGGAGAGACACACACACACACACACACACACAGAATCAGGCCATCTGATTGCCTGCTCAAAGCTTGGTATCACTTTACTATCCAGGAAGTGAGGCATCTCTTTTGTGAGAAAACCCCAACAATAACAACAACAGCTCCAACAAATACAATGTTAAGTAAATTGGTGGCAGTTTGCTTCAGTCAACAAGTTATTTTTTGTTGCGAGTGGTGTTGGTGTATGAGTGAGAGAATCTAAGCTAGAGGACAGAAGTTAGGATAGCAGCACTCCCTCCCTGCCACACTCTATAATTGGCTTGTGTTGTGGAGTTAGCCGTCAGGGGAAATTAGCACCCTCGCTAACACCTCTGCTGTTTCACCAAAGGTGACTCAGCGAGCGTATAATTGGTCTAAAGTGCACCCATTTTACTTTATTGAGTCCACGTCATGACGTATTCGGAAAGCCTTTGCTTGAAAGCTACGTTATGAATTCATTCACACAATCTCACCTCTAATTTTGTGAAGTTGGTCAACATTATTTTTGACAGTTGGTTATGACAAGGGTTGATCTCTGAATAGCTAGTGTGTGCAAGATAGAAACTCGAGAGAGAGAGAGAGAGAGAAAAACGTAGTTGCTTTCACTTGTCATTTCCTTCAGGCACAATCAGAATCACATCTATTGATGTGTGAATTGGATTAAATATTATTATTTTTTATACAGCATCTATTCTTTTCAAATAAATTACTACTAAGTACCAAGTACTACACAACAAACAACTATTACTACCACTACTGTTAACTTATATTATATGATAAAATAATACATAAATAATACAAACATTTAAGAAAATATTATAATCAACTATAATACAATAATTACAATGCATTTGACCAACCACACAGTGTTATTCCCTTTGATTTAATGGATCTGAATGGAGGTGCGCAAGTGTGTGTGGGTGTGTGTGTCTGTCTGGGTGTTTGAGTTTAAATGTGTGTGTTGAAATATGTGTAAATACATTTAGTGTCCTCAATGCTTCCCTCTCCCACACATAGACAGACCCCCACCCATCCCACCCCTGCCCTATTACCCTCCTACCCCTCACATCCGTTCTGTGTGACCCCTGGAACTCCCGTTTCATTCTGGGCATAACAGAGACCCCCCCCCTGCACACCCCACCTCCTCCAATCACTCCCCTACTTATAACACCCTCCCCCCCACCTCTCTTCTTAAACCTCCCTCCCCCACCAGATGACAAATACCCCCTTCCTCTCTACCTTCTATCCTCCCTCCCCCGATCCTCCCTGGTCTTCCCCGCCGTCACCTTTGACCTTAGTGCCACCTCTCTGGCTCTCTCCACGTCCGCCCTCACATTCCAGTAAAAGAAACCCCAGCCCTGAAACCCGAGCCCGGGTGACCTCATCGGCCCGCCGCAGAACCAAGGGTTAAATGATACCGAACACACACACACAAAAAATGCGAAAGAGAGAAAGGGAGTGTGTGTGTGTGTGTGTATGTGTGTGTGTGTGTGTGTGTGTGTTGGAGTGTGTGTGAGCAAAAGAGACAGAGAGAGTGTGTGTGTGTGTGTAGGAGAGAGCGAAGCATTTGGCGTAGGTCTGGAACTGGTTCTCTTCTCGGTGCGTGTTTGAGTGTGTGAGTGTGTGTGTGTGTGTGTGTGTGTGTGTGTGAGAGGGAGAGAGAGAGAGAGAGAGAGAGAGAGAGAGAGAGAGAGAGAGAGAGAGAGATACTCTCGGGTGTAGTTACACTTGAATAGAAGAAGAAAAGGAAGAAGGGAGGGAGAAAAAGGAATCGCGACAGTGTCTCGGCACACTCTCCCTCCGTCTCCCCGCTCCGTGCAACAGACTCTGCCGGTGCCTGGATGTCAGCTACGCTTTCAAGTTAACAAGCTCCCCGCGCGTCTCCCGTCCACTCATCTGGAAGCTCAGCTCGGGATGCGCGTGTAACTCCAGGAGGTCGCGATCCCCCCCCCCCCCCCCGCACGCTCCACATCAGCCCCCCCCCCCCCCCTCTCTCGCCGCCCCCCTCTCTCTCTCGCCCCCCCCCCTCTCTCTCTCGCCCAACTTTCTCTCGCTCGCTCGCTGACCTCCGACATGACCACCAACCACGTCAAGACGGTAAGTGTGTCCTTTTAATGAATATCTCTCAATGTGTGTGTGTGTGTGTGTGTGTGTGCGCGTGCTGGCGTTGTGTATGTGGGTGAGGAGTGTGTGTTTTGCCCAAGCGTGCCCTCAAATCTGTGTGTAGAGTATATGTGAGCAAAGAGGTAAAAAAAAAAAAAAAAAAAGGATGAAGTGCTTAATACTTACGAGGCTTTACCTAAATGTCAACTCGTCGGATCATCAGATTTAAGGTCTGGGAACAGTAACGAGCGACATTAAGACGGTTCTTTAATCACCGCAATCAAAACTAAACTATCCAAAGTATCCCTCAGGTCCCGTTGTCAAAGCTGCTACCAAAAAAACCCTGAAATGACATAATTTCTTTAATGGCATAACCATTTGCACCAAAAAACGAGGATGAACTTTTAAAAAGTTTTCAAAAGTGCCATTAGGTAACATCAATGAATAATTCAGGCTCCTGCTAGATCACTGGCTGTTGTTCATTCTGTGGCTCCCTGACCTTCTACGGCCGTTCCCCTACTTTGGCTGATATGCGACTCTTGGGCAACTATCGAAGAAACCTTTATTTTAGTTTTATAAAAAAAATTAAAGTTTGTAATGTTTGAAGAGCACGCTGGCGTTCTCAGTAGCAGCAATACGTTTACCCCAAATATCTGCATATAATTTTTTTTAAAGACAGCTGTAACAGCTTAAAACAGTAGCTTCAGGGATGAGAAGAAAACAATTAGCCCCAGAATCCCAGCGGTGTCTCCTTAATGAGTGGTGGAGGGTACTCCTCACAGGTAAACAGACAGGTGTGCGCTGAATTTATTCCCTGTCTCAGCGATTAAGGATACTTTGTCAAAGAGAACCTGCTGTGAACTCAAATGTTATGTATTTGTTAAAAAAGATAAAGCATTGAAACATCACAGAAGATTAAAAAACAGGGGTAAAGGTAGAGAATTAAGCAGAGGTGGCCAATCTATTTGTTTTGTCTGTTTCAGGAGATAGGCCTGGGAACTAGATGTCTTTAAACAAGACAACAAGAAATAAATAACAAGCCCTGAAGCACACTTTAAAGCCTATTTGTTTGGGTTTTTTCAGCTGTTTAATGTTTTAATGCTTTGCCGCTTCCACATATCCCGATTCCACACTCACTGTCATGCATTCTTGAGGAATAACTGATTTTATCTACAGAAGTTGAAAATGCTCAGTCTTTGGTTGAAGTTAGGGCTTGCCAAAAAGTGATGTGATTATCCATGCCGACGTTTGAAATTCAACATGAAATACAACTTTGTAATAGTGCAGATCTATTTTTGTTCCTAGAAGTATTAAATCAAAACCATATGTATTTTCTGGAAAATTAACAACTTCATGTATATCTGGTGAATTTAAATGCATGTCATGGTATTGAAATGCAATCTATTACCTGAACCACATGTTTCCGTTGAAAGTAAACTTGAACGATGTATTAAGTAAATATATAATCTAATGCATTCATAAATAAATAAATAACAAGGTAAATGTTTACTGGAATAGCAAATACTGAAATACTTAAGTATTAAATATCCAAAAATCTTAGACCCAGAAGGAGAGGGGGGAAAAGGACATTTTCAATTTAAAATAAAAATCATAATATATTTAAAAATAAACATAAATAACCCTAAAATACGATGAGTTCCCTAATGTACACAATTGTAAAAGCATATAATAAATAATTAATTATAAATGTATACTTATTTTAAATCAATTTAATTAATTAATTAATAATACATTTTTATTTAATTATAAATAAAATGTCCTATTCGCAGATAATACATTTTTAGATGTGTGTTGTTGTTTTTTTAAACTTGTACAGAAGAAAAATAACACAAAAAAACGATTGACGTGACTATTGGCATAATTTAAGTTATTATCAGGATTATGATGATTATTGGTAATCAGACCATACAATGTATAGTCATCCTCAAAATTTTGAAGGGATTGCTGTGGGAGAGAAACCGATAGGGCCTTATACATGGCCTTGCGTCAGTACCTCCCCCCCCCCCCCCCCCCCCCCCCCCCCATTAAGTCTAATCCCTCTCTGCCTGTGTCCCAGGAATATTGAGCACAACATGAGGACTAATTCAGACACTATGGTACCAGATCTCAGCCCTAGGGCCAGATCGCTGATACGCAGAGAGAGAGAGAGAGAGAGAGAGAGAGAGAGAGAGAGAGAGAGAGAGAGAGAGAGAGAGAGAGAGAGAGAGAGAGAGAGAGAGAGAGAGAGAGAGAGAGAGAGAGAGAGAGAGAGAGAGAGAGAGAGAGGAGATAGAAGGGAAAAGACAGGAGTAAAGAGGAGGTGAAATAGTTAGAAAAGGAGAGGGAGGGGAGGGGATAGAGAGGGACCAGAGCAGGGGAGAAAATGGGGATTAAGATGGGTGAGAAGATTTAGAGAGACAGATAGCAAAAGGGGAGAGAGAAAAGAGTGGAGTGAAACAGTGCTACATTCTCCGGCCTGCTGGGGTATCCAGTACAAGGAGTAGTCTGTCTCTGCGGTGAACCCAGCCCAGGACGCCTCACCCTCCTCTGGGCATGAAGCGGGGCAGGCATGGCCTCCCCTGGATGTAAGACAAATAAGGCCAAATACCAGAGGATAATATGATTACAGGTTGAAAAAAGGAGACGATGGTATTGTGGGGTTAATTGAAGCTAAGTGTATTTATAAAAAAGATGTAAGCCATCTTGCTGAGCGCTGTCTTCAAAATAAACACATATATACAATTCAGAAAGAATTGGTATACTACATGTATATATTTTGTAATTTTTTGAAGATAATACCTAGATCAGGTGAAATTAAATCCTCAATTTGTGGTGCAGGGGGGTATACATGTCATTGTGCCAATAGATTTAGAGCATGAGCAATCAATTTAAAAAACAATGTAGGTAAAAATGTATTTAAAGATGTCCTACAACAGAGGCCCTAATGCACTTTAACCAGGCAGTCTAAAGTGTACATTAAGGACAACTCTTCATATCACTCTACAGGCTGTAGGGCAGGAGGATGTCATGCAGCAGAACCTAATCACAAATCTGCCGTTTGCTTGTTCCTATAAAAAAAGCCATGATCTGTATTTTCTCCTCTGGTGACTTTGGTGCCTTAATGTGAGAATCATATCCACAGTGATAGCGAAGTCTGTTGTTTTAAGTGACCCACCGTGGGGGCTTGGGAGAAGATTGTTCCATATGTCGTATTATCAGGAAGGGAGGAAATCGTGAGAATATTATTATACTGTTGGATGTGGATGGTTACCAAGCCTACGTATACCAACCTCACTGGTCTTTGTTTTTCACTGTTTTAAAGTGTTATATAGCCTACACAGGGATGTACATTGAGTGTCAGCAAAAAAAACGATCTTAATCCAAACAGCGGAAATAATTGACATGAAATGTACACTGCCATTGTGGCGTGAAAGGAGAGTCACATTTGTGATGGCCACAATGACATTGCTATCTGGAAAACCGCACGTTTCTAACCACTTAGAGACTGAAAAAAATACCCTTGTAAACATTCAAAGCGGCGGCTATTAATGTCGGCCGCGTCCTCCTTTGGCTCAGTCAGGAGGGAAACTCCAGAGACATAAACACCACAAACAATTAGCATGAGCTTTGAAATCCATCACTGGAAACCAATATTCATAATCATAATAGATGTTTGTGTTTGTATTCATTTTATAACTCAACTATTTCTCTACACTATGATGTTGGATTTACATTTTTGGGGGAAATATTTATTTACTTTTCAACTGTATTTGTTTCGGAAAAGACCAGTCAGTTGGAATGGATTCGAAAGGGAGTTTGATAAATGTTCACATCTTTGTTGTCTTGTCCCCCTTTTGAGACGGCCATTTCAGACAGCAGTTTTGTTTTTTTGTCGATGAGCAGGGTGGACCGGCCATTCCTTGTTTGTTTTCGGAGCCTTCCAGAAGCTTGCCAAAAAAAGCTTTGTACCGCCAGCAGGACCGACAGAGCGTTGACGCGCTCGTCCGCTAACTACTCCAAGCTGGGCGTACGCCGCTGAATGCTGGCAAACACATTCGGTGCCCTCTCCTGTCCCCCCTCTTTCTCTCTCACTCTTTCACAACGTATTTTTACTCATTTTTCTTTTCCTTTTCTTTCCAAATGTCCCAACATTGTACTTACACCAACTCACGCGGAGGCCAGAGGGTGGTGACTCAGTGATGTGGGCTAACTCCCGGTGATATATCAGCTGACCTTGTCCATGCTCAGCACTTACAGGAGATGTTATGCTAGCTTTCACACTTCCTGTCATCAGTCACAAGGTTTTTAACATTTTTAATTTTTTTCATTAAATGTGGCTAGCCTAAATAGAAGGAAGAAATGCAGGGAAGAATAATAAAATGAAGACCAGACAAGGCAGTAGGTCTACATTGTTCATCTTGTCCTGCTTTTATCCTTGTCCATTATTGAATCAAATCAAAGATCAATAACAAATTACCAATAAATACGATTACATTTTAATAGATTACTCAGATAAATCGGATTATTATCGTGAAGTGAGGTTTTTTCTTGGGTTTTCTTTTCACGTCTACACTTGTCCATTGTGGCTTTTTAATGTCATTGCTGCTTCAGTTTCAGTCTACTGAGCTCCCCTTACACACTGAGCTGATGACCTCGCTTTGACAGAACTCACCGGAGGCCATAGGTGTGTGTGTGTGTGTGTGTGTGTGTGTGTGTGTGTGTGTGTGTGTGTGTGTGTGTGCGCGCGCATGTCCGTGTTTGTTAGTGGTGAGGTTGTTCTCGCTGTGTTTATGACATCATATTGACATGAGTGCCTCTTTCCTTCCTTAAACTGTCTGCTGTTTGTCTGTTGGGGGTATCCATCTATCTATCTATCTAGATCCATGTATCTGTCTGTATGTATAGCTATCTATCTATCTACGCTCTAGCAGACATCTATCTATCTATTCAGCTTTATATCTATCAGTCTTTTTATCTCTCTCCGTTTATCATCGATATTTCTGTATCTATCTATTAATCTCTCTCTTTATCCATCTATCATCTATCTAGTATCCATCTATCTATCTATCTATCTATCTATCTATCTATCTATCTATCTATCTGTTTCTTTATCTATCTATCAATCTTTATATCTATCTAGTTTCAATCTTACGGAAGAGGATTAGGGCCTCTTAGAGATTAGTTGTTCTTTATTCTCCAAATTCTAACTTTATTCTCAGAATTCTGACTTTAAACTCAGAACAAAACAAAATCCTAGTCCTAATCCTTTTCTGTACAATCTCTCTCTCTCTATCTCTCTCTCTCTAGTTTCTATCAATCTCTCTCTCTCTCTTGCTCTCTTGCTCCCTCCATCTATCTATCTCTATTCAGTATTCAAGTAGCGTATCCTATATTATATCTTCTGGGGTATTGTCACCACTATCTCCTTCAACAAACACCTCCCATATGGACGGTTTCTAAGATAAACACCAAATTTCTTGAGCGGATTCAGCTTCTGGCCTGCTTCCAGTCCAGCAACATTCCTGTTTCACATGACACTCCTTAAGACCCCTCGTCATGACCTGGCCTGGGGGTGAGATGTACACATCCGTCTCTCTCTCTCTCTTCTCTCTCTCTCTCTCTCTCTCTCTCTCTCTCTCTCTCTCTCTATATATATATATATATATATATATATATATCTGACCACACCTCTGTTTTACTAGTCTACTTATTTACAAGCCTTCTGTTTATGTCTATCCTTCTCCTTGGTCACTGATAGCAGACTCCTCTCTATGTCCTCTGAAACAGTGTGTAATCCATGATTACTTATTACTTTAGTTACATAAAAATGCAACAATTTTACTGCACTGCTATCTTTACTAGTCTTCTGTTAAATAGCATTCCTTAGTCACTGATACCAGACTTTTTGTTAGTGGTTTAGTTAAATTTAAATCTTTAGAATTAAAATATAACTGTGTAACTTGATAAAACATAATGATGTGACTCTTATTAGTTTAATTAAATGTACTAGCCTTCTGTTGATGCGTTTAAAGTCACAGATAGCAGAGTTCTCTCTCTCTCACTGTCTATCTCTCTCTCTCTCTCTTCTGAAATGGGAAATGTGCATTTAGTTATATTCAAATGTTAATAATACAAATAGTATAGCTGTACTGGGCTAGTTATTTTCAAGTCTTCTGTTGACTTCCGTCTTTCTTCAGAAATGGGCCAAATTATTGTTTCATTAAGTTACCTAAACATTTTAATAATATAAACAAACGTTTTTGAAAAGAATAAGATGTATAATATATTGAACTACACTACTGTTCATGTTCTGTCAGTTGGGTGAATGTGAGGAGGTTGAAAATGATGATGGTGATGATGCAGGAGCAAGTCTGTTCAACTCAATGAGCACAACAATAAACCTCTCATCAGCTCCAGAGTGGAAATCAAATTGGATGTCTAAATTGATTGTGTGTATGTGTGTGTGTGTGTGTGTGTGTGTGTGTGTGTGTATTTGCGTGTGTGTATGTGTGTGTGTGTGTGTGTGTGTTTGTGTGAGAGTTTGTATATATGTGTGTGTGTGTGTGTGTGTGTGTGTGTGCATGTGTATTTGTGTGTGTGCATGTGTGTGTGCGCTCGTCTTTGATTGAATGTTTGTATTAAGGGGCCGGACAGACTTGGGAACATGCAGCGTTTTAATATCTCCAATAATGTCAAGTAGACAGGGCATCTGTTGGAGGACAACACATCAAACGAGAAGCTCATGTCAGCAGAGGGTTATGCATATATTTCCCTTGTTCTCCCCGGGCCAACGGCAATACACAGCGACCATGGTGAGGAAGACTGTATTGTTTTAATCAAGGGAGGGATGGAGGGAGCAGGAAAGAGCGACGGTAATGAAAAAAAAGAAAAAGAATATATATATATACACAGCGGGAATGTGAATGTATCCTGAATGTATCCTGAAACAAAAGGGGTGAACTTCTACAAATGTTTAGCCTTGGAGGCATGGCTATTTGGCGCCACTTCTAGAAAGAAATTGTAATGGAATCAAGCATGTAAACGTTTAACATTTGCTAACTGAAAAGGTTAATGCGATGGTTAGCCGTATGTTGGTGAATATAAATATAATTGAATGCGGTATTTGTTTGTGTGTGACTACTTTCAGCCATCCCATACAAATTGTACAATCGCCTAATGACATCGCTTGACTATGTGTTTCTTGAATTCATTACAGCTGATTTGTTTGTTAACCAGCTAGCTCAAGTTTTGTCAACATAGCTAACGACACGTTTACCATGTCATACAGGCTTTCGGATACGGATTAGTCAAAGGTTAATTGATTGGCTCACCTGTTGTCATGTTAAGCATAGCGACTAGCCAGCCTTTAGCCCATAGGTTAAAGTTATTAAAGTTGATTCAAAATTAATACAAATGTCTGGTCTTGACGGTGTGCCTGGCGGTGGTGATGTTGTCTCAGCAGAGGCATCTGGAGAAGATTAGGGCCCAACCTGACACTGCGGGCCGAGTGAAACATGACTAATGGGGTGAAAGCAGGCTTTTAGACCAGTGTCTGTCTTCCCAACGGCTGCCACGCTATTCTTTATTTGTCCATCAGCCAATAAAACACGAATACTGATACCCGATACCTGCCCAGCGACCGAACAAACAGCGATCTGCCAATCTCACATTCTCCTACCCTCACTGTCTGTCTTCACTCACCAACTGACCCTCTGCGTGTGTCTCTCTCTCTCTCTCTGTCTCTCTCTCTAAACACCCTTTTATGGCATTGTCTTTACTCGGCATTCTGCTCACCAAAATCCAAAAGAATTTCATTCCATGTCAAGTCATCAATGGATAAGCGCTTTAAAGAAAACAAACAGATGAGTCACAGACATAAAAGTTAAAAGTGTTTTAAGAACAACGCTAAAGCAATTTTGGTTTCAACGGGAGTTTACCATGGTAACAATATTTGGTAACACCTTTCTTGTGTTACCAAATGTTGTGTTTGGACTTATTCTTGTGTAGGTTGAGGTCAACACAATATTAACTAACTTGTTGTTGTTGACATACCACTCAGTTAACAACATTCTGCAAAATATGTATGTATGTGGTATTGCGACAGAAAAAAAGTAAACAAATGAGCAATATCAGTTGGCTTCACAGAACCAATCACTGCCACTTCAAGTATTATTTCAAATTTGGATTTTAGTTTCAGGGTTGAAAAACAACTCAATGTATTTTCAGTTGCTATTTAACCCTAAAAGTACAGAGCAAAATTCGAAATGGCGCACAGAACAGGAAGCACAAAGGAATGTATTTTTATCGATTTTAATGTCCAGCCAAGCCGAGACAAAAAAAATACCTGGCTGTAGCAAACCCATATACAGAATCCCTTGTTTGGTGCTGGTTCCTAATGGCTGCAGGTTGGACTCTTATTCGATTTTTGGGATGGCCTTTATTCAGTTACGTCTGGGGAAGCCTCACCAGGGACCCCCACACTCTGCCACGCCGCCACCCCCCCTGTCGGGACTAATGGTTGACATCGGTGCCACATGTGGTTTCAGGGAAGAGCACCGAGTGCGGCTCAGCTGGGCACTAATGCAGCGGAGAGCCCCGTCAGACAGGGGATACACAAGTAGGAGAGGAACGATACAGCGATGGTCCATTTACACGCTGTCCAACTCATGGCTGACCTCTGGACCCATTATCAGGAGGAAGACTTTTTAGCCACCGTTAGAAAGATATGTGGATGGATGGATGGATGGGTGGTGGGTGGATATATTTTTGTTTTTCAACCTTATTTATTTAGGTAGAACCCATTGACATTTCGAAGGGTGACCTGACAATTGTATGAATGGATATATGGATGGATATATAGATGAATGGATGGGTGGTGTATGGACGGATGGATGGTAGATGGACAGATACATAGATAGATAGATAGATAGATAGATAGATAGATAGATAGATAGATAGATAGATAGATAGATAGATAGATAGATAGATAGATAGATAGATAGATAGATAGATAGATAGATAGATAGATAGATAGATAGATAGATAGATAGATAGATAGATAGATAGATAGATAGATAGATAGATAGATAGATAGATAGATAGAAAGATGGCTGAATAA